>CM039131.1:7584221-7897189 GCA_022036555.1 Microstegium vimineum
AACGTGCGCTTCACCAAGGTACTGATGCACGGGGGCAGCAACCTTAACATCATGTACTACAACGCCTTCGAGACCCTAGGGATGCACAGGGAGAAGCACCGATCGTCAGGGGCTCCATTCCAGGGAATCGTCCCCTGAAAGCCAGTGATGCCCATGGGTCCAATCGACTTACTCATAACATTCAGGGAGTCGAACAACTTCCGGAGTGAGCTCCTCACTTTTGTGGTCGTCGCTTACCGCGGGGCATACCACGCGGTGCTAGGGAGGCCATGTTATGCAAAGTTCATGGCCGTCCCCAACTACACCTACCTCAAGCTCAAGATGTCGGGGCCATGCGGCGTCATCACGGTGGCCTTCGAGCCTAAGGTGGCGTATCAGTGCGACGTCGACTGCTGCAAAAGCTACATGGCTGGAGCGCACAGCCAGGAGCTGGTGGCGGCAGCCGAGGCCGCGAGCAAGGAGAGGGTCGACTCTAAGGGCACATGGAATTTCACTCCTCTCGATGGGGTGAAGGAAATACCCCTAGACCCGTCTGGTTCGGACACCCAAGTGTTGCGCATCAGCGCCTCCTTGGATCCAATGTAGGAATCAGCGCTCGTTGATTTTCTCCGCGCGAACGGCGACATGTTCGCATGGAGCCCGTCGGATGTTCAGGGTATACCGAGGGATGTAGCTGATCATGCTTTGATGATCCAACCCAGTGCCTGGCCGGTGAAACATGGCCTACGCCAGTTCAACGAGGAAAAACGTCGAGCCATTAGCTAGGAGATCCACAAGCTCTTGGCGGCTGGGTTCATCAAGGAGGTATTCCATCCTGAATGGTTATCTAATCCGGTGCTATTCAAGAAGAAGAGTGAAAAGTGGAGAATGTGTGTAGACGATACCAGCCTGAACAAGGCATGTGGCAAAGACCCATTCCCCTTGCCACGCATTGACCAGATCGTCGATTCCACCTTGGGGTGCGAAACGCTTTCTTTCCTTGATGCGTACTCCGGTTACCATCATATCCAGATGGAGTCCGACCAGCTCGCGACATCCTTCATCACGCCATTTGGATCCTTTTGTTACGTCACTATGCCATTCGGCCTTAGAAACGCGAGAGCCACGTACCAACGGTGCATGCGCTCAGTTTTTGGGGACCTCGTCGGGGGGACCATCCAGGCATACGTGGATGACATCGTGGTAAAATCTCAGTTAGCGGAAACCATGATCACTGACCTCAAAATGACGTTCGAAGCTTGGTAATGCAAACACGTCAAACTCAATCCTGAGAAATGCGTGTTTGGGGTGCCGCACGGCATGCTCCTAGGTTTCAGTGTCTCCGAGCGTGGTATCGAGGCGAACCCTGAAAAAATATCCGCCATCGCCAATATGGGGTCAATTCGCAATGTAAAGGGGGTGCAGCGCGTGATGGGATGCCTCGCATCCCTGAGCCGCTTCATCTCACGCCTCGGCGAATGAGGCCTCCCCCTTTATCGGCTCCTTAAGAAGACGGAGCATTTCACCTGGACTCCGAGGCATAGGACACCCTCGACAAGCTCAAGGCGGCCCTCCTGAGCGCTCCTATACTCGTTCCGCCAACAAAACATGAAGCTCTCCTCTTGTACATCGCCGCCACCACTCAGGTGGTAAGCACCGTCATCGTCGTCAAAAGGGAGGAAGAGGGCCACGCGCTGAAGGTCCAACGTCTGGTATACTTCATCAGGGAGGTACTGTCTGAAACAAAGACCAAGTACCCCCAAATTCAGAAGCTCCTTTACGCGGTCCTCATTGCGCGAAGGAAGTTGGCCCACTATTTCGACAGGCACCACATCACCGTCATATCATCCTACCCTCTCGGGGAAGTGATACAGAGTCGCGAGCCCACGGGGTGAATCACAAAGTGGGGGCTCGAACTCATGGGAGACTTCATCTCCTATGCACCACGGACACGACCGTCAAGTCCTAGGTGCTCGCAGACTTCGTCGCCGAATGGACCGAGCTCCAGATGCCTCCGACGTTGGAGAACCAGGAGTTTTGGATCATGTACTTCGACGGGCCGCTAATGAAGACTGGCGGCGGCCTTGTTTTCGTCTCCCCGCTTGGAGTACGGCTCAACTATATGATCAGAATATTCTTACCATTGTCCAACAATGTCGCGGAGTACGAGGCCCTGGTAAACGGTTTGCGGATAGCCACGGAACTAGGCGTAAAGAGACTCAATGCACGGGGCGATTCCCAACTTGTTGTCGAACAGGTCATGAAGGAGTCGAGCTGCCACAACCCCAAGATGACGGCGTACTGCCAGGCGGTCCGCCACTGGGAAGAGAAGTTCGATGGCCTAGAGCTCAACCACGTCGCTAGAAAGTACAATGAGGCTGCGAACGAGCTCGCAAAGCTGGCTTCCGGCCGGTTGGCGGTTCCGCCTGGAGTTTTTGCCAACGACCTGCACAAACCGTCCGTAGCCTGGCGCGTGGAGCCCAAGGCTGAGATCTCGGAGACACCCACAGCGGAGGTCATGAACGTCGAAGAAGTGCGAAGCAGCATGGACGACGCGCCGACCGATGATGACGATCCCCTCCCCGACTGGAGGGTCCCCATCCTGGATTGGTTAGTTCGGGAGAACCTCCCAGCCGACAGAAACGAGGCACACCGCATCGTGCGACACGCCAAGTCCTTCGTCATCATCGACTAAGAGCTCTACAGGCGCAGCCCTACAGGGATCCTGCAACGTTGCATCCCCACTGAGTAGGGTCTGAGCCTGCTAGAGGACAAACACACAGGGGACTGCGGGCACCACGCGGCCCGCCGCACGATCGTCGGAAAGGCTTTCCGCCAAGGTTTCTACTGGCCAACGGCCGTAGCAAACGCCACAGAGGTGGTGCACACCTGCGAAGGATGCCAGTTCTATGCCAAGAAAACTCACTTGCCCGCGCAAGCACTCCAGACCATCCCCCTCACGTGGCCTTTCATGGTCTGGGGCTTGGATTTAGTGGGATCCCTATGCAGGGCGCCTGGGGGCTTCGACCACCTTCTCGTCGCCATCAACAAGTTCTCAAAGTGGATCGAGGCGCGCCCATTGCCCAGATCAAATTAGAGCAGACAGTCCTATTCTTCACGGACATTCTGCATCGTTTCGGGGTACCCAACACGATCATCACCCACATTGGCACCCAGTTCACTGGAAAAAAGTTCCTGGACTTCAGTGACAGGAATCACATCTGTGTATACTGGGCGGCTGTCGCGCACCCCCAAACGAACGGGCAGGTCGAGCATGCTAACGGGATAATCTTGCACGGGCTAAAGCCAAGGATTTTCAACCGGCTAAAAAAGTTCGGAGGGCGCTGGGTCACAGAGCTCCCAGCCGTCCTCTAGAGCTTCAGGACTACTCAGAGCAGAGACATCGGTTGTTCCCCCTTCTCTATGCTCTACGGAGCAGAGGCCATGCTCCCAACCGACATGGAGTACGGCTCCCCATGGGTAAAAGCCTATGACGAAGAAGGCAACTAAGCAAACATGGAGGATGTCGTGAATCAGCTAGACGAAGCAAGGGACATCGCCCTCTTACACTCTGCAAAGTACCAGCAGGCTCTGAGGAGGTACCATGACCGTCGCATCCGGAAGCGAGAGTTCAACGTCGGCGACCTGGTGCTCCGGCTCAAGTAGAGCAACACGGACAAGCACAAGCTGACACCACCGTGGGAAGGACCATACGTCGTGGCGGAGGTCCACCATCGTGGAAGTCACAAGATCGCCATCGTAGAGCCGGACGACCAGGTCTTCTCCAACGTCTGGAACATCAAAAAGCTACGTCGCTTCTATCCTTAAGTACTCCCCCTCTAATTCTACGTATATGCCTATACCTTTCCGTTAAAAGATCCGATATATGCGACGCGAATAACATGCAACCCGAACGCCGAGCAAGACGCGCCCCGGCTCACGGGACCACATATCGCTCGGGGGCTGGGAAAAGGGACACCTCCCGTTTTTCTCGAAAAAATCTTGCCTCGCTCAGACTCCCTGCTAGGGAGTCGTCGTCGCCGCTCCGGCACCATTCCCATGCTAACTCTCTCCCTGTCTGCAAAAAGTTTTTTGTCATTCGCAGGGACATTAGAAACCACACAGTCGGCAGAAATTACCCCGGGCCAAGGGCACTCACCCTCGAGCGCAGGCGTGGCTCAGACAGACCTCCGACCCGTCTGAGCTCGACTCACACGCGCAGGATCGGAGGGACGCAAGCACACCACCGCCAACGGGGACGGCCAATCGGCCTAGGTAAGACAAAGGGATAAGGGCTATAGACGCCCCGACGGCCCATTACGGTCCAGAGATACAGAGGCCGACCCACCAGGGTTCGAAACGGCCGACTCAGTACAACAGAGTGAGGGGCGAATAGGAAATGGACACACTAGCGGTCATCAGCCTAGCAATCGGATGCTAAGGTCATTTCTAGATTTTGTATTTGAGTCCATTTTAGATGATTGGTTCATGGTATTCCCCCGGAGGAAGGCATCGAGCCCCTGGGACCCGTCGAACGGACCCGGGTACTAGATGAAACCGAT
Source organism: Microstegium vimineum (assembly GCA_022036555.1). NCBI lineage: Eukaryota > Viridiplantae > Streptophyta > Magnoliopsida > Poales > Poaceae > Microstegium > Microstegium vimineum. The sequence goes on from CM039131.1 coordinate 7,588,763, forward strand.
TTGGGGTGAGCCACGACATGGGCCACTTGTCGGGACTCTATCGAATGGGAACCAGCACTCCACTCAGATTTGCCCGCTATCAGCTCGACGAGCACCCATGGTTCGTCCGCCTCGAGGATAGCATGGTTCGGCTCATATCCGCCCTTCTCGCGGAGAGATGCGCGGGGAACGTACAAAAGACGATACGACCCCGAGACGATTTCTTTACTCCGAGTAAAGACTCGGGGTCGGGCATCGCACTTCGACCCGGTTGTCACAACCGGATGAGGAAAAGGTAAACGCACAAACCTCGCACGATAGAAGAACATATGGGTAAGACAGAGCAAATACATCATATTTCATGTGCTAACCCTCGCAAAGATTACATTCCATTCCAGGGCCCTAGGAACTAGGACAAATAAGGCGGACGCTGCACACAAACTACAAAAAAGACAATGGACTGAAGGGAGATCCCGGCCGAGGGCCAATGGAAAGAAAAGCAGGGAAAGCATCTCATGCCCTGCGCATACAGGCGACACCGCCCCGAGGGCTGCCGATCAGGCAGACCCCCAATGTACCAACCGCCGTTGTTCTTGTCTCTAGGGACGAAACAACGGCAGCATCACCACCACCAAGACCTGCGCGGTCGACTACGCGTCCCGACTCGGTGAAGCACCGCCAGCTCTGGGAGGGTCAACGCCAACACCGGTGGGCGTTCAGGGCCACCATCACGAAGCTCAACCAGGAATGCAACACCTATAGATGCACATATGCTGCATGGTCAAGGCAACCCCGCACTCGCGCATGGGTGATGCATGCTTGATTTCCAGGGCCTCGGAGGGGGGCACTGTCACGTCCTCTCCCCGACGCGACCAGACGCACTAGCCTACAGGTCCACCGTCTCCCAACAATGGCATCGCCACCAGCAGAGCCAAGGAATGTCTGGCTTAGAGGACCGCACGGGGGAACCACGCAGTCTTTCCAGTAGACGCATCCTTGGCCCCTGTGAAGGGAGACGATGAGGAGGCACCATCCTCTCGTGGGACGAGATGACGGGGAAGAACTGGGCACATCGCAGGACTTCCCCTAATCACCCCCATCCGATAACACGAGACGGTGGCGTTTCTGTAGGGTTATGAGGTTGCTACACTAGCCAGAAAACAAAATTTTTCTACCCCATAATCCAGGAACTAGTGCTAGTTATAGATCACGGGGTTACCACTAGATGCGTAGGTGATGCGGAAGCGACTTGATGTAGTCGTGCGCGTCGCAGCAATGCCGTGCAGTTGCGAGGTCGTCCATCTCAACGTCTCCTACTCTTACTCGACCAATAGTTGATAGCGGCCTCTAGCAAGGCGTGTCTACTCCTATGCATACGCTACGATCATATCAGACGAACCACCACAATACAATATACATGTTATTCCTTTGCCTCACGATATTTGGCACAACTCGTGGGTTAACACTTAACCCAAGCACAACCATGCATTTCATGATCTAATCATTTGAGTAGTCTAGTGATATCTCTCTCATATGAAGAGTGGCAAATTCCATCTTGATTCACTATGTCTCACAGCATGTTTCCCGACAAACCCGAAAGCCACCTTTATAACTACCCAGTTACGGAGTAGCGATTGGTAGTCCCAAGGTAGGTCGTTTCACATCTTGAGTACATACGAGAATCTCAGGTCTAAGGACATAACGTACATGATGTGTATAGAGACAATCTCATGTTGGGTCTGTCCAGCACCATGTCTACATGTGCCCACATTATTAGTTTGACATCTCCATGTCCATGACTTGTGAAACATAGTCATCAACTAATAATGTGCTGATCCAATATTCATGTACATTCTAGTACGAACTTCAATCAGGGACAACTTTAGAATAACCATACAAGTAAAAGAGTTTCACAAAACAATTCACATAATTGCTTATCGATACAAGTTGTCTTTAATGGATATTCATTAAACTCATAATATGTCATGGATACAAGGAAATACAATCATCTCTATGATTACCTCTAGGGCATATTCCCAACAGTTTCCTACGCAGAACTTCCCTTAATCTCGGTTTGCTCTCAAGAAGCCACTCTCCAGGGCCGCTCTAGAGTATCTCTGACGAGACCTAGGAGGAAGAAGATGGAGCAAGCCATGTTGTGAGACTGTGTGTCTTTTCGCAGACGGATACCCCTATTTATAGCTCGCAAGGGCACACACACACACACGCGGCGGCCAACCCATGAGGCTACAGTACTCACCCCCCAATTAAACCTCATTGTGCGCCAGTAACTATTTATGATAGGGCAGTAGACGGTGGAATGAGGGCGCGCCATTCGAATTTTTTACCCCGAGCGGGCGGTGCACCGGCATCACTCCTCGAATGGGAAAAACACGGCACACTCACTTTTGGGCCATGGGGGGTGCGGTCAGACTCCGATCGTGACTGAGCGGCATTGACTGGTCAGGCAGGCGCTCTGACTAAAAGACAACGCGGCGCAGTTTGGATTCATCACTTCAAAACACGCTAGCCCAAGTTCAACAGTGCACCCTGCGGCGGAGCTGGCGTGCAAGCGAAGCTCTGACTCTGTGCGTACGGAGTAGTCCTCTTTTCTTCTCCTTTCCCCATAAGGGGGACGAAGGGCCGGAAACTGTAGGCTCGACCGAATAAGCCTGCGCTATCACCCCATTGTTATCTCAATACAGATTCAATGGGCGAGACGCATTTGGAACCACACCAAGCTCGATGAGAAACCTCCTCATCCAAACACCTTCCTTTGCAGCGGCAGAAGCTGCAATGTACTTGGCTTCTGTTGTAGAATCAGTCACCGTCTCCTACTTGGAACTCTTCCAACTTACAGCACCACCATTAATTGTGAACACAAAACCTGATTGAGATTGTGAATCATCCACGTCAGTTTGGAAGTTGGCATCGGTGTAACCATTTACAACGAGCTCCTCCTCACCTCCATAGATTAGGAACACATCTTTAGTCCTTCTCAAGTACTTAAGGATGTTTGTCACAAGCATCCAGTGACTCTCACCTGGATTAGCTTGGTACCTACTCGCAACACTTAGAGCATATGAGACATCTGGGCGAGTACATATCATGGTGTACATAATGGAACCAACGGTCGAAGCATATGGAACCTTACTCATGTTCTTCTGCTCATTAGCTGTCATAGGACACTACTTCTCGCTAAAACGCATACCATGTGACATAGGCAAGAACCCTCTCTTGGATTGTTCCATGTTGAACCGTTTCAACACCTTGTCAATGTATGTATCTTGGCTTAATCCTATAAGCCTCTTTGATCTATCTCTATAGATCTTAATGCCCAAAATGTATGTTGCTTCTCCTAAATCCTTCATAGAAAAACTATTATTCAGTGAAGTCTTAACAGATTGCGACATAGGAATGTCATTCCCAATCAATAGTATGTCATCCACATACAAGATTAGAAATACAACAGCGCTCCCACTTTCCCTCTTGTAAACACAAGGTTCTTCTTCATTCTGACGAAAGCCAAACCCTTTGAACACTTCATCAAAACGAATATTCCAACTCCGAGATGCTTGCTTTAATCCATAAATGGATTTCTTTAGATTGCATATTTTTCTAGCATTTTTAGGATCAACAAAGCCTTCGGGCTGTATCATATACACGTCCTCTTCCAAATTTCCATTTAGAAAGGCTGTTTTAACATCCATCTGCCAAATCTCTTAATCGAAATAAGCAACAATTGCTAGAATGATCCGAATAGATTTAAGCATCGCTACCGGCGAGAATGTCTCATCGTAGTCAACTCCTTGAACTTGTTGAAAACCCTTTGCAACAAGTCGAGCTTTATAGACGTGAACGTTTCCATCCATATCCTTTTTATTTTTATAGACCCACTTGCACTCTATGGGTTTAACCCCATCAGGCGGGTCAACCAAGTTCCAAACTTGATTGTCTCCCATGGAATCTATCTCGGATCTCATGGCACTTTGCCATTCCTCGGAATTTGGGTCCATCATTCTTTCCTCGTATGTCGCAGGTTCGTCGTCGTCTAACAACAACACTTCCCCACGTGCCTCACGGATTCTTGCTGACCTTCGTGGTAGTGGTGGTGTTTCTCTTGCCACAGGTATCTCAACTTGTTCTGCTACATTAGCATCACTCATAGAGTTATCCCCAATTGGCTCATCTTGAACTTCTTCAAGATACACCTTTTGCTCACTCTTCTCTTTATTGAGAAACTCTTTCTCTAAGAAGACACCGTTCCGAGCAACAAATACTTTGCCCTCTGATCGGTTGTAGAAGTAATATCCTAAAGTTTCCTTTGGATATCCCACGAAAAAGCATTTGTCCGACTTGGGTGTTAGTTTATCTGACATAAGTCGTTTGACATAAACTTCACAACCCCAAATCTTTAGAAAAGACAAACTGGGACTCTTACCAGTCCATATCTCATATGGTGTCTTAACTACAGACTTATACGGTACCCTATTCAATGTGAAAGCGGTTGTTTCTAGAGCATATCCCCAAAACGAGAGTGGTAGGTCTGACTGGCTCATCATAGACCGAACCATGTCCAACAAAGTCCGATTATGTCGCTCGGATACGCCGTTTCTCTGAGGCGTTCCAGGTGGCGTAAGCTATGGAACAATTCCACAACTCTTTAGATGATTGCTAAACTCATGGCTCAAATATTCGCCTCCATGATCAGATCACATGGCTTTAATTTTCTTGCCACGTTGATTCTCTACTTCATTCTGAAATTCTTTGAACTTTTCAAATGTTTCAGACTTATGTTTCATTAAGTAGATATATCCATATCTACTAAAATCATCAGTGAAGGTTATGAAGTATTGAAATCTGCCTCTAGCTGTCATACTCATTGGTCCACATACATCAGTATGTACAAGTTCTAATAAGTCTGCTGCCCTCTCACGAAAACCTGTGAAAGGCGACTTGGTCATCTTACCCAATAGGCAAGCCTCACATGTCTCGTATCATTCAAAATCAAACGAAGTTACAAGCCCATCTGAATGGAGCCTCTTCAGGCGATTCTCACTTATATGACCTAAACGACAATGCCATATATAGGTAGGACTGAACTCATTAAGCCGAGGCCTTTTAGCATTAATATTACAGATAGGTTCATCATCAAGATTTAAAATAAACAACCCATTCATAATGGATGCAAAAGCCACAAACATGTCATTCTTTGAGATCACACAACCATTGTCTTTACTCGCAAATGAATAACCATCCTTCATCAAACATGAAGGTGATACAATGTTTCGACTTAAACTAGGAACAAAATAACAATTATTTAATTCCATGATAAATCCTGACGGGAGGTGAAGTTGCATCGTCCCAACGTTCAACGCGGCAACTCTTGCATTATTGTCCACGCGGAAATCAACTTCTCCTCTTTTCACGCTTCTACTTCTTATCATTCCCTGCATCGTATTGCAAATATGAGCAACCGGTCCGGTATCAAATACCCAAGAATTGATATAAGAATCAGCGAGAAAAATTTCTGTAATATGAACAACAAGTGTACAAGCAGCGGGAGTACCTTTACTACCGCCATCCTTCAAGGATTCCAAGTACAACTTGCAGTTCCTTTTCCAGTGACATGTCCCCTTACAATGAAAGCATTTAGCTTCAACAGGTCCAGCAGCCTTGGGCGCAGGAGGGGGTTTGGCTTAGAGATCTCATCTTTAGGCTTCGCCTTATTCCTTTTCCAAGCCCCCTTCTTAAAGTTAGGCTTGTTTTGGACCACCAACACATGGTACTGCCAGCACCTTTCTTGATATCAGCTTCTGTTGTTTTAAGCATGCCGCACAATTCATTCAAGCCCTTCTCCGCCCCATGCATATGGTAGTTCGAAATGAAGTTCCCATAGCTAGGCGGAAGAGACTCAAGTATGAAATCAGTGGCCAACTCTGGGCCCATTGGGAAGCCTAGCTTCTCCAATCTCTGAGTGTGACCAACCATCTTGATCACATGTGGGCCAACTGCTGCGCCTTCTGCAAGCTTGGTTTCAATAAAAGCCTTGGAAACATTGAACCTTTCAGTCCTGGCTTGAGTCTAAAACATATCATTAAGCACCACAATCATATCGTACGCTGCATGATTATTATCAAATTGCATCTGGAGATCTGGCTCCATGCAAGCGAGCATAAGGCAACCCACTTCAAGATCAGCATCACATGCTTTCTTGTAAGAGGCTCTCTCTGCAGCAGGTGCATTATCAGCAGGCTCATCAGGTAATGGGGTGTCTAGAACATCTTCCTTTTTCTCAGCCCTGAGAACAATTCTCAGGTTACGGATCCAATCCGCATAGTTTGTTCCATTCAACTTATCTTTTTCAAGAATTGAACGCAAAGTAAATGGTTGATTACTGGGTGCCATCTACAACAAAAGTAATGCAAAATACTAAGACAATGTATCCCAAATAGTGTAAATCATATTAAACTTTTAATAGAATATACTCCCACTAAAATCAATATCCCTCTATTCAAACTTAGTGATTCAAGACCCGCAACTAACAAGTCGACTAGTGAGCTTTAGTATCACCTCTAGGCGACATGGTAGATCAGTAAGCAACTCCTTGCTAATCATATCACATATGACTCTTGTTGTTGGGTGGCATCTCCATGATTGTGTTACCAACAACTAATGCTTCAAGGTCCCTAACCATTAGGATAACCTTGTTCAAGTAACCAAACCTTCTGCATGTAAGTGTCCGACACGAATCTGTCTAGTCAAGGAAAATCAGTGGCACCCTAATTTCATAGACCTACCACCGATCATACAAGACACGTGACAGTGCAAGGTTTGGGGAAGCATTACGACTTAAACATTGCTGAGGGATCGTTCTACTTCACTACCGTATATGTAGACAAAAACATTATCGCACGTGAAAGTAGAACATCGTAAGAACAACATAAACACAGATTTGACTTGGTATAGCCCATTATTCCTTTGGAGATCTCCATCTCCACCAATCTGTTCATCATGGTGATCGCCATCTCCATAATAGAAGTATGCCATCCTCCGAGATGAGTCCACGAAGACTATCTATCACTACCGTAACATAGTGAAGTAAAATTACATAGTCGTATGATCATCACAGATTGGCACGCAGGCCATTACATATAAATTGACAATATATGTGGCTCCAGCCATATTGTCTTAATCATGATGCGCAAGCCATGAATTAATTACATACATGCATCACATACACATAAGGACTATACCAATCACGAATACCTGCAAAACAGAGTTAACTGATTCCGACGTCTAAACTTAAAACGCCGAAAACTCAATTTTCTGGGCCAAATTTCGCAAATCTAATTTTCGCCGAAACCGCCATAGGTTGTCATTAACGAATGCGAAATTTTCCGGTGCACGATTTTCGTTTAATGTTTTTCTCGTTACGAGGTCGTATGCAAAAGTTACGGCTGTTTTACCGAACAACACTTTTCTGCAAATTTCCCTTCGACGACGGATCCAGTCCGCCGCCGCCTCTGCATCTCATGCGCTTGGAAATTGAGCTAGGTCCGATTCGATCCATCTTATTGATCTCCAACTCAGTGTAATTGGGTTTACATGTATCAGTTAACTCGGATGGCGGAATCCCGACCGGTACGAGTAGATCGTTACAATACCAACGTGGCAAGATTACGAACCATGATCAGAGATTGATCCAAAACCATGCATATCTCCATATGCACACACCCGAATGTATAACGAGGCAACTAACGGCTCTGATACCACTATAGGGTTATGAGGTTGCTACGCTAGCCAGAAAACAAAATTTTTCTACCCCATAAACCAGGAACTAGTGCTAGTTATAGATCACGTGGTTACCACTAGGCGCGCAGGTGCAGTGGAAGCGACTTGATGTAGTCGTGCGCGTCGCAACAGTGCCGTGCAACTGCGAGGTCATCCGTCTCAACGTCTCCTACTCGCGGTTCGTCCTTGTCCTCCAGATGCAGCACCTCCGAGGAATCCCACACGTGCAGGGAAGAAGCGTCACGCCTCTGGACTGCTAGGTCCGCGAGGAGTACTAGGCGCGAGCGTGCGGAGGGCGACGGCGGCTGCCAAAGGACATGAGTCTAACTCGCCCCGCACCTCCCCTTTGCTTATATAAGCGTCCTAATGAGCTCCCATGTTGGAGGCCCATTAGCAACCCTAAACCTAGTCTAATTAGGGTCCAACCCGAATTAGGCTTCCAGCCCCTTAAGCGTGCGACCCTGGGCTCACGCACACATAGACATGGCCCAAGTACTCTTACTTGACCAATAGTTGATAGCGGCCTCTAGCAAGGCGTGCTAACTCCTATGCATACACTACGATCATATCAGACAAACCACCACAATACAATATACATGTTATTCCTTTGCCTCACGATATTTGGTACAACTCGTGGGTTAACACTTAACCCAAGCACGGCCATGCATTTCATGATCTAATCATTTGAGTAGTCCAGTGATATCTCTCTCATATGAAGAGTGGCAAATTCCATCTTGATTGACTATGTCTCACAGCATGTTTCCCGACAAACCCGAAAGCCACCTTTATAACTACCCAGTTACGGAGTAGCGATTGGTAGTCCCAAGGTAGGTCGTTTCACATCTTGAGTACAGACGACAATCTCAAGTCTAAGGACATAACGTACATGATGTGTATAGAGACAATCTCATGTCGGATATGTCCAGCACCATGTCTACATGTGCCCACATTATTAGTTCGACATCTCCATGTCCATGACTTGTGAAACATAGTCATCAACTAATAATGTGCTGATCCAATATTCATGTACATTCTAGTATGAACTTCGATCAGGGACAACTTTAGAATAACCATACAAGTAAAAGAGTTTCACAAACAATTCACATAACTGCTTATCGATACAAGTTGTCTTTAATGGATATTCATTGAACTCATAATATGTCATGGATACAAGGAAATACAATCATCTCTATGATTACCTCTAGGGCATATTCCCAACAATTTCCTACGCAGAACTTCCCCTAATCTCGGTTTGCTCTCAAGAAGCCACTCTCCAGGGCGGCTATAGAGTATCTATGACGAGACCTTGGAGGAAGAAGATGGAGCAAGCCATATTGTGAGACTGTGTGTCTTCTCGCAGACGGCTACCCTATTTATAGCCACAAGGGCACACACACCCGCGCGGCGGCCAACCCGTGAGGCTACAACACTCACCCCCCAATTAAACCTCATTGTGCGCCAGTAACTATTTATGATAGGGCGCGACGGGGCTATAAATGGCCAAGCAGACGGTGGGTTTAGGGCGCGCCATTCAAACTTTTTACCACGAGTGGGCGCTGCACCGGCATCACTCCTCGAATGGGAAAAACATGGCACACCCACTTTTGGGCCATGGGGGATGCGGTCAGACTCCGATCGTGACTGAGCGGCACTGACTGGTTAGGCAGGCGCTGTGACTAAAATACAACGCTGTGTAGTTTGGATTCGTCACTTCAAAACACGCCAGCCCAAGTTCAATAGTGCACCTTGCGGCGGAGCTAGCGTGCAAGCGAAGCTCTGGCTCTGTGCGTATGCAGTAGTCCTCTTTACTTCTCCTTTCCCCATAAGGGGGACGAAGGGCCAGAAACTGTAGGCTCGACCGAATAAGCCCTTAGGAGGAAAAATCATCCTCCTAAGGCCTCGTGCGCTACACCTGGTGGGTGCGCTCACGCGCACTCACCAGAATCGAAAAAACTTAACCAACCACCATAAGCGCTCTCAGAAGCCTCCGGCGCAGTCCTGTCACTGCATCGCAGGCTCGGGGGCTACTGTCGGATACCTGAGAATAGGGTACCCTAACACCGCACTTTGCGAAAACAAAATCACCCTGGGGGCTCTCCACTCCGTCCCACCAAGGCGACAACACTCCCTCGGAGGCCTTTCCGCCTCGTCCGAGCCAGGGTGACATCATCCGTGACGTATCCACCCTCGGAGGCCCTTCTGCCTCGTCCGAGCTCGGGTGACGTCATCTGTGGCGCACCGACCCTCGGAGGCCGCTCCGCCTCGTCTGAGCTTGGGTGACATCATCCGTGACGCACATACCCTCGGGGGCTCCTACGCCTCGTCCGAGCTAGTGTGACGTCACCCAAAGACATCATCCTCTCCCGAAGGCGCTACCGCCATGACCGACCCGGCCGACCTAGCCCATAGTCAAAAGGTCCACAGTGCCGCTTGTCCTTGGGGATGGGGCTTCAAGGTGTGAACTGCCATGCCTACCCTTGTATACTCCCTACGGTACGAGTCCCTGTGCTCCCTAACCACCGATCGACACTCGCCATGCCCATGCCATACCTTGGACGGACACTTGAACAGGAATTAGGGCGTTCACAGCCTTGTATGACGGAACACGGGGGTTCCTGGCCCTGTGCTGCCAAAACCCGCCTATGCCCTAATCAGGGAACAGTGACGTCTCCGATTACAAGGCGCATGGCTACAGCTTCATCAAGGACGAACAGGATCTTGGTGGCGTGTCTACAGGCGCAGTCTTCCCCGGGGAGGAAGGTGAACAGAAGCCCAAAGCGCTCCCAAGTCAGCAGCCCATACCGGGCCCATGCTACCTCTCTCTCTCTCTCTACTGTACTCCACCATCTCTCCCTAGGTATAAAGGGGGAGAATGGACCCTCAATCTCAGTCTCTCTCGACACTTTGATTCACGCACGCTCACTTGCATTCACGTGGACACACACGAGAACCAAGAACGCACACGCACGAGACCTGGGAACCAGCTTCCCTCTGTCGCCATTGCTTGTAGCTCCTCTCTACGGGTACCCCCCGCGCTTGGTAACATGACTCCGCCACAAACTGGACGTAGGGCGTTTGTGCCCGAACTAGTATACATCTTGTGCCCTCCGAGTGCAACCATCCGATCTCCGACACGCTTAGAAATTTACTAGTTGGTTGTCTAGACCCCGCCATTTTAGACACCGACAGTAGGGGATTGGCCGACCCCTATGTGGGTCCCACTGGCTCTCCTTTGCTCCATTTCTTCAATCCTGCAATCACATACTGCATGGACATGTGGAACTTGTTATTTAATAAAGTATGCTCATGATGTGATTGTTTATCCTTGATCCTGAGGTTGTTGACACTATTTTGGTTATATAAAAGTGTGTGATTCTTGGTGCCAACAACAATAACACAGGAAGTGGCAGCTCAATGACAAAGACCCAATCAACTCGACGAAGATGTTGTGCAGACAGATAGCGCAACAAAGATTGCACAACACAAATGTCGATGCATAGGGGATGACAAAGTAGACGTGATGGCGAAGCGAACACACGGTCGATGATGTTGTGGCCCGATGATGTGATACAATAGCATGCAACCCCGTTACTCAGTGCGCGTAGGACTCGGCGTGATGCCATGTAATAGACGCAAGGTCGATAGGCGGTGGGTGACTCAATCCTGGTCAATGATCGGGGAAACCAAAAAGATACAACTGTAGGGGGGATTGGGTATACCTAGCCTACCCAAACCGCGCATGGCGCACAGTAGGTCATGGACATGAAGGGCCAAAGACACCGACACAGATGGGGTCAATGTGGTGGAGATGGGTAGATCCACTCAATAGCAGCGACACGCTAGATCTGACTGCCTACATGACAACTATAGATGGAGGCATGTGGTTGGGCCTGGCCACTACTACGACACCAGTACTAAGCATGAGCCATCTGCCTCCATGCGACGAAGATCAGGAAGGTGTTGACGACGACAACCCGATGTTGACATTTCTTAACACCACTTTGAATATTGGGTTGTCATCCCCAGCATGGCCCTAGAAATATGCGGTGGTATTTATGAATGTAAAGGCTCTCTAGCAAATATATTTATTCTATCCGCAAGCGCACAGATAAAATACCAATTGTAGCACTTCACTAGGAAGTAATTCCAGGTATCGTTTATTTATAATTTTGCTAAAGGAAAAGCAAAACATTGGTGGTATGAACTAACAAGGGTTTAGACTAGAGATGGACTTGTATAGCATGATTACTTATGAGAAACTCACTCACATAGTCACTTGCTTGGGCATGGGGTAAGACATAATAATAGTAATGATATTGAAGTGTAAGCTCAAAGATAAATAACACAGGGATTAGAGGTAGACTACTCCATATAAATGTAAGGTGACGTCGGATTAGTAAGAGAATAACTTCTAAGTGTATTCTAATCTATTAAGTCATAATCTACTCTAGCACATATACAATCATATATAGCATAAAAGACTCTTCATCTATGTATAAGGAACATCGCTAAAGAAAGCCAGAACATAGCAAGACTTACTCTGCAATACCAATTCAGCCTGTCCTACCAACGGGGGGTGGACTATATGAGAATCAATGGAACTGTCACTTCCACGAACTACCACGTGATCCGGCCAATAGGATACATTTGCAGGTAAATAGCATCTAAGCACCACGCTTACATGTGATCTACCACCTAACTCCCTCGAGGGAAGAGCTAAGCGCTTTGCAAACTCATACATAAACTCATTATCAATCATAACTATATCAAGTATAGAACTAGAACAAACTAAGAACATAATAAATAGAAACATGATGATATTAAGAATAAAGCCATAGAGAAAGATACAAGTTAATACCAATCTATATGATGACGATCCGAAATCCGGAGCGTGATGCTCTACTTCTCTAAATCTATCTAATCAATCCTATAGAACTTGAAGGAATTGAGAGTAGCTATTCTAATTCTCTGGTGGAGAGAGGGATATGAAACCCTAGATTTGATGGCTTCCTCTAATAATGTTTTCTCCTCTTCCTCAAGGGTGGCAGGGCCTTCCTTATATAGCCCCCTCAAAAGAACGTGGAACGTCGGATCAAACCGACCTTAAGAGAGTTGTTTAGATTCATTTTTAAAGGCGGTTAGGCACAATTCTCGAAGTTGACGGCGATTGGCCACAGCGGTAGGGCGGCCGCCCCAAACCCTAGGGCGGGCGCCTTGGGTGTGGGCCCTCTCGGCCTCCGGCTTGGTCCAGTCCATTCTAGAGTCTTCCTAAGTATTCTTGACCATGTGGAGGTCCTTTCTCTCTATGTAAACATGACCATGTGGACCTTCCTTCATTCTTTTCCTGATAACTCCCTGTAAAAACATAAACTCACCAAAACTTCTGGAATTCTGTCAGTTGGATCCCCTAAGTATATGGTGGTGATTCAATTAAGTCCTTTTTATCTCTTATTGACATATAGAAATTGATATGTAACGACCGTCAACAAGCTCCCCCAAGCTTACCCTTTGCTCTTCCCTGAGTAAACAGCTAACTCAGAAGGATTAAAAGTTACTTCAAGATTTTTTTTTCTAACAAGCACACATGCATTCAAAATAAATTTCTCCTCCAGGTTAGAGTGAATTATCCTTCTTTCTCCATGCGGCTTAGTACCTGCACTTGAATCTTGAGTAATTGAAAGATAGAATAATCAAGTCAAGTACTATGTCTCATGTTCTATACTTCACCTCTGTTCGGGAGTTTTCATAAATTTTTAAATAAAACTCAGAGTTCCTTAGCATGACTCTCCCAAGTCTCTCATTTGTGATATTTGTGGATCTCATGATATTTAACAAGATGTTGATTCACTCACCTAATACTAATGACATTTAAGTGGAGTTTATAGGTGTGGACTATACATACTTGTAATACATGTATTGTCTAATCACCGTGGATCCAAAAGGAACTCTTCATACAATCAAAATCAAGATGTGCACGTGTGGTGGAATGGTGGTAATGGTGATGATGAAGATGTAATGGTGATGATGATGGTGATAATAACCGTTTTATCTTCGCTTTTGGGAGAACATGGGCTATCTTTTGTAAAAAAAAATTCAAGTGGGTAGTTGGATACCCCTAATTCTACTGTCGGACACTTGCTCATTTTTTTCCTCTCGAGGTTTCAGACACTTGCCCCTTTTTATTTCCTCGGAGATATAAATATATATTTTTTTCCTTTCGAGGGTCCCGACACTTGCCTCTTTTTATTTCCTCGGATATAAATATATATTTTTGCATAGCCCATGCTCTTTCTATATTGAATCCTTGTAGCGAGAGAGTACACTATTGTGGGATGATTAGTGATAGCAATATTTGGTGGATGCTGATGGTACTTCCAGTCGTGGAAGAGCAAGGATGTAGATGTGTGCAAGTGAGTATCTTGATTTCAACCGCATGAAAAGACTCCTTAAGGGTCAACACAGCTTGATTAAACTCAATGTAAAAGCAAGTAATAGTATGTGGAGTTTCTCTCAGATATGGCTGTGGTAGGAATTAACTCTTTGTCATGCTTAGGAACTCATCATGTGGCATTTTTAAGTTTTCAAGATAAATCTCTAGAATTTATTGTTACAAGAACAAGATAAACAGTAACTCAAACTTTCATATCATGTCAATCAATTACCTAGACTTAGTTTAGGCTTATGCTCCCACAGGTATTTAGATCATTGTTTTAGCATTTATTGGGAGAACTTTATATTGAAAACTAGGTTCTTGTAAGAAAGTAAATAGAGCAAATGTTCATTATTTCTATCATGCTAACTTTTTATTCAAGACAGATTAAATAAAGCACACTTATCTACACACTCTTTTTATTTGGTTTTCATGATTAAGAAATGTAGTGAAATAAACATAACATATTTATTGGATTTTCTAAGTTTTTAGATTTTTTTTAGATACGTGAAGGTAACAAAAATAGAAAATGACTGTAGAAAAATAAAGGGAAATAGAAAACTTACCTTGATAATTGGGGGAGGCGCTCCCCAAGCTTGCTGATGTTGCCGATGGCTTCATTGGAGGTTAAAGAATTGAAGTAGAGTAGATACATTCTCACCTATAGCGGCGTTCTCTTCTTGCATTTCCTGCATGACAATGGTGTGGTCCTGGTTCCGTTTATGCTGCTGCTCTAGTGGTTGGGTGTGTTGGCCTTGTGTCTCTTGGATGGCGAGGAGGTTGATGTCGGTGCGGGCGTAGAAGGCGCCGGTCTCATGATAATAATCTCCGGTGAATGCGTATGTGGCATCGGAGGCTCGACCTGCATCAAAATGAGATTGGGTTCTGGACCCTATGCCCCGTATGGGTCAGTGGAATATCTTCCGGATTGGTATGGTCCGTTTGCCCATTGTTGGTCTTGTCCTTCCAGCCAAGTTTCTTGAGGTGGTTCCTCTTATCGAATATGTTGACCCCACGGATCCCTAAGGATGCGAGGGTTGTAATCATTATAATTGATGTGCGCTAGTTCTTCTGGGCCTAGATCAGCTCCGTGCCATGTACGTTCTTGATGTCTGGCCATCCTTTCGGAGGCCACATGCTGTGGCGCTTTCTGATTTACTGGCTCTTTTTCAATTTCAATCAAATAACTTTGGACTGTGTAGAGCCCAAGGCCCGGGTTAGGTAACCGGACCTTGCCCTTATCATAAAGCATATACAGAATATTGTGTTCTTTCTTTCACATTCTTCCTTGTCTAAATGAGTCATAGCCATAATAAAATCGAAACTCTTTAATGAAGTCAAGTGATGAGCCTTCTAACAATTTCATGCTTGTGGCTAGACAGGTGATCAAAGATGTGCAACTGACAGGACCTAGCAGGTTTGGTGTGCTTAGCCAATGAGCAACTAATAAACTTACAGGTGAAACATGCACTTTATTAATAGCAGCGAAAAGAAGTTGTAGATCTCCTACTCTTACCTTCTTGACGTCATCTCTAGGGAACAGAACATATCCTATCCATTTATGAAACATACGAAGTGTGGGATGCTCTATGTCACTAGTTCGGGGTTGCAAAAAGTGTTGGTCTCTAGAAATTTCCCGCCCGAACTGGTGTTTATCAAAATTTGTAAGATCAGCATCTAAGTCCAGGATATCTCTTGGAGAGAAACCGAGGTGGCCACTCAACTCCCTCCATGACAAAACAAAATTTTGTTTGAATAACAGAAAAGCGATCCCACCCTCACTTAATTGTAAGGTGCAAATAAATTCAATGGTTAAAAGACGGGATCTTACTTCGGTGACATTCCAAAAGTCTGTCCACCCAATCATTCGAAAAATAAGATCGAACTCAGAATACATACCTGTGTCTTCTAGTAGGGTAGGATCGATGGTCGGGGTGTGAATGAAATCTTTCTTTTTCAGTTTCTGGAAGACTTCTTTCTCTCGCTGAGAAATTAATCCAAGGTCACTTGTTTTCAGAAGGACCTTCCTTGTATTACCTGATGATGATGATGATGGTGCTTGTTTGGCCGGTGGATCGATGCTCATGTCGGAGCGACGAGAGGAGAGCTCAGACGAGTTTCTCGTCCCAACACTCTTCAAGGCTTCCTTGGCGGCTTTCGCGGCTTTCTTAAACATCCTGCAAAACTTGATGACAAAAACAAAAACTCGTGGAGAATGTGAGACAAAAATGATGGTAATTGATTAGCTATCCATATGTTAGTCGTTTAGGGGTTAGTCGTTCAAGACAATATTTTATTGGAAATTTTAGCAGCACTTCCCCCTAAACAAATTTTAGTTATGCTTGGACAGTGTGATCACTAGCTTTTAAGTGATTCCTACTTCTCACTTCTCTAAACAAACAAACTCTTTCTACTCTTCTCTTCCTTCCCACTGTCTTCTTCCTTCTCTCAAAAGAGTAGAACTCGGAAACTCAAAGTTGGAGATGTTTTCTGGAATGTGTGTGGCGTGAAGAAGAGGCTAGAGGAAGGAATTTAAAGAAGGTGCAGGGGACAGGGCGGGCGCCCTAGTGGCATGGGCGGCCGCCTCACTCTGGGCCCCAAAGTGGGTGATCTTTTCTCTCTACCTCACATGTTGTGCCTTCATGAAGAATTATTGGTTGTGGGTGGAATTTGGACGGTGGAAAATGTCTGGTGGTTGTAATGGGTGTAAGTGGATGAAATAATGTGATTTGATGTATGTGAGGTGGAGTCTATGACATGTGGGACCAAAGGATGTGGGTCATGCTTCTAGAAACTTGGTAAATATAATGCAGGAATAAAAGAATGGAAATGTAAACTTTTTAAGAATGATTAAGCAAAAATATTTTTCTGCCACCACTATAAGTAATAGATATGGGTTGTAGCACACCATAAAGATTATTTATGTGGGGCTCTTAGATATTATAAAAGTAAACATGATTAATGCAAGAATTAAATATGCAAGAGATATGGATAAATACCGATTTACCTTCCGGTGAGGGTTCGAGTTTTTAAGGTCCCCCAAACTGGACCTCCAAATTATTTTTACTCTGATATTTCCAGAGGTGATGCCTATGGTGATTCGTCTTGATGAACTTCCTTCACTGTGGATTTATTTTCTAGTCTAGGCTTGAATGTGAAGTGTTCTTCTTGACCATTTATGTTGAACTTGATTTCTCCCTTTTCGACATCAATGTGGGCATTGGAGGTGCTTAGGAATGGTCTTCCAAGAATGATGGACACTTTAGAGTCGGAGCTCATGTACAGTACCACAAAGTCTACTGGTACAAAGAAATCTTTTATCTCACTGGAATGTTCTGAGCCACGCCCAAGGGGTATCGAATTGTTTGATCTGCTAGTTGTAAGCACATTGATGTTGGTTCTAGTGTTGCATAATCAAGCTTCTTGTAGACTGATGAATGCATCACACTGACACTTGCTCCAAGATCACAAAGTGCATTGTTGAAGTGTTGGTTCCCGATCGAGCAATCAATAGTGGGGTATCCTAGATCTTCTTTCTTCTTTGGTAATTTATTAAGGATGGCCGCACTACATTCTTCTGTCAGCTATATCACCTCAGTGGTTGGCAGTGGTCTCTTCTTGTTAAGAATATCTCTGATGTACTTTGCATATGTAGGGACATGTATGGCATCAAGTAGAGGTATGTTGACATATAACTTCTGGATAACCTCTACAAACTTGCTAAACTGCTCATCCGACTCTAGTCCTCTGTTCCATCTAGGAAATGGTAAATAGTTGGTGTCGTGATAATCTTTTCTCATTTCTTGGTTATTTGGTGCTTGTAGCAATTCTTCTGCTTCATTGAGATTATCTTCTTCTACTACTACTGGTATTGTCAGTGCTCTCCTTGTTCCTCTTGGGTGAGGGGGATCTCTGGTGGATTTCCCTCCTCTTGTAGTTATATTCTTTACATGCTCAATGTTAGTGGCAACAAGCAAAACAGTAGCTAGTTCTGCTAACTTAAGCTCTACCCTTTTATTAAGAATATTTTGTTCATCAAAAGCAAATACTAGAAAATCCATTTTATTATGTATATCCTTTAAAGAGAATTCATTTGCTTCTAACCTTTTTTCAAGATTCGAATTAATTTTAGTTTGTTGCGCAATTAAATTCCTCAAAGTAGTTTGGTTTGAAGTATTACCTGAATTCATACCTTTGCTATTGGGTTGACTTGGAGTAGATTGTTGTGGGCATTTGTATGCCGTTTCAATGGCCCTTCGATCTTCTTTATATCTGGCCCTCTAGTCAAGCCAATGGAGTAAATCATCCATCTTGGTTGATAGTGCATTTACTTCCTTGGGTATTTCTTCTGTTTGGTGACAATGTTGAACTTTATCTTGGGACCAGCTTTGATTTTCTGCTATCTTGTCCATAAGTATCTCTGCTTTTCCAAGTGTAAGTTCCAAAAATGATCCTCCAGCAGATGCATCTAGGCACTCACGAGCCTTCTGAGTTAATCCATGGTAAAGGGTCTGCATGAGTAATCATCCTGGCATTCCATGATGAGGACAATCTGATAGGTATCCTTGAAAACGCTCCCATGCTTCTGGAATAGTTTCTGATTTCTGCTTTTGAAAATTGGCAATCCTTCCTCTTAAGGCATTGGTTTTTCCTATAGGGAAGAACTTTGCTAGAAAGGCATTTGAACAGTTTGCCCAAGTGTTGATATCTTCCTTGTTGGTGTAGAACCACTTCCTCGCTCTTCCCATAAGTGAGAATGCAAAGAGGCGAAGAAGTATGATGTTTTGGGTGAATCCGTCGATGATGATTGTGCTTCCGATCTCTAAGAAATTCTGCAAATGTGCACTAGCATCTTCATGTGCCTTTCCATTTAATTGTGTAGCTTGCACCATATTGATGAGGCTTGGCTTGAGCTCAAATTCAAATTCTTATTCTCCTTCTTCTGCCTCAAATACCGGACCAGCGCAAATATTCTCAATGCTCGCCTCACAGGGTCTTTTGTGTCATAGCTTCAGAAATTGGTGAGTAGCTTCTTCTTTCTTGATTTCTTTGATTCCAATGATGGAGAGTTTAATGTATCAAAGTCAATCCTGCAATACCTTGTATAAAATATAAACATAGAAAACAACAGCGGTGATCCTGCGAAAGCAGAGGTGCCTTGTTATGATTTCTCATTTGAGTAGTTGTTCATGCAATTCTTCTCCATAGTCTAATTCTAATATAAGTCTATACTCTATGCGTACCGATGTTTTATCTCCCCGGCAACGGCGCCAGAAATGCTTGTTGACATTTCTTAACACCACTTTGAATACAAGGTTGTCATCCCTAGCATGGCGCTAGAAATGTGTGGTGGTATTTATGAATGTAAAGGCTCTCTAGAAAATATATTTATTCTATCCGCAAGCGCACAGATAAAATACCAATTGTAGCATTTCACCAGGAAGTAATTCCAGGTATTGTTTATTTATAATTTTGCTAAAGGAAAAGCAAAACATTGGTGGCATGAACTAAGAAGGGTTTAGACTAGATATGGACTTGCAGAGCATGATTACTTATGAGAAACTCAATCACATATTCACTTGCTTCGGCAGGGGGTAAGCCATAATAATAATAATGATATTGAAGTATAAGCTTAAAGATAAATAACACAGATATTAGAGGTAGACTACTCCATATAAATGTAAGGTGACATCGGATTAGTAAGAAAATAACTTCTAAGTGTATTCTAATCTATTAAGTCATAATCTACTCTAGCACATATACAATCATATATAGCATAAAATACTCTTCATCTATGTATAAGGAACATCGCTAAAGAAAGCAAGAACTAGCAAGACTTACTCCGCAATACCAATTCTGCCTGTCCTAACAACGTGGGTGTGGACTATGTAAGAATCAATGGAACTGTCACTTCCACGAACTACCACGCGACCCAGCCAATAGGATACATTTGCAGGTAAATAGCATCTAAGCACCATGCTTACATGTGATCTACCACCTAACTCCCTTGAGGGAAGAGCTAAGCGCTTTGCAAACTCATACATAAACTCATTATCAATCATAACTATATCAAGTATAGAACTAAAACAAACTATTAACATAATAAATAGAAATTTGATGATATTAAGAATAAAGTCATAGAGAAAGATACAAATTAATACCAATCTTTATGATGATGATCCGAAATCCAGAGCGGGATGCTCTACTTCTCTAAATCTATCTAATCAATCCTATAGAACTTGAAGGAATTAAGAGTAGGTATTCTAATTCTCTGGTGGAGAGGGGGATATGAAACCCTAGAATTGATGGCTTCCTCTAATAATGTTTTCTCCTCTTGGTCAGGGGTGGCAGGGCCTTCCTTAGATAGCCCCCTCAAAAGAACGTGGAACGTCGGATCAAACCGACCTTAAGCGAGTGGTTTAGATTCATCCTCAATGGCGGTTAGGCACGATTCTCGAAGTTTACGGCGATTGGCCACAGGGGTAGGGTGGCCGCCCCAAGCCCTAGGGCGGCCGCCCTGGGTGTGGGCCCTCTCGGCCTCCGGCTTGGTCCAGTCCATTCTAGAGCCTTCCTAAGTATTCTTGATCATGCAGAGGTCCTTTCTCTCTATGTAAACATGACATGTTGACCTTCCTTGGTTCTTTTCCTGATAACTCCCTGTAAAAACATAAACTCACCAAAACTTGTGGAATTCTGTCAGTTGGATCCCCTAAGTCTATGGTGGTGATTCAATTAAGTCCTTTTTATCCCTTGTTGACATATAGAAATTGATACTTAATGACTGTCAACACCTGACAACCAACCCGGGGATAAGGCGGCGACGATGGCAGCCAGATCAATAGGATCAGGCGCCTAAACAGGGGCGCTGCCCCTGGCAAAGATCGATCCCTCCTCGGGGGTGCGCGACGGAAGTGGTGGCGGCTAGGGTTAGAATCTAAACCTCGGCGAAATATACCAAGAAGGAGAATATAATTGGTGGAATATTTGATGTATTGCATTTGGTCTCATGGACTGATTATATAGGGTACATAGGACTAGCACCTCATGTGGCTAGGCAATGTTGTACTATTCCTATTTACTCTAACAGTATCTACTACATCTTCCCCCATATGACATCTCTCTATCTCATGCCTCCTCGAGTCACCATCAGACATTGTCGCCCTTGGGTGGCAAGATCTAGATCACCAACCACCAGATCATCAAGTCATTGCCAACCACAACTTCTTATAGCAATCATGGCAACTCAAATGATATGCTCGTGTACTGTTCTACTTTGTTGTACCCCTATTTGTTTTGTATTTTCACCTACGATCATCGCCTTGCCTCTCCAAGGCCTCCTTTTGTACTGATAGGTTGATATCTATGTGTGATAGGCATAGTAATTAGAGGAAGGTTATCTACATGTTCATTATATATTGTTATGCCTCTAAGGAATACAAGCTCGTCACTAAGTTAGATTTGTAGACTAAATGAGAATAATTACCTTTGGAATCCATTACCAAAGAGTGAACATGTTGGCACTGAT
The DNA here is from genome assembly GCA_022036555.1 of Microstegium vimineum. Taxonomy (NCBI): domain Eukaryota; kingdom Viridiplantae; phylum Streptophyta; class Magnoliopsida; order Poales; family Poaceae; genus Microstegium; species Microstegium vimineum. Next base: position 7,610,491 of record CM039131.1, read on the forward strand.
GAGGACATTATGTACTTGGAGAGTGAACCTATGCATGCTCTAAATGTGGTAGCATTTTCCATTCAAGGAAAGAAAAAAGGCTATGTTCTAGAGTTCATGGGTGAGGATGAGTGATAGAATGATAATGATATGGAGATGAATCAAAGGATGAAATAAAGATTGATGAGGGTTTTCATGTAAAGATATCATAACCAAATTATTAACTATGATGAAAAAAAGATCTTCCCATGGTAGTAGGCACTACTTCACCTAGCATGGACAAGTTCAAGTTGGCTCTTTGTTGACATGCAATCGAACATGAATTTGAATTCAAAACTGAGAAGGGTGCACCATATAGATTTAGGTCCTATTCTTTGAGAAAAGACATAGTATGAATTGTGGATAGTAGTGGTAATAATTATTGGACCTTACTCACTTTTATACATACTATGTAAATCGTTTTGAACTAATTACCTATATTTCTCTTTTGCGGGTGAGGAATTCTCTAGTATAAGGATGAAAAACAAGGTGAGGAGTGAAACTAGACATTTTATATGTGATAAGGTGAAGGATTTCTTATAGAATAAACAACTTTAGGAGCAAGTACATTTCAAAAGAAGCTTAAAGAAACCCACAATGTTGATCCAATACAAGAGAGTATATATATGGTAAGGAGCTAGCATTAAGAGAACTTTATGGTGATGTGGGTATTGTTGGTGTTCTCGTCCTCCAAGGGAGAGTGCAACCCCAATATATATTCCTAACTCTCTCTTGAATGACTAGCAAATGTGAGACCAACTAAGTCACCATGTAATTCTCTATTTTGACAACTAATTGGAGACACAAGTGAAGTGGCCACAAACAAATTGTTAGACTAGAGGGCCAGTCATCCATATAAATGTGGCAACTGTGGTCTAGAAAAATACTCAAATGGGTTGTATAGAGATAGTTGAACATAGCCTATTACTGCAGTCTATATATGCCTAAGTTACTATTGGGTGTGGGAGGAGATGTGGTTCATTCAAACAATGCCACCATGGATAGGCATACATCAGTTCCACTAAGCAGGAAGCGCTAAGATGCATCTTGGTTTTCCACTAGTCTATCACATCATTGAGTTAGCATTGCTTCTTCTAGTGGCAATGACATCAGTTGAAAGAGCCTTCTCGTCTATGAACATAATCAAGACTGATTTGTGCAATAGATTGAGCGATGAGTGGCTTAATGACTTGATTTTGTGCTACATTGAGAAGGATATTTTTAGAGGACTTGATCCTGAGAAAATTAAGAGGACTTTAAATCCAAGAAAGATCGGAAGATGAGTTTACCAGCTTCAAAGTGGCCTCAATGTTTTTAGTGTTTTAGGAAAGGTATGTCTAGATGTCCTTATATTCTTCAATGCCTTTATGATTAATGTCATTTTCTAATTGACTTGCATTAAAATTGGCAGGTTTTGTACTTTGTTTCTCTATTAAAATATCTACTATTGATAATTCCATTGTTAAAAGGAAACATGTTGATTAATTCGTGTTGGTTGTTCTATATTTTTTGCCCAAAATATGCATGTTGTCGTTGGTAGGAAAAATTGAAAGGATCAAGATGCCCAAGAGGGGGTGAATTGGGATCTTTTAAAGTTCTAAGCAAGAATTAAAACCTATCAAGGGCCAATTAACCCCTAGTTCTTTCCCAAGTGTGTCCTAGCAACACAAGCAAGACATGGCAATGAAAGCGGTAAAGCCCTATGCAATTCTACTCAAGCAACACGAAAGTAATGTGGAAAGTAATGCTTGAATGTAATTGCAATAATTAAGGAGAAGGGTGTAAGGAAATTGACACGACAACATTTTGCCAAGGTATCGAGGAGTCTATACTTCCCCTTAGTCCTTGTTGGAGCACCGCACACGATATCGCTCCCCTTAGTCCGCGCAAGGACTAAGTGCTCTCTATGGGCTGATTCTTCACCACCCCGCCTCGGTGAATCGCCCACAACCGATCACAATCAAGCTTGGGTCATCCACAATGAACTCCACCGGATGATCACCCAGCAAACCTCCGCGAAGCTGTCTAGGTGATATTAATCACCAAGAGTAACAAGCACTAACTCTCACTTGACCAAGACTAGTCTAGTGATTGAATGGGTGCACACTTGCTATCTCTAAGTAACTAGTAACGATGAACTCATGGATTAGCAAATCACTCTCTCACTAGGGCTCTTGCACTCCTTGCACTCTCACAAGGTTGTCTCAGTTGTTGGAATGGCAAAAGAGGTACCAAGGGGCTGGTGGAGAAGTATAAATACCCCTCAAGCCAACCCCTAGCCATTAGGCTCAAAACACATGAATCTACGTCACTTCGGACGCTGTTGCAAAGTGGGGTCCGGACCATTACGCATGCGTCCGGACCCCTCTGATTCACTGTGCTCAACATGCAACTGCACGCAGTCCGGACGCTAAACGCGGTCCAGACGCGTGACTCTAGACAGCATCCGAACTGAAAAGCGCTCTGTGGAACTCTCTGTAAGGGTGTTCGAACGCTGCCTGCTGTCCGGACACCGTCCAAACTCAACTATGCTCTCGGGAGCTCTCTGCATAGGGTCCGGACGCTATAGCGTGTCCGGACCCTCCACTGTTCATATAGTCCGGACGCACTGACAAACCAGAGCAAACCCTAGAGGTCCGGACGCACAACCAATGGTCCAGACCCAGTGTAACACTAGTGTCCGGAGCCCCTTTTCAAGCTAGATCAGCACACTTCCAAAATGAAAGTTGTTCAACATGATCCAAGGACTATTTCTAAAGCTTCCTAGTGCTAGTTTTCACAAGTTTTCACAACACCTAATCACTTAGTCCCTCCTAGGTCAAGCTACTAGATAGTACCCTCCCTTAATAGTACGGCCAAAGAAAAAATAAAGGTGCTAAACTACTCTAAGTGTCTCTCAACTTCAAAGGACACTTAGACCTAGTCTATGCTTCAACCTTGCCGCCAATCCTTTGAAAACCGAAACGATTCCATTAAGGGGCACGAATACCATTGATAACCCAATCAATCATCCATTACTATGACCTAACTTTCTTATTGCCTCTGCAAAACACACGTTAGTCATAGTAATCTTGTATTATCGTTAATCATCGAAACACTAGGGGCCTAGATGCTTTCAAAAATTTAATAGTAAAAGTCTGCCCTATGGCCCTGTTTGGTACCACTGTCCAGAGAAGTGCTTTTCAGATAAGCTGCATAAATATGGAAACTGAGCTTATTTCAGAAGCGGGTATGACCCAGCTTCTGCGGTTTAGTGTAAATGGGGGTGGTGGGGAGAAGCGCGGCCAGAAAAAGCTATAAAAAGCGAGTTGTTTGGTTGTTAGTTTCAGCTTATTTTGGCCATAAGCAACATTTAAGTTGTTCCAAACAGGACCTATGTCATTTGTTAGGCTGGATTCGCCATTGGTTACTAATGGTGTGTTGGTTTGAAGAATCAATTCATACTATATAGAGTGATGCATCATGAATTGATTGTCTAGATTCAGTGGAATGACCTCATTCGTCGTACTAGTACTAATTATTACTTTAGGAGGAATATGGTGGTGATAGATCAACTTATTCTATTCCACAAACCAAACAAAGTACTAGAGAATGAGATGATGATGGACCATTTTATTGCACAATCCAAACATCACATAAGTGTACCGCATCCTCCTATGGGGGCGCATGGGGGCGCTTGGGTACTGATCCTTATTTTTGCTATATGATTACGAAGGAAACAGTATCTCTGTAGGAATGAGAATGCCTTTTATATAGAAAAGAATTAAGAAGTTCAGTTCTGCTGCATCACTGTGGACAAAGTTGCTTACAGCCCCAATATTGCAATTTTTTCTGAAAGCAGTGTGAATTCCACACATACAAATTTTTGTCATAAAAGGGCCGTCACAATTTAGAAATGATGATTCTTCCCTGCCAAAAAATGACAAATTAATATATGATATCCCAATGAATATTTAGTCCATGCCGTCACTATCATTTACAATATTGGTCAAGTCACATAGTGCATACAAGAAAATGGAAATCCCACATAAAAATTTCAAACAACATTGATCTTTGTTTGTCATGTATTTAAAATAGAATGATGTGGCCGCAAGGAAGAACGAACTCTGTACCGAGCTTTAAGATACTATTTCAAACGTCTAAGATATTTACAAAGTTCACAAACATAATAAAAAGTTATATTACACGTGTATGATGTACAATACATAAAGAACAAACTGTGTATATGAGGAAGGCACATATATAATTAATCAAATAGGAGCTGATGACGTTTTTGGAAGCAAACTCTTTGTTTTCCGCTACTCGGTGGGGTAGGAAGGCTTCATGGCAAGGCCGCACATCCCTCGTTTGTCAGAAATATCCTTCTCCATCCTTAGGAATCCTTTCTCTCCCCATGTGGTGCCCCATGAATTCTTCAAGATCCAGTACTTTGTACCATCACTCTCCACGCCATACCCAATGGCAGCGATCCCATGATCCAGCTCAGTGCCGCAGGAGCCAGTCATCACACCACCAGAATAAAGCATAAAAGTCCTGTCACTCGCGTCGACGGCGACAGAGACGGGCTGATTGGCCACGGCCTTCATGAGCGCGGCCTCGTTGTTGATCGGCACGTCCTGGTGGCCTTTGATGGTTGCGGCACTCTTTGATCCGCCCTTACACTTGCCATCAACCGCCTTGTATGGATAGGTGGACTCGGTGGCGAGGCCTCCGTTCTTGGTGACGAACTCAAAGGCACTGTCCATCCAGCCCCCCTCGCAGCCCTCGTCCATGCTGTGAGTGTCACAGTCTACCAGTTCTTGCTCAGAGAGTGAGATGAGGTTGCCGGTGCTCAGCTTCACAATGCCCTCCATGGCAGCAACGGCCGAGAATGCCCAGCAGCAACCTGCAATAACAATTGTTCGTGTCAGTCAGTCATTGTATAGATGTCATCACAAGAGCTTAATCACCATGTACATATCATCGTGAAAATAATCAAGTCATTCAAGCTGACCAGAAATACACATTACCACATTGGCCTTGGTTCTTGATAGGTGTGACAGCTCCCTTGGTTCTCCAATCTACAGCCGTCGGAAGCGCGCTGACACTCAAGTTCTCATACTTGAATCCAGTTGTCGGAACCTTTTCTGCTGAAATTGGTTTGAAACCTTTGTTTGATTTGAACTCTTCAGTCGTCAGGTCGGCGAACTGGTTGACACCAAGCCAGAACTTGTTGTTCTTGTTGGCGTTGAATGACTCGACGAATGCGACATTATCCTTGAACACCTCTAAGCGCCTCGCCTTCTCGGCTGCGTCCTTGTAGACACGCCCATACTCCGCCATCCACCTCTCATGCCTCTCGAGGATGGCCGCATCGTTCAGCTCACGAGCCGCTAGGACAGAACTCCATAAGCAGACACAGCCAAGGATGGCAAGGAGGAGGAAAGAATTGGAGCTGGCCATGATTTATGCTGCTGTGCTGAGTTTCTTTTTTTTTTACTACTTGCTGTTGCTTTTGTGTCCTTTCTTTGCTACTATGGATGTGTGGAAATGATGAGGTGGGGTATGTCTTTATATAGACCCTTCTATTGCCGTAAGTCAGTGAAGGCGTGGTCTTTCTGAATATGCAGTTAATTAGTAATTTAGTATATATGTACATGAAGTGCAGCGTGCGGGTCAAGCTAGTTACTCATATATTTTTATATTCTCGTTCTTGCTGAATAAACGTATGGTATCTGTTGAGACTTGAGAGTGACCCACCACAATATAATTAGCTAGAACTAGAAAAGTAATCCTAAAGCGAATACTGTGTGGAACTGACAAGACAGATTCCGGCCCGTAACCTCGACGTTAACTGAAGAATGTTGAATCTAATGTTAGACACAATTCACAAAAAATAATAAAATAAAATAAAACTCACGCCACAGAATGTGCACCGGCGTCGCTTAATACAATACAATACCTCCAAAGAGCCCAAATCACACGCACCATTGTATACACACTAATGTTATAACAAGCAGAGAACTGACCACACAGCTATTAAGATGTGCCTACAAAATCAATGCTTGACAACGTTTAATAATTATTATTGTTAAACTAGCTAGTGTAGCGAGCCGGCTCAAGGAAAGGAACCAATCACATGCACGGCAACATTTGGACATACTGATCAATCTATCTATTTTATCTAAAACATGTACATGGAAGCATTTTGTTCAGCATCTTGCAGATAAGCAAATCCAGAAATTACCACAAATTAAAAACACTCCAGCTCTGATCACTTTTTTCTTATTTGCACAAAACATATATAATAATAAGCAGGAAAACAAAGAGCAAGAGGGCTGATGTCGTGGAACTTGTAGAAATTTGCATTTCGCATTGATAGAAAATTATGGAGACAGTTTCAGATGTCATGCTGCTCTTAGCGAAATGATTAACAAACCATAAGGTCATATCTCATCTATAAGAAGGCCACCAAGATAAACTTCTAGGCTTTTGTTGTGGTACCTCCAAACAACTGTGAGACGTTCATTTATTTCGATCGGACGGTCACGATTATCTATTATCTCTAAGGAGGTAATAGATGAAATATATACTTAATTAATTTTTATTTTATAAAATAGGATAAATGAGGAAAGTTTTGAATATAAAAATCTCGTTTTTAGATTTGATTGATGCATGCGTGATCTTGACTGATATGGTTAATCTTTTTTATTCTATAGCTTTGTACTAATATATTCTTATTACTATATATGACAACTTTATACTAGTACATGGAGCGTGTACGTGATTTTGTAAGTGTGCATGTGTGTACGTGATTAGCTTATATACGTGATCAATGTGTGTGGGTGTACCGTGTGTGGTGCGTGCGTGCGATGATTAACTTATATACATGATCAACATTGTGTGGGTGTACGTGTGTGGTTAGCGTGTGGATGTGTTTACGTGACTAGCTAGCGTGCACCTGGTTAGCCTCTATGTTAGTGCAAATAATGTGTTACGGTGATAGCTATATAGTTTATTAAAAATCTACTCGATTTCGATTATGCGATATAGTTTTATTTGAGTTTGTATTTTGTAACATCTTTTTTTAATTACTAAAGTTCATGGATCAAATAATATATATGTTGATTACTGATTTATTTAGTACATGCATTTTATTTTATAACTAAATATTTAATGTATTTTTCGTGCAAAGAGCAAAGGAAACGGATGCTCACGTAAAAGGAAGGGGGCCGTGCCCTGGCTCCTTTCCGGCAACAAGGACAATATTTCCTTTTTCATTTTTAGATTAATTAATTTATTAATTTAAAAATTCTAGAAAATCAATGGCTAAGATTCGTTTGAGATATTACCTCCTAGAAAGTAAAATTTGTACCGTAGCATTGTCCAAACTTCAAAATAAATTAAAGAACATAAAGACACCGACTTAAAAACTTGAATTTATGTTGCTGAAATCATGGAAAAAAAAAACAAAAATAGGAAAGGAAACGTTAACTAAAAAGGCTTGCTGAAACGCCTCAAATATTTGTATTTCCGGGAACACGGTTTTGCAATTGTAACAGAAAAAGTCTCAAATATTTTTCTGGCACATATTACACCACCATAAACTATTTTTTGTATCCAGTTGCTATGCACCGGTATTCACCTAGCTAGTACACGTGTAATTTCCAATCTAGCCATCTCCATTTCAGCTAGAAGGTTCACACTACAACATATAGCAATTAATTAATAGACAAACGGGCGACACAGCACGGCGCTGCAGCGCATATATTAGAGCAACTCCAACAGTTTGACATTTTGACTTGACATATCTAATTTTGCCAAAAAAACTAAAAAACTGGTGGCCAACAGTTTGACATTTGAGCTTGACATTTTTTCTAAGTCAATATGGGGAACTCTTGGAGTTTGCATCTTTTTTTCTTTGGTATTTGTATTTTAGAATTGATAAATTACATGTTTTATCAAACCAAAATTGTTAAACTGTTGAAGATGCTCTACATGGACCACGCATTGTTCCACTCTGGCCATTGGAGAGGGGATTCAGTGACTTGGGCCAGCCCATCTTCTTTTTTGGCAACTCTTCAGCATCAAAACTTGAGGGATCCGTCTCCTTGGTTGCCGGACGCGATACAGTAGGGTGCGAGCTGACACTATTTCATTCAAAACACGGACATGAAAGCATTTTGTTCAGCTTAATGCAAATAGGCAAATCCAGAAATTACCACAAAAGCACTCCAGCCCAGATATATGTAACTTGATCACTGTTTTCTTATTTGCACATAAGAAGCAAAATCAAACAGAAAGGGGGCTGATGTCAGAGATGGAACTGAAGAATGAAAGAAATGCATTGCAGTTGGTAACGCACTAGGTGACGATACATCTGGGGAATGGAAATTTGCATTTCTGCATTGATAGAAAAATTGTGGAGACTGTTTCAGATGTCATGATGCTCTTAGTTAAATGATGAACCAACCATAAGGCCCTCCTTATCTCACTACGTGAAAAACGATTTTGTGCAGCGGACGAAATTAGTTTTCTGCAGCGGGCAAACGCGTCCGCTGCGATGCTAAGGTCACGGTAAATCGTGGCCTTCTCGCAGCGGGGCGTGTTTGCCCGCTGTAGTAAATCGATTAACCGCAGCGGGCAACATAAGAAGCCCGCTGCGGTTAATATTATTAACGGTGGCGGTCCTTTTACATTGCCCGCTGCGGTAAACAATTTCAAAAAAAATAAAAAAAAAGCCCTCCGAGCCCGGTAGCCCACCGAGCCCGGTACCCCACGACGACAACACCCCCTGGATCCGCCGTTGTGCCACCGTGTGGCCCCATGGATCCGCCGCCGTGTCGCCGTGTGGCCCCCTGGATCCACTCGACGCGCCGCCGTGTGGCCCCCTGGATCCCACCGTCAGCCCCTGTCATCGTGGACGCGGATCTGAGAGAGAGAAGGAGAGGTGAGGGCCCGCCGCCTTGGATCTGAGAGAAGGGGAGCTGAGAGAGAGAATGAGGGCTTACCGCGGTGTTCACAGGCCGGATCCGAGAGGGAGGAGGGCCGTCGCCGGCCGGATACGAGAGGAAGGGCGGTCGCCGCCGCCTGAGGTGGAGAGGGAGGGGGCCACCGCCGGCCGGATCCGAGAGGGAGGGGGGTCGCCGCCGCCTGAGGTGGAGAGGGAGCGGGGCTGCCGCCGCCGGCCGGATCAGAGAGGGAGGGGGGTCGCCGCCAGCCAGATCCAAGAGGTAGGGGGGCTGCCGCCGGCCGGATCCAAGAGGGAGGGGGGCCGCCGCCGGCTGGATCCAAGAGGGAGGGGGGTCGCCGCCGCCTAAGGTGGAGAGGGAGGGAGGCCGCCGCCGGCCGGCTGCGGACCTCGCGCCGCCTTGCCATGGCCGCCGCACACGCCATGCTGCGCCGTGAGGAGGAGGGTGCGTGAGGCAGGGCGCTGTGTGAGGAGGAGGCGCGGTGAGGTGGAGAGGAGGAGGGAGGGAGATGGAGTCCTGGCTATGGCGCCGTGAGGAGGAGACCGGATGCTTGTGAGATGGAGTGCTAAACCCTAAGTCTGTTGTTTATATATGAGAGCCCTCTATGGGCCGGCCTGGGCTTCGAACTGGACCGAATGTTTACCGTAGAGGGCCTCATAAAATGTCCGCTGCGGTAAATCGATTTACCGCAGCGGGCAAAATTGCCCGCCATGGTAGATAAAAAATGCCCGCCTCCGTAAATCGCTCGATTTACCGCGGCGGGCGAAAATTGGAGCCCGCTTCGGAGGCCTTCGAGATAACGCTGCGCAAATTCGTTTTTGTAGTAGTGTCTATTAGAAGGCCACCACACGATAAACATCAAAATAAAGAACTTAAAGATACAGACTTAAAAACTTGGGTTTATGTTGCTGAAATCATGTAAAAACAGAAATATCAAAAGGAAATGTCAACTAAAAAGGCTTTCTGAAGCGCCTCAAATATTTGTATATCCGGTACACCATCATAAACTAGTACACTTGTAATTCCCAATCTATCCATCGAATTCCAAACTATGGGGCCAACAACGCCAATTAATGATCAAAATATAACAAAACTACATATTCATGTCCAATCTTTTCTTTCATTATTGTGCAGCAAGGGGTTGCTGACATTACACGGCCAGCCTTGGGACAAGCAGAAGCTTCTCCTTGCGACGGCTTGTGAGTCCATACTTGACAGACATGTCCACATCTTCAGGTGCCATCCCGGCTGGGAGCTCCCAATGAAAGCAGTAGAGAAGATTAGCCAGCATCAGCTCAACGACGGCCATCCCAAAGTTGATCCCAGGGACATCCTCCTCCCAGCTCCAAACGGCACGAACTTGAAATCCCTGCCCCTGAAGTCAGTAGCGGCACTGCTTCCGCTGTCCAGAAACCTCTCCGGGATGAACTCGTCCGCCTTCTCCCAAACGCTGGCGTCCCTGCCCAGCGCCCACGCGTTGACGATGACGCGCGTCCCAGCCGCAATCGTGTACCCGTTCACCTCGCAGTCCTCCATGCAGAAGTGTGGCAACAGCAGCGGCGTTGGCGGGTACAGTCGGAGCGTCTCCTTGATGATGGCTCTCAGGTAGCTCATGTTACTTAGGTTCTCTTCATTTGCCATTTCCTGGCCCTTGGGAGTGTTCGTGGTGATCTCGTCTCGTACTTTGACCATGATGTGTGGGTTTCTTATCAGCTCGATCATCGCGTATTCCAGCAGGATGGATGATGTATCTGTCCCCGCTCCAAACATGTCCTGTATATATATATTATGCGATCAACAACAAGCATGCGCGCATTTGGTTAAATAACCAAAGTAACAAAATGTGATTATTAATACTATATATATATATATATATATATATATATATATATATATATATAACGAAAACAAAATGCAATAATAGTTTGTTGTGTGCGCATACATACCACCAAGATGGACTTGACTTGCTGCCTTGTGAGACGGTACTCCTGCTGGAGGGAAAGCAGAACATGTACGAAGTCATCAGCGTCCTCTTCCTGGCTCTGCCGTCCCGCGTCGTCGTCACTGACCAGCTTGGCCTCCTCATGCTCGGTGATGATCTCATCGAGCAGCGCGTCCCATTGCTTCTTCAAGCTAAAAGCCTTGGCGAAGAGCACCCTCGCAAGCACACCGCCGACCTTGGCCAAGCACGGGAAGCAGTCGTCGAGGTTGAACCCGGCGATGAGTATCACCTGGCTGTTGATGATCTCCTGGAACGCCCTGTGCCTGCCTTCCAGCCGCCGGAAGAACTTCCCCGACACGGCGCGGCAGACCATGTCGTTGGTGAAGGCGCAGAACACCTCCGTCATGTCCACCGCCGCCGCGACGTCGCGGATCCTGGCGACCACCATGGCGACCTCCTCCTGGCGTGCGCAGCGCAGGGACTGCACCTTGGTGGCGCTGAGCACGTGCGTGGTGACCAGCCTTCGCACCAGGCGCCAGTAGTCGCCGTAGGGGGCCAGGGCGACGTCGGAGTTGCTCAGAAGGATCTCGGCCACGGCAGACGGCGGCCGCGACGCGAAGGTGTGGTCGTGCGCGCGCAGGACGGCCTCCGCGGCGCTCGGGGACGACACCACCAGGGTGGAGACCTGGCCGAGGTGGAGGAGCATGAAGCCGTCGTCGGCGCCGTGCCTGCCGGCGATCTCCTCGAGGGAGAGGTGTGGGTTGGAGCCCAGCAGGTGGAGGTGCCCGATGAACGGCAGCGCCGGGGGCGACGGCGGGAGACGGAGGATGCCATTGTTGCCACCGCGCCGTGCACCCATGCGCCGGAGGAGCGCGAAGGCGAGGAGAGCCAAGAACACGAGGTAGAGGACCATTTGGCCGGCCATGGTTGTTTGGTTTCTGTTTTGTCTCTGAGTAGGAACCTCAACTCATTTATAGCTAAGATGCATGGGGTTTGGCCGTTGGGGTGAGGCTTCCTCTTCGGAGGACGCCAATAAGCAGTGTATTTATTATTTAGAAAGTAACAAATTTGGTGAGCACAGGGTTTACTGGCAAACAACTGTCAACTTACTAGCTCTGATCTGCCTAACGGATATATTTTGAGATGGGAAAGGTGTAGTATAAGTTTACTGGCACCTGGCCTACTAAGTACTAACGGATATATTTTTAATTTGATTTTGAGATAAAAAGGGCATGCATTTATTTTAGTATGAAATTAAATCGATCCATCAGGCTATTTGAATCTAGTTGGACCTCAATCTTTCTCCATATGCGTGGTTGACTTTGCACAGCTACGAGCCTACGACCGACGAATGTGTTGGGTCGGTCCACTGTGGCAAACAACACCATTGCTGAGTGCTCAACTCTTTACTGAGAGTTTTTTGTCGGACACTAAGCAAAGAAAGTAACTCGGTAACAAAACTTTTGCCGAGAGCCGCCAATACTCGGCAAACTACATATTTTGCCGAGAGTCAGACCCTCGACAAAGTCTTACTCTCGACAAAGAGGACGACGACCACATCGTTAGTCTTTGCCGAGAGTCACCCGTTGGGCTCTCGCAAAGAATATCTATTTTATTTTTAATTTTTTCCCGTGTTTTCTTTGCCGAGAGCCACGTCACCAGGCTCTCGGCAAAGACTTCTTTGTCGAGAGCGTCAATAGGCTCTCGGCAAAGAATTTCTTTTTTAGCTTTTTTTTAACGCAGTTGTTTTTTGCACGCTTACAACATTACTAAGAATTGAGTTTTTGAATTTGGTATATTTTTTAGTAGTTTTGCTATATTTATTTAGTTTGTTTAGTTAAGTTGATTTTTTTCAAAAAATAATTTGAACTGCAGGTGCATTGAGTAATGGAATTTGATGATTCAAAAAATGATATTCATGTTTTCCCGTATCCAAGGACAAACGTAAAATTTCAAACATCGTGTTCACGAAAATTGACCATCAATTTGCGTGTGATTTGTTTTAAAATTGTATAAAATACGAACGAAGTTCGAAAATCACGAAACTTGTTGATATGACTTGATATCTCATGTGTAGGCTTGGAAAAAAATTGAGACGATTTTGAACAAGTGGTGACGTAGGATGCTCCAAACCTATACATCTCATGTGATCACATGTGATCATATGCGCGGGAGACACGGCGGACACGACGGAGACAGTGCTTTCCAAAGTATGCAGAAAGTTCGTCGTGGACATCCATTACAAGTCACGCCTCCAGCACATCATCACTTCTCACAGGTCCGTCTTTAGAGAGGAGGTTACCAAGACGGACGCACGAGGTACAAGGCTTACACATGCTTAGTACATGACTGTAGATAAACAACATTACTATTTATTTATTTTTTAAAATTAAGTAGTCTTAAGTTGTTCATCTAATATGCAAATACTTGGTGATGTGCAGATGCATGTGCCCGTGGTGGTGCGCCTCCTATCCCGAGTGCTGAAAGGCGATTGTGGATAGGTGGTGTGGAGTCGAGTGGGCCGCAATGCACGACGCTGCCTGGGACCGGGAGCGGTGTTTGCAGATGCCAGGTACAGGTGTACCGCACCATCAAGGCAGCCGCATACGGCAAAGCACGGGTACTTGAATTTATTTTTTTGAAGGATCGAAAACGGTAACCAAAGGCGGGTGAATGGGAGCCAACAAAAACTTTTCAAAAAAGTGGGCCCTTGTCCCAAAATCACACCAGACACAACCACACAAGAAGAACGATGCGGTCATGACCCAACACGTGGATGGATACCTTAGGAGATGTCCTAGAGGTACAGCGGAGCGATCGAGAAAGGCTTGTGAGTAAGCCACGAAGAAAACATCTTAAAACAGCACAAACAGGGCAGCCCCGGACTGTCTGCCAAATGAGGGTGGACTATCTGCAAGGACAAGACCGGACTGTGCGGGCACAAGGGCCGGACTGTCCGCTATAGATAGCTCGGACTGTCCGCGCACAGGGGCGGACTGTCCGTCGGCTAAACTCGCCGAGAATATATGTTCGGGAACAGCTTTGCCTGTCCGCGAGGTGATCCTAGACTGTCCGAGCCTGTAGCACTAGAAACACAGTAGCAAAACAGAAAAGTCCTCACTCCGGAGGATGAACGGCAGACTGTCTGCGTGTTCACTCTAGACTGTCCGCGCCCCCTGATCCTTTACGGAGTCAGCAGCTAAAGCTTGGCCCTGATACCCGGGCTGTCCGGAGTTTGCTCCCGGACTGTCCGAGGGTCGCGTTCCAGCAGCCCTGAAAATTGCCTCAAACCAAGAATCGCTTGCAACTCGATCAAATCTCCATGAACTACCATGAAATTTGGAACAAGTGTTCACTAAGGAGTGGATTGGCTAATCCCAAAAGGTCAAAGGCCGATTTGCACCCAATCTTCCGGAGTTTGACCAAGAACGGAAAACTTCGAATATTTCACCAAAAGGATTGATTCGATCCGATCTATGTGCTCATGAGGAATGGGATGATGTCCTTCGGTAGAAAGATTCAACTCACCTCCTAGCACAACATGATTCAAGCGGCATCAATCCAAATGGCCTAAATAAAAAATCTCATCAAAGCAAGAACATGGGAGGAAAGGGGAAAACGAAGAATGCGAAGAACACAAGCAAATCACGAAACTGATCTAAAAACTGCGCTAACCATGGCACAAGGAGGGAAGGGCCTCCATTCTCGCAAAGCTTGGTTCAAGTGATGACACAGATTGACGGACAAAATCAAACCGCGGACCTCATGAGCAAGAAGACTAGAGAAATGGAGAGCCTAAGGAGTGGGAGGGGGAAATGAGAGAGGTGGAGAGGTAAGGGTGCTAAGCGCGCCATCATCCTTATTTAACGGCGTGTTTGGACATTTCCAATACACCCCCTAGCTACATGAGCGAATCACCTAGACCTAAGACATTGTGATCCAACTCAACAGATATTTTTTTTCATTTTGATCGGACGGCCTCGCTTCCTGCCCGGACTTGTCGTCGCCTCGACGCAACCTCCAAGATTCCGCCATGTGCCGCCCCTGCTTCCTCAGAAGCTCTGCCCGGGCTTTGAGGCCCAAACCCGTAAACCTGCCCACAGGTGGTTTTGCGGCTCAACCACCAAACCCTGAGTTTTGAGGCCCAAACTCGGAAACCGTCCTCCGATGGTTTTGAGGCCCAAACCATCAGACTGCTCAACACGTGCTACCTCGTCCTCGCCCGGTCGGGTGCCAAGTCTTCTTGGGCCTTCCCGCTCGACTCGCTTGCCCGCTATCTTGACTTAGTCAACACGGTCTACCTTCATGTCTTCTCACAATTGTCCTATCCGTCAGTCCAAGCCTCTTATCCGGCCTTCACTGCTTTCAGTCCCTTGACACGGCACACCTCTACTTGACCTTCACCTCGTCATTGACTACTACCGACGAAATATGCGTCGCAGTCTACCTAGGGGGTACCCCACGGTAGTAGATTGTAGGCGGAGGTGTGACGACGACGATCAAGCATAACACAAAGAGCGTAGACACGACGATTTAGACAGGTTCGGGCCGGCAAATTACCGTAATACCCTACGTCGTGTGTTTTGGTGGCTGGATTGATATGAGTATGGTTACAAGATCTGTAGATGAGATCTAGGGGATCGTATGTGTATGTTTTGGAGGGGGTCCCTACTCGCCTTATATAGCCGAGGAGTAGTGTTACAATTTCCATATCCTAACAGATTGTGATCGGTTCCTTTAGGCAAGGGATCCGAGTCTATCTACTAGGATTCTTCTTGGCGAGCAAGTCTTCTTCGGAGTCCTTGGCGAGGGCGATAGGCTGGTCACACGCTGCAAGGCATCGTGGGCTGGGACGTCTCCTGATCGGAAGGGCCATAAGGTCCGTGGGGACATGCCGAGGTAATATCCCCAACAGGTCCCCGAGCACGTTATATTCCTCTAGCGAGTCGACAGCGTCATCCTTGGAGGTGTACACCTGGTCGCCATCGCATGAAGTCATCATTGCAGAGTCCCGACCGGGCTAATTGGTCGGAGTATCGCGTGGAGAAGCCTTCCGACCAGGTTGAGCTGGTCAAAAAGCACCGTGGATTGATGTGCGAGCAAGTCGCCTTCAATGACTGCTGCGACTACTCGTCGAGAGGATGTGACGTGCTGAAGAAGAAAAAAACTTTTTGAATGGCTTGTTTCCTGGTGAAGTGTACCCACTTAGGCTCTACAAAAAACAACAAAAAATAGCAGAGGTTTGTCGGAAAGAAAATAAGTACATTCACCGCTAGGTGAAGTGTACCCACTTAGTCCCCGAGCTTGGTAGTAGGTGAAGTATGCACGTGGTGCCAAGCTTTATAAAGATAAAAGATGTATAAATAAGCGTAGGTAATGAGTAAAGTATGAGTTTTGCAAAAAACTACGGCGAATACCCACAGTCCCCGAGCCTGATATAAGAGGTTGTGGTGCTCTTGTATCAGGACTGGAGTATAAGTTTGGTAAAAAACGAATCCGAATACCCGTAGTCCCCGAGCCTGATGCGAGAAGCTGGAAGGTCCTTGCATCAGGGTCACATTGCTTTATTCACAGTCCCCGCGTTGCAGTCCCCGGGTGTTCTAATGTATGGTGTCGTCGCTCTTGTGCTATGGAGGCAGTCCCCGAGCCTTGCTTGGTGTAGTCCTGGACGGAGTCCCTGAGCCCGGTCGGGTCTACGAGTGGATGGCTGAATCGTCGTTTACGGTCGGCGGAGTCTCCAAGTGACACTGTAGTGGAGATCCCGCGAGACTTGTTAACTTGTGCACGGAGGCTGTGTTACCGTTCCTGTCAAAAAGAAATCATAACGAAATCGTATGTCCAGTCCCCGGGACTGTGACATTAGTGATATGAAGGGAGTCTTTCCCGTAACTTGTGGGGATTGATTTGAAGATAAATAAAAATAGAAAAGGAAACAACAAAGGAAGTTTATGGGTAGAATTAGCCACGCAGTTAACGGCCCAGATTGCGGCGCGGAGAAGGGGTCATTGTGGCGGTTCTGTATTTGACCATTGCGGTTCCCCAAAAACCCTTGGATTCCAAAGGACGCGCCGCTTGGTATAAAGGGGGAGTTGGCGGCGGCGAAGGTTTCCACAACCTCACCCCTTGTATAAGCATTTGTGTTCTTCAATCTTCTATCATCTGTTCTCCTTCCACCTTCATTTTTCGTGGCAAACCCTAGCCCTTTTTCGCCATGGTCTATCGATGGCGCCGAAAAGGAGACTAAATACCCGCTCTTTGGCGAAGAGGGCGGGAAAATCCGCTGAGCAGATGGAAGATGTGCCTCCAGATGTGGCTCAGGATTGGACCAAGTGCACCCCTGAAGGAGGAAGACATCTGGCGTCTTGTGACTGCTGGTGTCCTTCAGGATCAGACCATTGTCGAGTGGAGGCCGGCGGCCGGGGAGGATTTTCCGACACCTAATACCGGTGAGCTCGTCGTCTTCGAACCTTTCTTCTGGCGTGGCTTTAAATTCCCTGTGCATCCTTTTCTGCGCGATCTCTTGGACTTTTACGAGGTTTCGATATGTAACCTCCACCCCAACTCTGTGCTGCACATCGCTGTCTTTGTGCATTTCTACGAGGCGTATTTGGGGATTGAACCCCATTTCGAGTTATTTCGCTACTTTTTCCGCCTTAAGCGGAATGGGACCACCGCATCCCGTGTTGTTAGTTCGGTGTATCTTCAGCTTCGGGAGGGCATGGCGGATGTGTATCTCGCCACTCCTCTGCCTTCCAAGGTGGCGGAGTATAGATCCCGTTGGTTTTATATCCCCTAGGAGAAGCCGTATGCGCGCAGCAACCCCTGGGAGATTCTTGCGTCGCGGCCTAGCTGGTTGGCCAGTCCATCGCTGGTGGCGATGCGACAGGTGCAGGAGTTGCTTGCGCTGATGGATCGATCTTCGCTTGATAGGGTTGTAGTTGGCTAGAACTTTATTATAAGGCGTTGTCAGCCCTGCAAGAATAGGATTCATCCTACATTTCTTTATGGCGGTCAAAACGACCCCACTCGTGAGACCTCAAATATCATGGAGCCTAGAGATGCACAAGGTCGGCTTTCTGTGATTTTTGACCTTAGCTTCCCATTTATGAAGAATCCAAGGGAACCGTTCCGTGCTGGGGTGCCCGTGCCTGCGGTGCGTGCTTACTTTGCTTGCTATCGGCTATTCATTCCCTGTGTTCTTGTTTTCTTGTTGATAAATCTATCTTAGTTCCATGGTCACGATCACGCCGTTTTCTTCTCTGGAGTCCCGTCCAAGGAGTGGCCTCCGGGTGTCGATCGTGTGTCGAGGCGAGCGACCCGGTCGCGGAAGGTGGACGGTCGTGGTTCCTCCTGCCGAAGTGAAGTCCCCGAGCCTCATGCTGGGAAGCGCCTAGCGCGTGCCGATCCATTGGGGAAGCGGCCGACCGACCCATCTCGGAAGAGTTCGAAGCCATCGGTCAGCACCGGCAGTAAGTTTGTCATTAAAGAAGGTGCTTCCAAGCCGCCGCAATTGCTATCTGACTAGACCGACGAGGGGTTGGATATGGAGGATGACGTGCCGGCTATGAATCTGGATGGTGAAGGGGGGTCTGCCTCGAGCACCAAGGTGCCTACGCCTGAGGTGTCGTTATTTCGCTTGCCTATGTCGGCATGCGCCGGGAGTGGAGTATCGGGGGAAGATACCATTCCGACGTCGAGGCGTCCGCCGATAGTTGTGCTTGGAGATTTTGCCAGAGGGCATCGAGCCCGGGTATTTGCAAAGGCGTGTCGGAAGTCGGACTTGTAAGTGCTTTGTCCTTGTTTGCTTGTATCATCAGTGGTTTCACCAGCTTACTTGCGGTACGTCTCTTGGTAGGACACCAATCGTCAAGGATCCAACTGGCCCCTGTGATAATACGCCAGGAGCTGCCACTCGTGCGTGTGGTGTTCCTGTCTCAGAGGGGTGTGGTGCTTCGATGCCTGCAGATCCTTCGGAGCGTCAGGAGAAACCTGATGTTGGAAGTGTTCCGGTTGGTGATCCTTCTGGATGTGACCTATCGTTTGTTGAGGGTCCTCGGGTGGTTGTTCCAGAGATCAGTTCCTCTGCGGCTTTGGTGCTAGGCCCGAGGCCGGTGAAGCGGAAGAGGGCGGCTGTGCTGTTGGAGGAGCCAGAGTCGGTGGAGGAGATTTCGCGTGCAGGGGACGGCCCCTGCCAATGTTGTTCTGTACATTCCGTCACGACGGCGGGGACTTTGTTGTGGTTGAGGATGGCGAAGCTGAGGTAGCGGTCTTTTTTAATGACGCGAACAATCTGTTTGGATGGGCCAAGGTGACTTGGTGTGCTTTTTTGAATCTGGTTTTGTCATCGTGTCTCCTTTTGCTTAGCCGTCGTTGGGTGGTCGCAGGGACTTTTCAGGGCTGAAAGGTCCTATCCAAGGCTAGAGGGGGGGTGAATAGCCTAAATTGAAAATCTAAAACAAACTCAACAACAAGTTAGACAATAAGATGACGAAGCTTAACTAGCAATAGCTAACCAAGAGATGTGAAGCCTCCTACCACAATTGTTACTCTAATAGTTCTAGGATCACTCAAATCCTACACAATTCTAGTTGCCCTCTAGGCACAACCTAATACACTAAGACAAGTATGAAAAGGTAAATGCGAAGATGGGAAGAGTGATTATACCACCGTGTCGAGGTAATGAACCAATCACAAGAACTCCAAGCAATCCAATCAATCACACAAGGATGACACTTGATTTTTCACCAAGGTTCACTAGTTTGCCCACTAGCTACGTCCTTGTTGTGTCGGCTCACTTACTTGGAGGTTCAAGAGCTAATTGGCATCACACGCCAAACCCATCACCGGGTGCCTCACAACCAACACAAGATAAGGGCACTCAATGACACGCGCAATCCACTAGAGTTACCTTTGCGATCTCCCGTGGGGAAGGCACAAGAACCCCTCACAATCTTCACTTGTGGTCGACGAAGCACAATCACCAAGTTTCTCGAATCCACACCGCTTGCTCCAAACCGTCTAGGTGAAGGCAATCACCAAGAGTAACAAGAATCTAGCAGCGGTATCAACTCCCAAGTGCCATTAGGATGAATCACTTCATGCAATGCACTTGATCACTCAACTCACTCAAATGGATAATCAAAATCAACAAAGAGATGAGTGGGAGTGTGTGTGGTTTGCTCACAAGAGTATGCAATCAGCCAAATGTGCAAGAGAGGGTTCCTAGAACCAGTCACATACCCTTATATAGCCTCCTCAAAGAAACTACCGTTTTTCTCTTTTTGGAGCTGCAAGCCGTGACCACCGGACCACTTTTGGTCACACCACCGGACTATAGCAGGTGGTCCGGTGCTATTCAAAATCTGACCGTTGGCGCGCTGAAAGTCACCGTCGGACCACTTGCATTGGTCCGGAACCCCTGGTCCGACGCTTTTGGCCTCAGCCAAACGTCTGAGTCCAGTAAGCACCCATGCTCCGGACTCCTGGTCCGGAGCTCACCACCGGACCATATCCTCTGGTCCGAAGCTTCTCCAGTCCTTTGACGATTTCATACATTGAGTGCCAGTGCCCTGGACCACCAGTCCGAAGTTGACCACCGGACCATTGCGCCTGGTTCGGAGCTTGCCTTGAACTCCTGCTGAGCCACCGGACTCTGAAAACTGGTCGACTGATGGTCCGACACACCACCGGACCACTAGTCTAACGCCTTCCTGCCTGAGCACTGCCTGAGTCTGAACCATCGGACCACTTCCAATAGTCCGGTGATTACATACAGACTGGTCCGCAGCTCCTGTCTTGTGCTGAACTTGCTTCTCACAGCTTTCCTTGATCTCATGTGCCACCACCAAGTGTTTCACTGACTTATGCATGTGTGTGGCATATTTTAACAAGTTTTACAAGGGATGATTCATTAAGATTAGATGCAATGCAATGAACTCCTAATGGCACTTGATAGGTGTAACCACTAACTATTTTCCCCTCTTCATAGTACGGTTACCTATCCTAAATGTGATCACACCCACTAGGTGTCTTGATCACCAAAATAGAAAAGCCCTAGTATACCTTTGCCTTGAAAATCTTTAAGGACTCCTCCTCGTCTCTTCTTCTCCAAGTGTGGAACCTTTGCTAACTTTCTCCTTAGCCTCCTTTGCTCCATCACTTGTCTCACCTTCTCTTCACATTGTGTACTTAACCTACTCATCCACTTAGAGCTAGTATAGTATTTAGGTTTCATCAATTACCCAAAACAATAGAGATCTTTCAAGGGCTGAAAAGGAGCAGAAGATAATGGCCGACCAGCTTGCGAAGTTGGTTGATGAGAATGAGCGTCTATGTGGCGAAGTTGCTTGCTTTGAGAGCCAATTTGCGGGGCTGGAGGATAGCTTGGAGGCGGCGCATCGGCGTTCACAAGCTTTGGAGGCCTAAGTCCAGGAGCGTGAGCGTGAAAATACGGAGCTTCAGTCTCATGTTGAGAAGGTCGAGGAGCTTTCCACCCGTAAGTTGTTGTTATTCTTTGATTTGATGGCTTGTCGCCGTGGTCTTGTGATGACCTTATTCTTCTTTTCAGAGCTTGCTGGTGCTTGTGACGCCAAATGACTTTCGGAAGAGAAAATTTCTACCGCCGAACAGGAGATTTATAAAATGCGGGCAATGCACGAAGGTAGTGATTTCTTACCCGACATTTGGTTTCTATGGATGCCTTATCCGGTGTC
The DNA here is from genome assembly GCA_022036555.1 of Microstegium vimineum. Taxonomy (NCBI): domain Eukaryota; kingdom Viridiplantae; phylum Streptophyta; class Magnoliopsida; order Poales; family Poaceae; genus Microstegium; species Microstegium vimineum. The sequence continues at coordinate 7,632,114 of CM039131.1, forward strand.
TGCTTTGTTCCCAGCTTATCGGGGGCGCGTACAACTACATTTTTGCAGACCTGCAGACAAGGGCTGATACTTACTATGATGGGTTCTGGTCGTTGGCGCGGGAGGTCGCTCCTGTGGTGGAGCGTGTGGAGTGTGTTGATGGCCAGGCGCTAATTCCTGAGCGTGCTGAACGAGCGACCATAGATGGTGGTGTGCTGACGAAAGCCCGCAGCTTATGGCGGCGCAAAGCGTGCCTGGTCATGGGCGGGCCATGTTGCAGTCGCACTATCCGAAGGTTGAGATTGGTCGGGTTGCAGCTGGATTTGCGTCGGGGACAACTGATGAGGAGGCAGACCGTCTTGAGGCTGACGCTGATCGTGTGGCGGAGCTCGCTGTTAAGGATGTCGATTTGTTTGCTGCTGAAAAGCAGTAAGTTGTATCCCCAATACAAGAATTCGGACTTGTAAGTGAACACTGCAAAGCTGTATATATCCAGACGGTGAGCTTTTGGTTCACTTGTATGTCCTATCGTGCCAGCTAAGTCGTGAGCCATAGCGATGAACCGTTCGACCTGGGGTTCCCTATGGCCCGGATCGTAGGGCCTGGAGCCTTTGCACACCCCCTACCTGGCGCGCCAACTGTCGACGAAATATGCGTCGCAGTCTACCTAGGGGTACCCCATGGTTGTAGATTGTAGGCGGAGGTGTGGCGACGGCGATCAAGCGTAACACAGAGAGCGTAGACACAGTGATTTAGACAGGTTCGGGCCAACAAATCGCCGTAATATCCTACGTCCTGTGTTTTGGTGGCTGGATTGATATGAGTATTAAGTTACAAGATCCGTAGATGAGATCTAGGGGATCGTATGCGTATGTTTTAGAGGTGGTCCCTGCTCGCCTTATATAGCCGAGGAGCAGGGTTACAAGGAAAACAAGTAGAGATCTTGAATATTTCATAGAGGAGGTTCTTTACATAAGGTTCCTAAATACAAACTACTCGTCAAACAGCCTGTTGAGAACCGACTGGGCGTCTGTGGCCTGGTTGAGGGCGGTGGCGTGATCTTCGTAGCTCTCCAGAAGATCCTCGATGTCCTCGACGTACTCTGGAGGCACTTGGCCACGAAAGCCAGTCAGCTGGAAGGAGAGGTGTTCACCACGTTGGGTGGTCATGGCCGCCAACCCCAGAGCCATGCCGTGGTGCACGCCATGAATGGCAACTTGGTCGATGCGGCCGTCCGCATTGTCAAGGCGTGCCTCGGCGGTCTCTCCCTGGGCATTCACCTTGTCGGCGATTCTGTTCGCCGTGGTCTTCAGGTGCTCAACCTCTACAGAGAGCATTGAACCAAAAATACGAATTGGGTAACCATACGAGATCAGAAAAGACAATGTAGAACAGGATTGCTTTGGCTAACTCGTAATGGCGTCGCAGAGTTGCTTCCACTGGTCCTCCCACTCGAGTTGGTCAATACCATACTGTTTGGAGGTCTTCTCCAACTCTGTGCGGGCCTCATCTCTCTCACGCCTGAAGGTAACTGCCTCCTCGTGAGTGTAGGGGACATCCGCCTCCGAACCCAAGTCCCAGGGGTTGGAGTGGTAGGAGCCTGAAGACTCGGAGGAGACGGATACCGGAGTACCTGGTGAGCCCGCAGTCGCCGAAGGAAGAGGGATGCTGTGGTTGGTGGAGATGGACATGATTCTGATAGATGAGGAACAAAAATCAGGGCTAGAAGGATGAACAGAGAACAAAGTGCAAGGGGGCAAGAAACTAATTCTTACCCGCGCTACCGACTGCGCCATGTTCGGCTCCCTTCGGGTGCTCCTTCGGCAGGACGCTTCCCGCCATTGTTACTGTGTGTTGACACAAAAAGCGTCAGGATCTGCGAACACCTCGGGCTTATACCCGAATTTGATGTCCAAAGGTGTGCCAGTTGATTTGACCAATTAATCGACAAGGACGATAACTAGAACAAGATCTGAACGAGACAACGGCGATGCGCCCGGATGTCAAGGCTCAAACTTGATCAGGATAACTAGAGTAGAGCTGAACGAGACGACAGCGATGCGCCCGGACGTCAAGGCTCAGGTTGCTCAAACACAGAACTTGCAAGGGTTGACGGAGATCGAGGAGATGCAGCCCGTCGAGGTTTGAAGAACTCGTAGGTAAACTAGATCTAATGCGATAAAAGTAGAATTGCTAGAAAAGTAAATAAGAATAATAGATTTGTTTGATATATGATTGATTCAATTGTTTTATAGCACCCTTGGGTACCTATTTATACTCCGGCAGAGGGAGTTGTAGATAGATACGACTCAAACCTTCCTAAACAAAAACTCCTATTTTCAAGGAAACAATTGACTTGCGCAAGAGCCGGACTCAAACAATAATAATCTTTTCCTAAACAAACTCTTCAATTTTAAAGGAAATAAATGACTCGTGCAAGAGTCGGAGTCAAACTTTTATAACAATACTAGTATAAGATCACCAGTTTCCTTATGTCTTCTCTTTGATGAAACTTTCCATCGACATATCCTTCCGATCCGCAACTTCCTTTTAGCGCCATCGGCAACTGTATGCTCACGTTAGCCATGTCATCCTGCACTCACCGGCAACATCTCCTTATCGGCAACATCCCCCAATCGGCAACATTTCACGCATTGATAACTTTCGTCAACCAACCTTCATTGGCAACATCCCTGCATGCTTTATCATTAGCGCCCTAACTTTATTCTCATCGACAACCTTGACCGATGACCTTCCGATGCCGATAGAAAACGACTATCGATCGGAGTGAGTCTTAACCCTTTTGACACATGCTGAAAAACGGTGTCAACACATGCCCCCCAATTTCAGAGTGTGAAATATTTTGCGCGCCGAATTTCTCTCTACTGCAATATTTCTCTCCAAGATACTCGCATGATTTCCTCGATTACCGCACGCAAAAATCGCAAGTTATCAGCAGAGCCCTACTACTGTAGCGCGAACAGTTACAAATCCAATCTCATAACTCCTCGATTGCCACACATATCTATTGCATACCCTTCCATATTCCTGCTCAATGCAAAGAAAATTCCAAAATACCCCTGACCAGGCTTATAAAAGTTACCACCATCCAATATGTTCTTCATCCCGAGCTCGCATTCACTTTTACTCCCTCATTTCACCAGCACTTCCAAAGAACACTTCGGTGATCCTCAAGCAGCGGCGTCTCCTTCCCTCATCAAAGCGCGAACCACAAGAATCCATCCTGCTTCAATGGCGATCAACTTCAACGCTCCTGAAGTGATTCCTCCTTCCTTCGCTTTGCATCTCTCTATTTCCTTTTTCGCACTGTTCCATAATTTCCCTTTTGCTTTCCTTCCATTTTCTGAATCTAGGAACTGCGCAACAAAATAGTGATCCCTCTCGATCAATCCCATTTTCACTGCCTAGGCCCAATGGGGAATACCGATCCTACTGCGCTCATCAATGCAGAGACCAATCGCATCCCTTTTAGATCTGAGTGTTTCAATCTAGGGTTGTGGAGGGATGCTTTCTGCTCATTGCCCAAACCCACCAAAGGTTGGAAGAATTAGTATCTCAGGATGGCTAGAACACAGTAAGTTTATTGGGCAGAGCGCAACCTGGACCAATGCATTAAGCTTTCTATTGCCGATATGGCGAAGAACAAGAACATGATGATGGCTGCTTCTTACTTTTGGTCCAATACAATGAACACATTCTTATTCAGACATGGACCAGCCACCCCTACTCTTGCCAATGTGCACATGCTTACCGGCCTCGATGTCTTCTATGTCGATCCCTCCAATCTTTTCGGTAGGAAACCCGAACATCGGGTAATCACACGCAACATCGGCGGCTGAACTGGATATATTCGAGAAAACTAGAAGACTGGATCGGTAGGTCAGAGGGAACATGCCATCTTCCTGAATATGTGGTTGGAAAAGTTCATCTTCTGCGGCAGAACAGTTGGACCTACTACTATGTACCTTCCTGCAACAGAGCTTCTGGCCAATGGAGCAAGACTTCCTCTTGGCCGATACCTCCTTGGTTCGGTATATCACCTCCTTCATCAGGTATCCAGAAAGATATTGCTAGGCGAGCCCATCAGCAACCTCGGCGGTCCATGGTGGTTCATCAACATGTGGTTGAATGCACACATGCATAAAGCCCTCCAGTTTGACTTATTCAATCAACAATTTCCAAGGGACATATTGGAGGACTATGAATTTAATGATGATGAATCGGCAACCCGTTTCCCACTCTAATTTGGGGAGGCTATCATCGTATTGCCAGGAACCGATGCCAATAAGGGTCAGTTCGGCATGTTCTTTCAGAGACTTTACTGCGGGATTCCAGCTGCAGAACAGGTCTGGTGGCCTTATATTGATCAGGACAACCGATTTCCACTTTCCTTCAATCTTACCGATAGAAACATACCACAAAATGAGTTGATCATGAAGGCCACCATCATTCCTCGGGCCATCCCAGTTAACATCTTTGGGACCGGGAAGAATACTTCTCCAACTTATGAGTTTTACTATCCATCGGCAGCAGCAAGACAGTTGACATTTGGTCAGTTGCCGATCAAGTTCAGCTATGCCAACGTGATAAAACCAAGAGAGATCATCTCTAGTGCCATGGATTGGAATAGGATCGTCACTCTTCTTGCTCACGCCGATGCATCAAACATTGATTTATCCTCTTGGGCACCAATATCCTTCATCACTGAGTCATACAAATCCTGGTGGTAAGAGTGGAAAAATTAGCTGTTCGCCAAGTCATCGCATTACTATCGGCATTTGATTGACGCCGATCACATTATTCCTGATGACGCAGTAAGTTCACTTTTCACTCTGATTTACTCTATAATTTATTTCCGTTATCAGCATCTAACCTCTTTTTACTAACAGGTTGACGATCCAAACCCCAAAAAGAGTAAGAGAGGCAAACATTTCAACCTACGAATAATGAACCCTACATCTATAATCGGCAGCAAGGCTCCTTCATTGGCCGCCTTCACACCTCAAAAGGTACCTAAGGTTACCCTCAAACCTAAATCGACGCCGACTAGGACCACCGCTACTCCATCGGCCGCTGCTGCCTTGGCGCAAGCCTTCGCCGTAATAATCGTTCTGATTCATGCCGATTACAAACTCTTATCGGTAATGTTTATTTTATTTAACTTACACCAAATATCTTTTGCAGGCAATGGCTCATCGGCAGCTACTCCAAATGTACAAGCTTCTCCAACTCACGCTGCCGATGCCCCCCAAGCTTCACAATCGAAACGCCCCGGTTCACCACCTGCTGCTCCAAACAAGAAGAAGCGCTTGAGGCTAGCCACTCCATCCATATCACCAACTCCTATCGATACACCAACACCAGAGCCAACATCGGCGTCCATCCCTGATCAACCATCGGTCGAGATTCCCGACCAGGAACAGCACCATCACCACATGAGTTGGATGAAACAACAGAAACAACATCGACATCGGCACCAACATCAGTACCAGATGAATTTCCCAGCCAGAGGTCGGTACTATCGCCACAAGGGCCAGTCCTAATAGCGGAAACATCACCAGCAACAGCATCACCAACACCAATTGTTCCTCCAACAGAGGCAACTTCATCGGCAACCATTGCCGATCCTCAAGACCGCGCTATGCCAGCTGACTTTCCAAGTCCCAGGCAAGAGATCCGCTTCAAGATGGTAAGCCGACTGTCATAACACTTGCAACACAAACTCATGCCCGGCAAGCCCTAATCTTCTTCTTTTTTAGGCCCAAGACTCCCCCAAACAGCCTATTCTCTTTCGCTATCAACCTTCCAAAAGATGGCGATGAAGAAGAAAGCTTTGCCCATCCAGCAAACGCTATATCGGCAGAAGTGAAGGCCAAACTTGAAGCGCTGTTATCTTTATTGCAGCAAAGCACATCCGAACTAGTCCACGACTCCAACGCAGTAAGGATAACCTTCAAAGAAATTCAAAGTCAGCTACCCGCCGATGTCGAGGAGACACTTTTCCATGCAACATATCTCGAGAGTAGACAGGTTCAATACTGAAAGGCCTTACGCCGCATTGCCGATAGAAGTGCTCAGGCGGAACTCGAAGAGGAAATACTCAAGTTCAAACAGATTGCGGATGAGAAGCACAAGGACATCGGCCGCCTAGAAGCTTCCAGCATCGATCTCGAACAAGAGATTACTCGTCTATCGGCACAAAAAGAAAAGCTGCTAGCCGAGTTGAAAGAAGTCGACGAAGCTTTAAACTCGGCTAACCAGAAGAAACTCCAACTTCCCAGTGTTGCTATAGCCTTGCAACAAGAGAGGGATACCGCTGCCCGCGAGGCCCTGACATTGAGGAAGAAGACCAAGCCGATTGAAGGTTCTGCCGATGACGATGCTAGGGAAATAGAGGAAGCAAACCAAATTCGCCTGCGTGCGATTTCATCTATTCAATCCCTGCTGTAATTTATACTGTGTCGGCAACTATTAACCTGATACTTGATTTTGTCTATAACATAATGTTAACATGCTTCTTGCCGACGTTCTGCATGACTCTTATTCCATCGGCATTTACACCTTGTATTCTTTCATGCATCCACCCAAATACTGGGATAATATTTCTTTAAATATTTACCGTCGATTGCTTTGAGAAACGCAACCCCTTCGAGGGTTTCCAAAATATAAGCATTACTAGGAGCAGACTGTTTTATCCGATAAGGACCCTCCCAATTAGGAGACCACTTTCCAAACTTTGAACTTTTAATCCCAATCGGTAAGATCGGTTTCCACACCAGATCTCCATCGGCAAACTCCTTTACCTTGACTTTCTTGTCATACCACCTAGCAACCCTCTTCTTGTTTTCTTCAATACTAATCAAAGCTCTCAGCCGATGATTCGCCAGATCTTCCAACTCATCCTTCATAAGGATATCAGATTCATCGGCTGTCAACTGATCTTGAGAAAACAATTGTCTAGAACCAGTCTTAATTTCCCAAGGTAGAACAGCATCGTGCCCATACACCAATTGGTAAGGTGAAACTTTAGTAGCACCATGGCATGCCATCCGACAGGACCATAAAGCTTCATTCAGCACAATATGCCACCTTCTAGGGTTTTTTTCAATCTTGCGCTTGATAAGCTTGATAATTCCCTTATTAGTTGCCTCGGCCTGACCATTAGCTTGAGCATAATAAGGAGAAGAGTTTAAAACTTTGAACCCCATACCGATCGCAAAATCCTCAAACTCTCCAGACATAAACATGGTTCCTTGATCAGTCATAACAGTTTGAGGAATACCAAATATGTAAATGATATTCTCTTTTACAAAATTTATCATATTCGCCGACGTAACTGTCTTCAAAGGAATTGCTTCAACCCACTTTGTAAAGTAATCGGTAGCGACAAGTATAAACGCATGCCCCTTGCTTGATGGCGGATAAATCTGACCGATGAGATCAATAGCCCATCCTCTAAACGACCAAGGCTTGATTATAGGATTCATTGCCGATGCAGGTGCCCTTTGGACATTACCAAACTTCTGACAATCTTGGCACCCTCTAAAATAGTTGAAGCAATCTTCAAGAATTGTCGGCCAATAATATCCATTCCGCCTAATCATCCATTTCATCTTGAATGCCGATTGATGCGCTCCACACACACCTTCATGGATCTCGCCCATCAACTCTTTTGATTCTTCTTTACTAAGGCATCTGAGCAAAACTCTATCAATCGTCCGATAATACAATTCATCATCAAGGAGTACGTATTTGGTTGCCTGAAACCTTAAACGCCTCTCAACCTTTCTATACGGATCCCTTAAGTAATAGGCAATCTCTTTTCTCCAGTCGTCGGCAACTATTACCAATGTCATTACTTCTTGAATTGACTGATACCCTGAAGCGTTCTGTGCTAATCGATTAGCCTCTTCATTATGCAACCTGGGAATATGCTCGAGGCGGTACTCTTTGAATTCTTTTAATAACTGTAAACACCTCTCATGGTGTGCAATCAACACTTCACTTTGGCATTCATATACCCCAATCAATTGATTGATCACAAACATAGAGTCGCCAAAGACTTCGATGGCATCGGCGCGCACTTCCCTGAGTAACTCCAACCCTTTTATTAAAGCCTGATACTCAGCTTGATTGTTTGTCGACGTAGCAACAATCGGCAACGAAACTTCATATTTCTGTCCTCGGGGTGAAATTAAGAGAATGCCGATACCTGCCCCTTCTTTGCACGTAGACCCGTCAAAGAACAAAGTCCAAGGAGCAATCTCTATAGAGTTTATCACATTGCAATGCTGAGTAACCAAATCGGCCATCACCTGACCCTTAACTGCCTTAGCCGATTCATACCTTAGATCGAATTCTGAAAGTGCTAGAATCCATTTGCCGATTCTCCCACTTAATATCGGCATCGACAGCATATACTTAACCACATCATCTTTGCAGATAACAGTGCATTCGGCCGACAACAAATAATGCCTTAATTTTATGCAAGAGAAATATAAGCATAAACATAATCTTTCCATGGCCGAATACCTGGTTTCAGCATCTACCAGCCTTCTGCTCAAATAATATGTCACACGTTCTTTCCCTTCAAATTCTTGGATTAAGGCTGACCCGATAACGCCATCATCGACAGACAAATACAACCTGAAAGACTTCCCATGTTGAGGTGGAACTAAGACCGAAGGGTTTACCAAATATTTCTTGATCTCTTCCAAAGCTAACTGTTGTTCTTCTTTCCATGCAAACTCTTGATCAGCTTTCAGCTTTAACAACGGACTAAAAGACTTAATCTTACCAGACAAGTTGGATATGAATCTCCTGATAAAATTAATTTTGCCGATCAAAGATTGTAGCTCAGTCTTATTGGTAGGAGCAACTACTTTGTTTATTGCATCAATAGATTTCCTGCCGATCTCTATACCTCTCTGATGTACCATGAAACCCAGAAATTGACCTGCCGATACCCCAAATGCACACTTATTAGGATTCATCTTTAACCCATGTTTCCTTGTGCATTCTAGGATCTTTCGTAAATCGGCAAGATGCTTCTCAAAATTTCCAGACTTAACCACCACGTCATCAATATAGATTTCAACTATCGTGCCGATGTACTTATGAAAAATAAAATTCATTGCTCTCTGATAAGTAGCACCAGCATTCTTCAAGCCAAAAGTCATTACAACCCACTCAAATAAACCGACATGACCTGGGCATCTAAAAGCAGTCTTGGATATGTCTTCTTCAGCCATGAATATTTGATTATATCCAGCATTACCATCCATGAAACTAATGATTTAATGTCCAGCAGCAGCATCAACCAGCAAATCGGCAACGGGCATCGGATAACCATCCATCGGCGTAGCCTTATTGAGATTCCTGAAATCAATGCAAACACGTAGTTTTCCATTTTTCTTATACACAGGAACCACATTAGAAATCCATTCGGCATATCGGCATTGCCGAATAAATCTAGCTTCAATTAACTTTGTAATCTCATCTTTAATGTCGGGTAAGATAATAGGGTTGCATCGGCGTGCTGGTTGCTGATAAGGTTGGAAATTAGACTTAATAGGTAACCGATGTTCAACTATTGATCGGTCCAAACCAGACATCTCTGTATAATCCCAAGCAAGACAATCTTTGTATTTCTTTAATAAATCACTCAACTGTTGTTTACATTGGGAATCTAACTTAGCACTAACGAAAGTTGGCCTGGGCCTACTGCCATCACCGATATCTATCTCTAGTAAATCATCGGCGGATGTGAACCCCTGTCCCAGTTTTCCATCATCGGCGAATCGATCCATTAAAACTCTTCTTCAGGACCGACTGCTTGGATTGGTGTAATGCGGTAATCGACAACTTTGAGGAACTCTGTGTCCCAGGCTTCACCTGATATGCACCTGGTTTGCTCCTAAGTTTCTGATTCTGTCGATGCAACAATTGACGGAGTTTCACTCCGGACGACTTCAATCTTGTCTCCAACCCATTGCACGAGGCTTTGGTGAATTGCAGAAGGAATGCAGCAATTAGCATGGATCCAATCCCTTCCTAGGAGCAAGTTGTAGGTTCCTTTGCCACTAATCACGAAAAACATTGTCGACAAAGTTTTACTGCCGATGGTTAATTCAACACATACGGCTCCCATAGCTGGCGACGGATTGCCTTCAAAATCTTTATGTTTCATGTCTGTCTTGACTAAGTCTTGGTCGCCTTTCCCAAGTTTCCTGAACATGACATATGACATTATATTGATTGATGCCCCACCGTCCACCAGCATCTTCGTCACGGGCTGCCCATCTACTTTACCTTTGATGAACAAAGCTCTTAAGTGCTGCCTTTCATCATCGGCAGACTTCTCAAAGACAGCTATCATCGGATCTAACACCAACTGTGCCGTCTCAGCAGCTTCTTCCTCAGCATCGACAGGTGCCATGAATTCCATCGGCAATATGACGACCATATTGATTTCTGCCGATGGATCCCTATCCTTGCGCTTTGGCCTCCACTGCTTGACTGGAGACCATATCTCCTTGGTGTTCGCATTGAATCCTTCTTTTCTTAGTCTTTGTCAGACCTTTGGGGCACCATTGAGAAAACTTAGTTTTCCAAACAGGCTGGTACTGTTTTTCACCGCTTGTATCGGCACCACGCCTTATGTTTGGATCTCTAGAGAATATCTCCTCATCGGGTACTCTTGCATTGGCCATCTCCTCTTGACCAACACACCTGCCTAGCCTGTCATGCGCGCTGAGCTTGCCCCCCAGCCGATCATGTGCTGACCGTTTTCCTCCGATTGGCCTGCTATAGTTTGATGCTCGATCATCAAAACAAGGTTTCTTTTCTGACCGATCGGCAGGGTAGTACCCATTACATTCAGGACAATTATCAGAAGTGGGTAGTTTGATTCCTTCTTCCCAGCAATGAACAAAGAAGGGACACCTCCAATGATCTTTATGCCGAAGCCACTCTTGGTGCCTTTCTTCTTCCTGCCGCCGATATCGTTCCTCATGCGATTGCGGATAATCTTGTTGTGGCCGCCTATGCGTGATAACAACGCCATAAGACCTTCCGACGCTACTGCTATCTTTGGCAACTCTCTTGCCTTTTCTATCATCGGCAAACTTCCTCCCAGTTACTTCATGCGCAGCTATTTGATGTTCAGGGTCTACCAATGAGCTTTTCTTGGCATCTTCCGACGTCAACACCTTAGTCTTTCCACTGGTTTCCACCATGTTATTTGGAAACGGGTGCTGATCGATCTTCATCGGCTTCTGGGTTTTAGAATTTTCAAACTTAATTCGCCCAGATTCGATTTCTGACTGCAACTGCTGCCTAAATACTTTGCAATCATTGGTATTGTGCGAAGTCGCACTGTGCCACTTGCAATATCTGATCTTTCTGAGCTCTTCGACCGATGGAATTACCTGGTTAGGCGCCAACTTGATCCTCCCTTCTAGAAGCAATAGGTCAAATATCCTATCGGCCTTGGTGATATCAAAGGAGAACCTCTCAGCTTCTTTTTGGCCGAACAGATAAGATACCAGCTTCTTATCTTTCACCCATTCAGCAACGCCAATACTTAGTTCTTCGCCTAACTCAGAACCTTCTTCTTGTCCAATAAAGGACACCTTCTTGTTCCAAGTCTTCCTAAGCTCGAAAGGTTTAATGTCTTGATCGGCAATTCTCTGCACAAGATGACTTAAACTTTCAAACTCCTGAGATGCATATTTATCTTTGATATGCGGCAGCAATCCTTGGAAGGCCAAATCTGCCAATTGCCGATCATCAAGCACCAAGTTGTAGCACTTATTCTTCACATCTCGCAGCCTTTGGACGAAGTTTTCTACCGATTCGTCATTACACTGCCTCAGCTTAACCAAATTGGTAATCTTCTTCTCATGTACGCTGGCAAAGAAGTATTTATGAAACTGCCTCTCCAAATCGGCCCAAGTGATCATAGAGTTTGGAGGCAGTGAAATGAACTATGTGAATGCCAATCCAGACAATGATGACGAGAACAATCTCACCCTTAGTTCATCTCGGCTAGCTGCTTCTCTACACTAGATAATGAAGCGGTTGATATGCTCTATCGTGGATGTATCATCTTGGCCAGAAAACTTTGTGAAGTTAGGCACCTTGTACCGATTTGGGAGAGGAATTAAGTCATATGCCGGAGGATACGACGTCCGATAAGAATATATATTAACCTTGGGTTTAATGCCGAATTGCTCTTTCATCACTTCGGCAATCTTATCGGCCCAATACGCATCCTGTTCTTGCCGACTCATTGGCTGATTGTTGACTGGTGAAGCCGGCTGATGCGCCCCTTCAGGTCTTGGTGGAAGATGATTTGGAGCAGTTGGCATGGACGCAGCACCAGTCATCTGGACATTATGCATCGGCTGACTCACCAATGGATAACTTTGCACACTCACTGGGTTATGCTGTGGCATCATACCCATCGGTGGCTGTACCGATGCTCCACTTTGAGTGTTTGTTGGGCCTCCATAATGATACATTAACACGCCAAGCTATTGAACCGGCGGCTGATTGGGCCATCCAGGATTATAAATCATCGGCATGTGACTTACCGATGGCTGATAGCTAACTGGCGCCTGTTGCTCCTGTACCTTGGAGTAATCAACAAATTGGTTACCTTGATGTGCTAGTACTCCAGCTTGAGGATTTACCACCATAGGTTGACTCCCAGTTGCTATACTATGTTGCATCGGCACAGAATTTACCGATGGTGGCATTAGAGGTACTTTAGGAATCACCACCTGGAGATCTTCTGATGACATTTGCACAGTTGGAGAAGACATGGAGTAATACATCATAGGGATCACTGGCTATGATTGCATTGCCGATGCCACGGAGCCCTTCCAAGTTGAACTATCTCCTTGCACCAGACTGGAACTAGCAGATGGATTTCGAGGCATACCATATCCCCACCAGTTGGCGGGAGCTGGATGATTCTGGATAGCAAGTCTCGACATTGCCGACACCACTGGATCTGTACTAAGCTTGGTGATGCTTTCAGGACTTGATCTTGGTGGTGTAGCCACATCGGCAGACGGATCCACAGGAGTGGAAGACGCCATTGGAGCTGCCGATGGGTTTATAAATGCCGATCCAGGTTGATGATACGCTAGACCAACATACTGAGGTGTCTGTCCTTCTTTGAAGGATTGCATAATAGCATTGTACACAGTATTGGACAGCACATTGGAGTGGCTGATTAACGCATGATTCAATGCAGAATTAACCATCTCTTGTAATTTACTAGGATTGGCATCGAATGTGACCTGCCGTGGCAACGACGGATCTTGCTTCTGGATGGCTTTGCCGCTCCTGCTTAGGCTGAAGGACTTCAGATATAATTGCTTGTACTCCTCCATAGCCCGCTCCATAACCTGTTTTTTTCATCTTTCAAATCAGCCTCGGAGACTTCGATGACGTTCCTCGGATTGACGTCGGTATGATCACCCATAGCAGATGTATAATTTGTCCCACCGGGTGTGCCAAAAGAGGTGTTGACACAAAAAGCGTCAGGATCTACGAACACCTCGGGCTTATACCCGAATTTGATGTCCAAAGGTGCCCCAGTCGATTTGACCAATTAATCGACAAGGACGATAACTAGAACAAGATCTGAACGAGACAACGGCGATGCGCCCGGATGTCAAGGCTCAATCTTGATCACCACAACTAGAGTAAAGCTGAACGAGACGACAGCGATGCGCCCAGACGTCAAGGCTCAGGTTGCTCAAACATAGAACTTGCAAGGGTTGACGGAGATTGAGGAGATGCAGCCCGTCAAGACTTGAAGAACTCGTAGGTAAACTAGATCTAATGCGATAAAAGTAAAATTGCTGGAAAAGTAAATAAGGATAATAGATTTTTTTGATATATGATTGATTCAATTGTTTTACAGCACCCCTGGGTACCTATTTATACTCCGCCAGAGGGAGTTGTAGATAGATACGACTCAAACCTTCCTAAACAAAAACTCATATTTTCAAGGAAACAACTGACTTGCGCAGGAGCCGGACTCAAACAATAATAATCTTTTCCTAAACAAACTCTTCTATTTTAAAGGAAATAAATGACTCGTGCAAGAGTCGGACTCAAACTTCTATAACAATACTGGTATAAGATCACCAGTTTCCTTATGTCTTCTCTTCGATGAAACTTTCCATCGACATATCCTTCCGATCCGCAACTTCCTTTTAGCGCCATCGGCAACTGTATGCTCACGTTAGCCATGTCATCCTACACTCACCGGCAACATCTCCTTATCCGCAACATCCCCGAATCGGCAACATTTCACGCATTGATAACTTTCGTCAACCAACCTTCATCGACAACATCCCTGCATGCTTTATCATTAGCGCCCTAGCTTTATTCTCATCGGCAACCTTGACCGATGACCTTCCGATGCCGATAGAAAACGGCTACCGATCGGAGTGAGTCTTAACCCTTTTGACACACGCTGAAAAACAGTGTCAACACTATGTGAAGTTAGGGTTTCCCTCTGGATTGGTTTCAACGGAAGGGGTGAAGATGAAGGCGAGAGTGTTTGACTGGAACCGTTGACAGGGGCAGAAGAAAGAAGGTTTATTTATAGTCCGAGTAAGAATCCCAAATGGTAGACTAGGGTTTTTCCCTCCCTAGTGGGTTGTTACTGGAATGGGCCAGGCTCGGGTATATCAAAGGTCGCTCGTCTATATCTGAAAGTTGGGGATGAGTCGGGTATATCAAAGGTCGCTCGGCTATATCCTAAACCGACAACGATCGGCTATCTGAAAGCTGGGGATGAGTCGGCTATACTGTGATTGGGAAGAATAACAGAGCCGATTATACTATCGTGCAAGCAGGGATGTATAAGAGGCAAGACAGTAATGACAATCAATTGTTCAGAAACAAAATGTGCTGCACTTAATCTATTACAAGCTATGTCTCTACCGATGCAGAAGCTAGTTTATGGCATCCAGGGCCTCGGTCTTGATTCGGCTAACGTCATCCAATACCTTTTGGTCTTCATTTTCAGAACTTTGGATGTTGGATAGCTTTTCCCTGAGTTGTTGATTTTCTTTCAGAATGATTGACATCTTGGATGAAGTTTCTTCTATAGATTTCGGCAGAGCTGTCACCTTGGCTTCATGAGATTGGATTTTGGCATTCAGTTTAGATAATTGAGCTTCTAATTTGATTCTCTCATCCTTCATGACTTTCAGCTCGGATTCTAGAGTCACCAGCGAATCTTTGGCAGCCTGACGATTGGAGTATGCAGCTTTAGCTTCTTGTTTCTTCAGAGACTTCCTATCCTGCAGAGCAGTCCTAGAGGCTATATTTTTGTTTGCTCTCTTCACCATAGCAAAGTAGTCATCAAGTTTGGCTGCAGACTCCAAAGAGGCCTTGAGAGCAGATGGAAGATCTTAATTGATGAGCTCAAGGATATCCTTTATTTGATGTGAGTCTCGGACTAAAATGTTGATGTCCTTGTTCAACAGATGAGTTATATCCTGCAGTCGGGCTTGATTTTCCTCTGATAAAGTCTGTTGGGAGGTAGATTCTTCCCCTTTTTCATTGATGAAATCATCGACGGTGAAGGAGAAGCTGGTGGTTGGTTTAGCAGTATGCTTGAGGAAGGAAGGAGTGTTCCAGAGTTAGCCGATTGGGTAGAATGTGCTGAGAGGATAATTTAAGATGGTATGTTACCTGCTGTGTTGATTGAGCCTCAGGATGGACTGTGTCTTGATCTGGCTGGAGATCTGATTGAGTACCCAAGGATGCTGGACCTGGAGCTGAACCAGAGGAATGTTCTCCTGCTAGATCCTCTGGGGCTTTATCTATTTCCAACAATACAGGTGGTAGAGTGTGAGAATAGAGAATAAATGCTTCATGAAAAAGAAGGGACTGATTAACCGAACAGTACCAGTATGTTTGGAGGTTTCGTGAGCATCTGTACTTTTGGTTTCATGGGTCTCTATGTCTGCAACTTCATGATCCTCTGCATCCTCAATGGGGGCTTGAAAAGGGGTATCTGCTGTTGGGGAGTTGATGGGCCCAGGAATTTCAACATGTGGCTATAGCAAGAGATGATTAATATGAAAGCAGCCAAAATTAGTGATGATTGAAGTTTATTGCTGAATAAGGGTTCATACCTTAGGGGATCTCTGGACTTTCTTAGATCTTACCTTTCTGGTTACAGGGATGTCCTCAAGTGCCTTCCTTTTGCCTTTTTCTCCTAAAGGTGCAGTAGCTAAAACTGCAGGAGTCTTCATGAGTATTTTTAGAATGGGAGCATTGTAACCCAATGTAGGTTTAGGCCCAAATTTATAATACTCCACTGCTTTATTGGGAGGAGTAGGCTCAAAATCCTATACATGGCCAGATTTCAGAATGTGAAATGAATGCAGAAACAAGAAATGACTAATGCAATGAGATTACCTCACTCTCAGGAGCAAATTGAGGATATAAGTCTTGGCATAAGGGGTGAACTGGTATGTTGAAAATGTGGTTGTGCCACTCCTGCCACCAAGCAGAGAAAAGGGGATGGGCATCGTCCGCTAGTCCAAATGGGGAGGGTTCATATGTTGGCAAATCCTTTCCAAGCTCAAAGAATTTTCTGGCTTCTGTTTCATTGGTGATGAGCTCCCTGTATCTTATGATTGATGAAAAGAAAGGTCTTGGGGCAGCTGTCCACATCCTAACTGCCTGGATGCCATGTTGGGATTGTAGAATTCATAGGTAGGATTCACCTCTCTCCCATGACGAAATTCAGCTGACAGAATGCAGGGCTTGATAAAGGAGTTGAAGATCTCTGTAGACACCTTGTCAGAACAACCAAATTCATAGCTGAATTTGTAGGGAAAAGTTAAGCTGTCATTTTCTCTGTAAGGGAGCCAAAGCACATTGTTGAAGCCCTTGAAAAATATCTTGAAAAGATGGCCAATGTCCATGGTAACACTGATGACAGATGTTGCTTCTCCATAGGTTTGGTAGCCCTTGGTCTTTGTTGTATTACCTTCGGCATAGTTAACCGAAGGAAAGCTTAAATTGTGAAGGGTTGCTTAAGCGAAGGGGTGCAGACACTATCTGATGCATGTAAAGTTGCAGCCACATCTGAATGAACCACCAGGGGCTATTCACACAAGAGATCTCCTTGCCATGGAACATCTGAACAGTGATCTGATGCATCATGTGGTAAACAGCTCCTAAGAGATATTTGCCAAGGGGGAATTAGTGTGCCTGCAGCCAAATCTTCAGACATTATCATGTGATTCAGGGTTGGCTCATTTGATTTTCCACATAAAATAAACCTAGAGAGCCACATGTTCATGAAGGCTCTGCTCTATTTTTCAGAAACAACACTAGTCGCTTCCATGTAAGTTTGGATGTACCCAACCCATCCACCTCCGGATTTGACAGCTCTCTGGTTACTTTTGCCCTTGTACTGGTATGGGTGTACTGGTTTGGACACATTTAAGCCAGTCATCATGAATACGTCGGCCAAAGTCAGAGTCATCATACCGTGGCCGAAAACAAAAGCGTTGATGGCGTTGGACCAGAAATGAGAGGCTGCTATCAGGAGGGGTTCGTTTCTGGGCATTTCTGATAGAGATAGATCTAGACAGTGATTGATGTCTTGGCTGTCCCAGTTGCTGCTGTTCTTATTCGACATCCTACGGTACCAATTTCGCCATCCGGATATTGGGGGAAGCGGCCAAGTCTTGAAGGTGTTTGACCATTGATTTGGTGGGGTGACTCCGGATTTGAAAGGAATCCTCAAGGTTTCCTTCTCAATAATCTCAATTGGGTCAGGATTGCCCATGGGACCAAGGAGGTAGGAATCGGGGTTTGCGGCATAAGGAATCAAAATCACATTCTTGTATTCCTTCAAGAAATAATGGAATCAAGAAAGCGGATGAGTTGGGAGAGAAACAGGAAAACCGATCGGGGATTGCCGAATACACGAGAAAATAAGTTGAAATTTTACCTCTGGAATCTCGTCCTGAGTTGCCATTAAGGATTCGAAGCAGATTTGAGAATGCCGAAGTATGGATTTCTTGGGTGGCAGCTACGGCGTTGAACAGTATAAACCTAAGGGGAAAGAGAAGCTTGCGGTCAATTTCAGAATAAACGGCTTTTATCCCGAAATTGAGGGGGCATGTGTTAACACTGGATTTTTGTATACTTAGGATGACAGGTGGGCCAGTGTGAAAGAAGACTGCCAAAGACGGGTATTCGGTAAAATCTGTGCGGTCGGCTAATATCCAGAGATTCGGCAATTGGTCGTGCGGTCGACTATTTCGAAGAGGAAGGGGGTTTGTTCGTTGAAGCGACAAAAACGGCAAACGGAAGCCAATCGGTAACGACAGCCATGACGATTAAGGCAATAAAGACTCCGAAGGGGAATAAAAGTCGGGATATTGTATTCCTTCCTTTAATATCTTGTAATCGTATCCTTTTAGGACTCATGTAATGACTAGGGTATAAATATAAACCTTTGGCCATTGTAAAAAAGTTCACAACCAAATCAATACAACTGGCCCCGTGCCAACTTCGAGTCCTTTTGTCGTGTCGTCGAGTTCTTCGAGAGGAATCATCGATCCGTCGACCTACGTAAGTCTTAGCAAACTTGTTATCATGTCTAGTATCATGCGGTGGATTTAGATGTTGATTGCAAGTAGTCTTGTTTGTTTTCAATGATTGTGCGGCGGATCTTTGCTTAATAACCAAGAGGTCTTCTCTTGTGTTTTGCTTATAAGTAGATGTTGTGCGGCGGATGTTTACTTGTTATGCTTAGAAAAAGCAAGATAGTTATAGGCTCTATTAGATTTGGAAAAATCTATTAGATTCATCAAGTTATCATGTGTTAATTTGCCTTAAATATTTTACATATGTGCAAACACTCTTTTGCCCAATCTAGATTGATGAGGTTCAGCTTTTCTCTTTGTTATAGATCTATTCATGTTTCAACAAGGTTGTTTCAATAGTTAGATCTCATGTTTTATAATAGCCGAATCAATCCAATCTAGGTTGTCACGTGTTGCGGGTTCATGCATGCTATTTCATGTTCAAGTTTTGATAAAGCTAAGTATCGTGCGGCAGGTGTAGGCTTAGGTTAGTTTGATCGTGTTTTTCTTACATGTTTCCTTCATCATGGATCCCAAATCGGCCGGATTGCCGAGCTTGGTCATGCTTTAACTTTTAGACGTTTGAGTCTTTGACACGTACTTTTTCCCATGCATGCATATTCGGTAATCAAAGTGCCATGTGCTCTTTGCTTTAGCCGAATGATCTATATATACCCTATTGGCAGATAGCTTTTATAGCTGTATGTCGTCATAAGTGGCTTCAGGGTCGTACATATGGAACTATCTGGTCTCATCCGGCACGTTCCAGTTTATATCTAATGGTTTTCATCCCTTGTTAGTTTCAGGTCAAACTGACTGGCACATTTTCGGTTCTCGAAGCACCCAGGCATCCGATTGAAGCCACGCTTTCTGGCTTGCTGTGTGTGAGCCACAGTGCGTCACTTTTTGTGTCAACACCCGCTCATTGGGTTTTGGAGGATTATGCTTTTGACTGCTTTTCAGGTAGGAGCTTGCAAAAAGACCTTAATACTCTTAACATTGTGTGTCAACAACTGACTCGAACGGTTGGCTTGGACGAAGAGGAGTGATAAGAAACAACAGAGGCAAGCTGGGCAGAGGACTTGCGTCAGGCGACAAACAGACCAAGGCCGACACACGACACCCGAGCCGGGCCCTAAAGGTTGAGAAGCACAGAGGACACGAGGAATATTTGGCTCGGAGCTTTGGGGGCCCAGTCTTGACTAAAAGTCGATCAAACGACATCTAGATGATCGGTTTGGGGACAAAAACTAGCTATGGGCAGCCGATGTGATTGTTGACGGTAATTAAGAGCTATTTTATCTCCCTCAAAATACCGTCAATATCCTCATATCCAAAGGAAAACAAGCATAACTTGAACACTTTGTGCCAAATAACTAGTTCCACATGTTCCATGACTATTGGTAATGACAAATGGGGACTTTTGGGAGCTAGTGGGCCACTTAGAGGGGTGGCCGACCACCCTATGGGGCCACTAGGCCTCCCAAGCCCCCATGATCCAATAACCACCTTCTAAGAGAACTTTCTGCCCCTTGGATCCAAGTGTGCTTCTTACCAATGATCCAGATTCACATCACAAGGATCCATGGGCCCACATCAAGAAGATAAGCGTGACAATCAACTCAGAACCGAAATCAAACACATATGATAGGTAGGACCAGTAACGAGAGTGCAGAGGTGGGCCATAGACAACTATATGTGGTTGGCCGACCTCAAGGTGGGACCCACAAGACCCCACTTGGTCCCCGACTAGTGGGCCACCACCTAGAAGGAGCAGAGGGGGCCCACAGGCCAGTAGGGCGGTCGGTCGACCTTCCCTATGGTGGTTTCACCCCCTCAACCGCCTTACTCACTCCCCACATGGTTGAAATCATCACCCTTCATCCTTTGGCCAATGATGGTGACGCGGATCACAGACGTGGCACCGGAGTAGCCCCTACTCCACCTCTAGCTATAAATAGGTGCCTAGAGCTCCGTTCTCATTCATGCCTCATTGGAGAAACTACTCTCTAGTCTCTTAGCGGAGCTCTTCAGTAGTGTTATGCTAGTTGGAGGAGAGTGAGGAGATTCTTCTGGAGAAAGCCCTAGATCTGTCGGGAATCTTTTCCGGAGTTCTTCCTCAGCGGATGTGAGTCTCTTGTAAGTTTAGCACATGTAAGTGACTTCTTCTGAGTTCTTTATAGTATTCAGTAATCTAAATCTGGTTTAGCCGTTATACAACTTTTCGCGCTTGTTCATCGCTTTTCTCTGAGTAAAGTACTTTAATCTTAGGCCAAGGTTGAAGTAGTAAGATAAGTGTAGACGTACTGTCTAAGCTCAATCTTACCTTTGTAAACCGCTTATCGCACATATTGTTTGTGGTAGCTAGTAGGAAGTGACAGCCCTATCTAGTCCTCGTATTCCACCACATGTGTAAGATAAGTTCTTAAAAAGTAGGGCCTCAATACAACATGATGGCGCGGTCCGGTTAGAGTTTTGCCCTCTTTTTGATCTATCTCATCGCCTCCTGCAAGAGAACGGCCGATAAGGCCAGTATAACCAACTATCCCTTGTTAGATATCTTTGCTATATCGAACCTCTCAACCCGGTTATCATAATCTCCCTTGATCCATCATAGGACATATCTATAATCCTAGTTAGATCACTTATCGTTCCCCGAGGAAAATACGATACTTGGAATACTCCGGTGAAGTGCTACATCAGTATAATCTGTGCACTTGCGGATTTATCTAATAGTCATAACAAATACCAACAAGCATCTCTGGCGCCGTTGCCGGGGAACGGTAGTTGGTTTAACTATTACCCTTTGGTCCTATTTTATCTTTTGTTTGATTTCATCCTTTCACTCCACATACACATATGGATCAAACCCTATTTTCGAATATGGTGCTCCAACGGGCGCTAGCATGGAGCCACCTAAACCATCTCAGGCCGTTCTGGCCGTTCGTTATGAAAAACCATATTCTGGGGACGAAGACGAGAATCCCTATACTCATATATGTGACTTTGAACAACTTTGTTCATGTGTCCACATCTAAGGGATGAGGTCAGGTACCCTTAGGTGGAAGCTATTTCTGTTTTCTTTAACGGGAATAGCCAAACGATGGTACGCTCGCCACGTAGATGACATGAAAGGAAACTGGGAAACATTGATGCCTAAAATCTGTTTGGTATTCTTCCCTATCCCTTGCGTCATTCATCTTTGAAAAGAGATCATCAATTTCTCGCAAAAAGAGAAAGAATCTCTAGGTGATGCATGGGCCCGTCTGATAGATCTAGTATGTTCAGGCCCTGATCTCGCTATAACCGAGCCTACAATGTTACAACATTTTAATGGCGGTCTTAGCAGAGACTCTGCGCAACTCGTTGACATATCTTCCGGGGGAGCCTGCCTGAGTTTACCTGTTAGTGCAGGGAAGAGTCTTCTCACGAAGATTCTTGATAACACCCCCTATACTAACGTATATTACGAAGGACCCACGGAAGAACAAAAACCAGCCCCCAGAATAGAAACAACATCGATATTCAAAACTCTTCCCTCTAGATCTCAAGATCCTGCTATCGAACCTGAACCACCAAGGGAAGAAGAAATCCATCCCTTGGAATTCCCCCTTGATATCAAGGTTGCTTTATTTTCCAATTTTGGAAACGCCTTGAGTCAACCTGTGCAAAAGAAGTCTGCTGCTCGAAATCTCCGAACCTTCACATTCCTAGCCGCATAGAGGACACCTATATCCAGGAGACGGTTCAAGAGTTAGCTTCTATCATGAGCAATAAGTGGTTGGAAGAGGCCGAATCTTCATTCGAGCCAATTCGAATTCTTTCTTCCTCTACCACCATTCTTTGTCAAATCAATAGAGCAAAGTTAGACTCTCTTTACGATCCTGTTGTAGGAGTAAGCATCATGTCTAAATCTTTAGCTAATGCTCTCCTAGGTGAGGTAGCTCTGACTCCAACCAAAAAGTTCTTGAAGCTTTCTTCGGGACAATTGGTTGAGAGTTGTGGGATCGCACAGACCATTCCTACGCTAATTAACAAAGTCAATATCCTCTTGAATTTCTTTATATTTGATATAGAGGAATTCGACTTGTTAATTGGACATCCACTCATGAGATTCCTTGATGGATGTCTTGATGGAAGTCTTAAGGGTCATCTAGGGAGTAGCATCAAGCTATCGATTCCGCTCACCAATTCCATAAACACCATGACGGAATCACTCCCAGAATCTGTCATACCCCAAATTTCTATTTTGGATTGTGAATAGTAAACACTAAATCAAATAAAAGGATTTATGTTTTTCCTAAAAGTTATAAGATTTAATTAGAATTTTAGTAAATAAAAATGTGCAAAATGTGAATTTTAAAATTGTTTTCAATAGAATATGAAAGGGGTGTTGCATTCATGCCTTTCCATTTAATTTTATTTAGTGAAAAACAAATTATGAAAACTCGGTTTTGGTCCAAATCGATTTTTATCTATTTATAAAATAAATAAAGTTTTAAAGATTTTCTTAAAAACAAGTTCAAAGTTTAATTTTCAAAACTCAGAAAATGATTTACAAAGTATTTCTAAGTTTGTTTGGTTTCAAAAGGATTTCAATTTGGTTTTGAAAAGAATTTACAAAAATAAATAGAAAGCCTCTCTATCTCTCTGACCGCTCCTATCATCCAGGCTGACCCCAATGCCATGACGTGCTCCCTCCCTTCTCTCCACGTGGGCCAAGATCATTTACAGCCCGGCTGCCCCAAGCAAGCAGCTCACCGCACTCCTTTCTTCAATTCCATGGCAGACGCTGAACCGAGCCGGGATGTTGTCCACTAGTGAAGGGGGGCGCGCCATCGCGCCATGGAGTCACAAAAAAAATTAAATATGAAAAAAGTGTGTGTATGTACATATTACACATGTTGAAGTCCGAGGACAATTAATATATATATTACATGTGTAATTTTTTTGCTGGGTTACATGCCTTCGGAGGAATATCATGTAGTTCTACAATAACTGTTCTATACAATTTAGAGGAAAAGAGATACAATCCAATGACAAAAGGAACTAACAACTAATTGTCAGAATGGCATCATAGGAGCACAAATGTCATACAATACATATGTCTGACAAAATAGACACATGAAGAAAATTGGAGGGCATAACAAGCACCCGTTGTAGCAGAGTACTAAGGCCTATGAATGACAATAGTTACAAGGCAAGAGTCTTGATAGTTGATATAGTATATACTTGCACAGGCAAGCAAGCCACTGATAATAACAATAAGAAACCTCGCTCCTGTATACTTGGTGATGCAGCTTTCCATACAACGCCTTTGGTAGGTCAAAGACATTCTATATTTTGCCCTATCTCTATCCTGAAACTAATTGATAGATGTAGAGCGCTAAGGATCAACTGACATAACCAAAGTACTGTGAGGCAGCAAGGCTACTGAGATGTGAGATGTTGATTTCCGTGTATGTACTATAGATAATTCAGTCTTGCTAATTCTATATAATTCATCTCAGAACATGTTTCTATAAGTAATTTGCAATCCATGGAGATGGTAACATTTTTGAGTTACAAAATAAAGAACAAATAATCAGGGAACACAAGAGCAAATGTAAAAATCCCAGATTCCAAAATGTTTACAAAAAAGTAAAAGCACAACCTTGCAGGTTCGGGAACATAGTAGGTTACCTGGGAAGGCTCCCCAGATCTGCAGATTAAGTAGGCGAAAAATTCATGACCCAATCTGATTGTGTTGCAACCAAGCTTAGTACCTGTGCCTAAGAGAAGGCAGTCTTCACTACTATCATCATCTGCGGTAGAAAGAGAACGCAAATGATGCTGAAAAAGATTTGTCAGGTTGACTCCAAAATTATCAATCTTCACTCTCTAAGGAAACTTTGTGCATTGTGAATTTGTAAAGATTATCTAAAGTGAACTTCAAAAATAATTAAAAATGGTATACTCAGCTGATGTTGTAAGCGGCTTAATAAATGATGGGCAAGAAATGATCTAGTGGGATCCACCATAGGGGGGTCGGCCGACCACCCTATGGTGCCCACCAGCCATCCCAAGGGCCCACATGATAGCAGGGCCCGCCTGTCATAGTAAGAGGGTCACTACCCCTCTTGTGCAGGTCGGCCGACCCATAAATGGCAACCACCAAGTTTTCCAGCCACTCCATGACAGGTGGGCCAGGTTTCTAGAAGGTTAGCAGTGGCCCACATGTCATAGGGAGGTCGGCCGATCCCCCACCCCCAAGGTGGCTTGGTGGCCACTCCTTTATCCCACCATCATTTGCATGCCTCCATGCAAAGAAGCACATGTTGCATGCAAAGATGTACATGCTGAATTAAAGAAGCACATGAGAAATTTCTCTCCACCCTTGATCTGAAGGCGGTTGGGATCCAAGGGCTCTCATCACCCATCACGCGGATCGATGACGTGGCACTGGAGTAGACTCTACTCCACCTTGGGGTATAAATACCCCCTAGGACTTCACTCTCATTCATGACACATTGGAGGAAACCACTCTCTAGTAGCTTTAGCGAAGCTCTGCTGTAGTGCTATGTTAGTTGGAAGAGAGTGAGGAGAGTCTAGAGGAGAGTTGGGCCCGTCTGGCGTCTTATCTGAGCTGTACCTCAGTAGATGCGATTCTCTTGTAAGTTATACACTTGTAAGTGATACATCTGAGTTCTTTATAGTATTTGATATTCTAAATCCAGTATAGCTGTTATACATATTTTCGCGCTTGTTCATCGCTTTACTTTAAGTAGAGTGCTTTAACCTTAAAGCTTGGGTTAAAGTAGTACTAATAGTGTAGACGTGGTGTCTAGACTAGATCTTGCCTTTGCAACCTGCTTATGGCACGGATTGTTTGTGGTAGCTAGTAGGTGGGGACAACCCTATCTAGTCTTTGTATTCCACCACATGTGTAACATAAGTTCTTAAAAGGTAGGGCCTCAATACAACATGATGACGCGGTCCGGTCGGAGATTTATCTATTATTGATCTATCCCATCGCCTCCTCCAATAGAAGGGATGATAAAGCCATTATAACCAGCTACACTAAACCTCTCTACCCAAATACCATAGACTCATTTGTCTCATAATAGGACAACCTTGATCACTAGTTAATTCACTTCTCGTTCCCCGAGGAAAATACGATACCTAGAATACTCCCGGTGAAAGCTGCACTTGACAGCCGCACGCTTGTGGTCTTTTACCCGTTTGCCACTTCTGGTGTCAACAATTATCCCACTGCTAATGGAATCAAGTTTCTTGGATCCGCGACCGGTGAAGAAATCCTTTGGAATAGGAGCGACATTGAGATCGT
This sequence comes from Microstegium vimineum, assembly GCA_022036555.1. Classification (NCBI taxonomy): domain Eukaryota; kingdom Viridiplantae; phylum Streptophyta; class Magnoliopsida; order Poales; family Poaceae; genus Microstegium; species Microstegium vimineum. The sequence goes on from CM039131.1 coordinate 7,658,088, forward strand.
TCCACCAACAACGACGATGACTCCGGCATCACAACCGCCCTCATGTGTCGGATCTTCTCCCCAGGACCCGGATGGCGGGGATGACGATGACGAAGACGTCGAGTCACCCCGAGGCACGAGCCCGCCTCCTCCTCGAAAAAGACAGTCTCTAGAACCGACTGATGCGGCAGTATGTTCAGAGGAAGCACCGTGGGACAAGGCGACACCTACAGGGGAACCGATGATGAGCTCTCCTCCACACCCAAGCAGCCAGTCTATGGGCCCAATCGAAGGACTGAGAGGTTCAGAGGAAGCACCAGGGGACAACACCGTCTGCAGGCCAACCGAGGATGAGCTCTCCTCCACACCCAAGCAACCAGCCTACAGGCCCAATCGAAGGACCGAGAGGTTCAGAGGAAGCACCGGGGGACAAGACATCGTCTACAGGCCAAACGAGGATGAGCTCTCCTCCACACCCAAGCACTCCGCCTAATGGGCCAAGTGATGTACCAGAAGGTACAGATGAAGCACCAGGTGTAAAGACACCGTCTGCTGCAAGGCAACCGAGCCCAAGACAGTGCCCTAATGCGCCCAAAATGGTTGACAATGAAACAAATGCCGTTTCCGACCTCACGTACTCAAGTGCAGTTGACAGGTATACGTTCATGGTACTTGTTTTAGTTCATATATATCTGACACTCCTTTACTCTCATTAACGTTTCTATCACATTGATCTAGACCGAAAACACCGATCAATTTGTGGTCCGACTCAGATGAATGCTCTGGCAACTTTGAGAATGGCAAGTTCATGATCATTAGAGCCCAACTCGTCCACGAGGAGACGTGAGAGGTGCGGAGGTTCCATCTATGGTATATGGAAGCGGCGAAACTTGGCATGTCAGCTTCTATGGTTAAGAGTCTGGCAAAGTACTTATACTTGCCAACCGATGCCTCTCTCAACGTGGAATTCCACGACACGTATAGACTACTCCAGGGAGATGACCTGGACGTAGCGCAAGTCACCTTGTTTTTTGTGTACGTACTTTTTAACTTCCGCAGATTTCCTATACGGTCGTAAGCAAGGAATGCCTACTTATGCTATCCTAACTTGTCCTCGCAGGATGATGGCCTATGTAAGCAGGGAACGTGAGCTAAAGATCACCTATCTCTCTCCGATGCATATTGCTGAGCGAGTGATTGTTGGTTACCTGCTACCGGACAACCATCCAGACATGATTGACTTGACTGTTCGACAGAGACATCAGGCACCGAAGTCAATGATCAAAAGTTGGTCGTGTCCCAGTGCCTACTATGAGCAATGAGGGAGATCAAAGAGGATTCAAACCGGTGTATCCTCGCTGCCTACCACTTTGGGTAAGTCCAAATATTGCATGTTAGTAAAGATTAGTGTGTACGATCATCCAAGTCTCATCGTAATATGTATTCTATTTGAATGGTGCAGCATGAGCCTCATAGGCCATTGGGTTACATTTCTCATCTATCCTCATGATGGCATGGCCTGCATCTTTTATTCGTTGTAGACAACTAATAAGAAAATATAAAAGCACTTTGAAGATTGCATTAAAGTGTAAGGGCCCAAACTTACTATATATATATATATATATTCGTGTAGTATTGTAGTACGTATTCAAATTGTTACTAACATTAGTGTATTTCATACAGAGCTTATAAGGACTATGTCAAGACACCCGAATTCTATGATCGAAGATCAGAAAACTTTAAGAAAAGACATGTGATTGATAAAATCAAAATTAGGCGTGACTTTCCGGTACGTACTTCAAAGGTTCAATTGTCGTTTTCATCAAATGAGCATTCTATATCTCTACATATACATGTGTTCTCATAGTGGTGATCTCTTGTAGTGCGCCAAACAACAAGACAATTCAGTGCTTTGTGCCTTCTACGCTTGCGAGCACCTAAGGAGGTGCAACAGCTACAGCAACAGCTGGCGGCAACTCAAGAAAGGAATGGACTGATGGATTAATGTGCAAAGCAAACAACACTGCTTCAAGCAAACAAGGGCGGACATATGTAAGTTTGTCTTAGACAAATGTGTATACGAAGGGGAACTGTTCTTCAACGTCGGTAGTCTGTTAGGGCAGGAGCCGAAGTACGAAAAGCTTAGGAAGTGACCTACCATGCTAACTCTAAAGGATTACACTTTAGACATGGATTTTACACAGAGCTAGTGGCTAGTGGTGTTTGTGAGAACTTTGTATATTTGTACATGTGTGTTTTTGAGAACTTAAGAACAATTTATCAGTTTCATGTGTATGGATAGACAAGGAACAACTAAGTGAATGCATGGATGATTTATATATATATATATATATGTGTGTGTGTGTGTGTGTGTGTGTGTGAGTTCCTGATATATCTGTGAAATGTGGATTCAATTTGAATATTGAAACTGATGTATTCTGTATTTAATGTTTCTAATTATTTTATTCTGACAAGTTCACTGAGGCGGGCATATAACAAAGTCCTCCATAGTAAATCCATTCACCGCTGCGGGTAGGTTAGGGCACCCGCTACAGTAAATATTGTGCCAGCTGCGGTTAATCGATTAACCGCAGCAGACGCTTTACACTGCCCGCTTAACCGCAACAGGCCTTTCTGTCTGCTATGGTTAATACATTATTAACAGTTACGATACCACCGCAGCGGACCTGTTTGCCCACCGCGGAAAAGCAAAATCGACCGCTGCGGTTAAGATTTCTGTAGTAGTGATACACACTAACCACATGCACGCTAGCTAGCCACGTAACACATCCACACACCAGCTATAGCCACGTAACAGACTCACACATGCACCAACACATCCACATAGGTGACAAGCTAACCACACACTAGCCAAACCCACACACACGTCACTAGTACAAAACTAGCCTATACAGGCGGTTGGGAACCCATTTTCACAGGCGTTTTCCAGCACCGCCTACGCTGGGGGCCAGTACAAATGAGCTATTTCTACAGGCGGTTGCTTGTGAACCACCTGTAGTAACTCATTTCTAGTGAACCGCCTGTGTAAATGTCTCATTTACACAGGCGGTTCACTAAGAGAACCGTCTGTAGAAATGTTTTTCAGATTTTATATTTTATATTTTTAATATATATATTATTGTATTATTTAATATATACATATATATTGTTATTGAAACTACTAAACCATATTGGATGGTGTTCAAATGTAGCAACATGTAATTTAAATATCTCATACATACATGTATTACTTCAAAGTTCCATGCTCGAAATAAAGTTACACGTGTATGGCACATTATATACATTAGTCTCACGCTCACACACATAAAGTTACAGGTGTATATACATCAAGAGTTTGGACATGTCCTCTAAAAACCGGACCGAGTAAGTTGTAGACACTATGTGTCGTTATAATGATAACAACTCGGGGAGATCTTGGCGTGTGTCTTGGGTGTGTGGTGAGGGTTGAGTCGATCAGACAGGTCCTACGACGATTCCGTGGGACGAGTCTTGCCGGGGGTGCGACCTGGGCATCCCCACGAGAGGTACCTGTGGCGGGTACTTGTGTTTTGAGGAGATCCCGGGGCGAGCCCTGGGATAGAGGTGTTGTGATGGCACGGGGAGTACCCCGATTGTGGAGATGACATATCTGATCCCACCTAGGATCTGGAATAGCAAGGGAAAATGGAACCATGAGCCTTTCGTGACACCACTCATCCCTAAATGGGTGGGGTGCAGATGTCGACCGGTTTGGGCGATGCCATTACTGCCAGGTTGTTAAGTGATAAGGGTGGGTGTTGCCGATTTTGAGACCCGTACCATCCTAGATGCGCAGTACCACGGTGGCTAGTTGCTGCATCTCCCAGTCTTAGTTTGCCGGTGCGCCGGGGAGCCCCAGGGCTGAGTGGCAGGATGGTATCGTTTCGGATCGAGCGATAGCCCGTTGTCGGCCTAGGCGTTGTACATCGTCGATGATGGCGATCTTGTGGGTACAGGTGTACACACTCTGCAGAGTTGATCGATCTATACGTATAGCTGTGTTCACGGTTACAGACATCTCATGACCTACGCCTCACTTGTTGTAGAGAGATGAGTCCTTTCTCTTCTTCCCCCTGGGTTATGCAGGATCCGGTTGTGAGTCACTGAAACATAGACGAGAGGGAGTTGTCCATGTCGCCTAGAGAGCGAGAGTTTGTGGTGAGGTGTGTGTGGATGGGATGAATGTGTGGGAAATGTGTTAAAACTTGATGAACTATTACTACAATTATTATATATTAAATATTGATTATATGCATAGGCAAACTACAACCATAAATAGGTCTTTTGCTATATCCTTGGATTCCACTTACCACAAAGCGAACCACAAATCATACTGAAAGTTATTTATCCGGTTTGGATGCCATCTTCGACGACAACAACAAGGATCCAGAGGAGGTTTAGGTGGTCTTGTCCTACGCTCAAGGTTGCCTATGAAGGAGGAGCCTTCACCCGCTGGCGCGCTGTGTCTACTTTGCCCTTCAAGGTCGAGTCTTTGGAACGCGTCGACGCCATCCTTGACTTCGACAAAACTCCTCTTTTATTTTCAAACTTGTTCATACATGTCCGCACTCTTTATCTGCACATGATATCCATGTCTACGTTTGATATTTATACATGCATGTGTCGTGCCTTCGTGTCCGTCTTTATCTATCTATCCCTCTTACTATGGAATGTGCTACTCCAGTTCCATGTTCGTGTTAATGGATCCTTCTTGTGTGGAGTTGTTTGTTTGTCTCTGTGGACCGTGCCATCGAGCCGGCTATGAGAGCGAGTGCTTGCACGTTGCGATCGCAAGCTCATCTTGCCATGGTCGTAACGCCTAGCATGCTCCTTTCTTGTGTTTTAGTCGTCCACGTGGGACTACGATCGTTAGCTCCTAACCTCGTCCCTGAGATTCGGTCATTGTGGGCTCGATGTCGATATCGACGCGGTTCTTACCCACACATTTCGAGCCCTCCATGACCTAGTCTAGCTGGAGGTGAGTGTGGAAATGATAATCGTGGAACCGACAGGTGCCAACTCTTGTAGGTAGAGCGAATGGTCGTGAGTTGTCTCACGGTGACCATCTGACTCTACCTCCCTTGCTTCTCTTTTTCCTACCCACCTTGTATGTTTGTACCACCTAGACCATAGCATCTCTTTGGTTCTTGCAGTGACAACCGCACTGCCAAGAACTCGAGGGATTGCATTGTGCCGTTTTAGTTGCACATAGGTCCTGGTGCCCTACGAGTTGGTGTAGTTTGAGGGACCATGAGTTAGTGTCTCAATTCCATCGTCCTTCGTCTATTTTTCTATTAGTAGGGTGTGAATCTCTAAGTTGTAATACTTGTAAACTTGTAATCTACGATATATGACTGTGGTATCAGCTGTATAATAATAATGTGATAGCTTGGTATTCCTGGGACTATCACATTATGTGGATTTCCCTTCGAGGAAATCGTGGATCGTTACACATTTCCTTGCTGAGTGGTAGGTAACCCTGTGATGAAGTCCATACTGATATCTTCCCACTTCCACTCAGGTATAGATAGAGGTTGTAGCAAACCGGCGTGTTTTATGTGTACCGCCTTAATGCGACAACATGTATCACACTTTGCGACATACTCAACAATATCCAATTTCATCTTAGACCACCAATACCTTGTCCTGAGGTCATGATACATCTTACTACTGCCAGGATGAATCGATAGCTTTGAATTATGCGCTTCGTCGAGGATTCTATCTCGTAGAGCCTGATTTTTAGGAACTACTAGATGTTGATTGAACCAAAGGACTCCTTTCTTATCCACTTTGAAATTTAGAGATTCACTGGTTTCCAGCCGTTGTTTGGTTTGCATAAGTTCCTTGTCTGATTTCTGTCCCTCGATAATATCACTATCCAAGGTGCATTGGATAACAATATTATTTAACACCAAGGGATGCATTAGATCAAACCCATCTTCTAACAGGGGTTGCAACAAGCTGCAATGAAATTTACGGCTCAAAGCATCTGCTACAACATTCGCTTTTCCAGGATGGTAATGAACTTCAAAGTTATAATTCTTGATTAACTCTAACAATCTCCTCTATCTCATGTTCAATTCAGACTGGGTAAACAAGTAGTTCAAACTTTTATGATCAGTGAAGATGTGACACAAGTTACCCATTAGGTAATGTCTCCATATTTTCAAGGCATGCACAACTGCTGCTAGTTCCAAGTCATGCGTCGGGTAATTCTCCTCATGAGGTCGAAGCTGACGTGATGCATAAGCAATGACTCTCCCATTTTGCATCAACACACATCCCAATCCGATGGTCAATGCATCGCAAAACACATCAAAAGGTTCCTCCAGATTTGGTTGTGCCAACACTGGTGCAGTGGTTAACAGTGTCCGCAAGGTACGGAACGCTATTTCACATTCTAAGCTCCATTCCAACTTCTTGTTTTTCTGAGTTAACCTTGTCATGGGTTTAGCTATCTTAGAAAAATCCGGGATAAAACGACGGTGGTACCCGGCCAATCCTAAAAAGGTGCGAGCCTCGTGCACATTAACGGGTGCTTTCCAATTCATGACTTCTTCCACCTTAGAGGGATCCACTGATATACCTTCTGCTAACAAAATTTGACCTAGAAAAGGTACTTTGGTCAACCAAAACTCACACTTGCTAAACTTAGCATAAATCTTATGCTCCCTTAACCGTTTCATCACTATCCTCAGGTGTTCAGCATGGTCTTTCTCATTCTCCGAATAGACCAAGATGTCATCGATGAAGACCACAACAAACTTGTCCAACTCTTGCATGAACACGAAGTTCATCAAGTACATGAAATGCGCAGGCGCATTTGTCAATCCAAAAGACATCACTAGGTATTCATATAGACTGTAACGGGTGGAGAAAGCGGTCTTAGGTACATCCTCTTTTCTGATCTTAATCTGATGGTAACCTGACCTCAAGTCTATCTTAGAGAACACTTTAGCTTTAGACAAGTGATCAAACAACAAATCAATCCGCGGCAACGGATATTTGTTTTTGATAGTAACCGCATTGAGAGGGCGATAGTCCACGCACATTCTTAAAGTCTTATCCTTCTTTTTCACAAAGATGGCGGGACATCCCCAAGGTGAACAACTTGGATGGATCAAACCCTTTTCCAGCAAATCCTGGAGTTGTTTCTTGAGTTCGGCTAACTCGTTGGGGGACATCCTATATGGTCTCCAGGATATAGGTGCTGTTCTGGGAGCCAACTCTATAGCAAACTCGACATCTCAACCATGCATGCTACTTCAAGTACTAAGCAGCCATCATCAAACATAAATGATACAATTCAAGGTCCACTTACAAGAAGTCGTTCCAGAAAACTTCAAGAGCAGGTGAATTCATTCCTTATTGATTTTAATCTTGATACTTCTAAGAATATTATACTACCTAAGTGTTATACTTTTGTTGTACTTAGGTATATACATCAAGAGGAGGATGTTACTCTACGTGAAGGAAAGCAACAGATCACTTCGGACCAGTCCAGAAAAGCAACAGACCAGTTCGGACCAGTCCAGTCCAAACGGACTAGTTCAAGAAACGATCATATCTCTCTACTCCGAGAAGCTTTTGAGGCTCAAGAGGACATTTTGGAAATCTCTTCAAGTCTAATTTCCAATGCAGCTAACCTCACCACTTGTGGACGTACCAATATTGAGATACGAACAGATTAGTGAAGACTGCTCTGAAGGTCAACAGCCATCCTATTGGTTAAGTTCCCATGCAAAATTGTACCATTCTGTAATGTTTCGTGCTGCATGGTATACATGGTTGGAAAGAGGGTTAAGTCTACTTTCCAACGCATTTAACGGTGCGTCATTTGGACTTCCCAAGATGGAGTTATTGCCAATTTAGTGAAGACTACGCAGAAACCAACAGCCTCGCGAATCCACTTCAGAGGAACATTTCGTGGAGACCTTTTCACATTCTTAGTCTTTTTGTTTCCATCTCGTGTTTACACCTATCTAGAAGGGCTATTGCTAGTATATATACCCCATTGCATCCTTGCAAACTCAGACTTTTGATAATCGAATATAGAACCTTTGTTCAGTTGTGTGCTAATAAACCCCTAGAGAGAGATTCTCTACCCCTTTGCTCTTGTGTTTTCCTTCGCAGAGATTACAGAAGCGGCCGCGTCATTGACACCCAATCCGTGCTCCTGATTTTTGAGTTCAGGTTGCATAGGTTGGTTTCTTTGAGAGTGTTGTTGGGTGAATCCTTGGTCCACGCTGCCGTATAGAGACGGTGGTTGGCTCCTTGTGCATGTCGTCAAGTTGCACTAGTTATCGTTGTATGCAGCAAGTTATCGGCCAATCTTTGTCTAGTTATCAAGAACAAGATCCTACGTCATGAAGATCGAGACCGTACTTCATCATCTGGTATCAGATCTTCAGTTTCCACGATAGGAATTTTTATCCTTAGCTACATATATTTGTGTTCGTCCTATCCACTAAAAAGCCATAAAATATTCTACCATAACCCTTTGTTTCTATCTATTTTTTTTGTGAGTTTGGTTAAATTTTGGTTCACTAGAGTCATTGTTTAGTTTTTGATCATATTATCCTTCGCGTGTCCTCTGAGCTTCTTTCATATATTTGCAAATCCCTATATAAAAAAATCAGAAACCTGTATCATCCTTCGCGTAAACTTTGATCCTATCTAAAAAAGTGTATAAGTGTTATCTTTGGTCCTGTTCTTAGTGAAGGACCGAGAACGGCGACCAGAGGGGGGGGGGTGAATGGGAGCCTCAAATTTCTCTCGAAATATTTGGGCCACTCTTCCCAAAAACCAAACTCAGTTGCTGGATTCAGACGAAAACGGAGAAATGAAAGCTCTACGTGAAGAAAAGCAACAGACCAGTTCGGACCAGTCCAGAAAAGCAACAGACCAGTTCGGACCAGTCCAGTCCAAACGGGCCAGTTCAAGAAATGATCATATCTCTCTACTCCGAGAAGCTTTTGATGCTCAAGAGGACATTTTGGAAATCTCTTCAAGTCTAATTTCCAATGCAGCTAACCTCACCACTTGTGGACGTACCAATATTGAGATACGAACAGATTAGTGAAGACTGCTCATGGTATACATGGTTGGAAAGAGGGTTAAGTCTACTTTCCAGCGCATTTAACGGTGCGTCATTCGGACTTCCCAAGATGGAGTTATTACCAATTTAGTGAAGACTACGCAGAAACCAACAGCCTCGTGAATCCACTTCAGAGGAACATTTCGTGGAGACCTTTTCACATTCTTAGTCTTTTCGTTCCCATCTCGTTTTTACACCTATCTAGAAGGGTTGTTCTAGTATATATACCCCATTGCATCCTTGCAAACTCATACTTTTGATAATCGAATATAGAACCTTTGTTCAGCTGTGTGCTAACAAACCCCCAGAGAGAGATTCTCTACCCCTTTGCTCTTGTGTTTTCCTTCGCAGAGATTACAGAAGCGGCCGCGTCATTGACACCCAATCTGTGCTCCTGATCTTTGAGTTCAAGTTGCGTAGGTTGGTTTCTTTGAGAGTGTTGTTGGGCGAATCCTTGGTCCACGCTGCCGTATAGAGACGGTGGTTGGCTCCTTGTGCGTGTCGTCAGGTTGCACTAGTTATCGCTGCTTGCAGCAAGTTATCGGCCAATCTTTGGCTAGTTATCAAGAACAAGATCCTACGTCGTGAAGATCGGGACCGTACTTCATCATCTGGTATCAGATCTTCAGTTTCCACGGTAGGAATTTTTATCCTTAGCTACATATATTTATGTTCGTCCTATCCACTAAAAAGCCACAAAATATTCTACCATAACCCATTTTTCTATCTATTTTTCTTGTGAGTTTGGTTAAATTTTGGTTCACTAGAGTCATTGTTTAGTTTCTGATCATATTATCCTTCGCGTGTCCTTTGAGCTTCTTTCATATATTTGCACATCCCTATATAAAAAAAATCAGAAACCTGTATCATCCTTCGCGTAAACTTTGATCCTATCTAAAAAAAGTGTATAAGTGTTATCTTTGGTCTTGTTCTTAGTGAATGGGAGCCTCAAATTTCTCTCGAAATATTCGGGCCACTCTTCCCAAAAACCAAACTCAGTTGCTGGATTCAGACGAAAATGGAGAAATGAAAGCTCACCGGCAGTGGAGAAAAACTCACCGGAAACACCAAAAACCAAGTTTTCAACCCCTATGGAAACGAGGCAAAAACCTAGGCAAAACAGGTGAAAACAACAACTACAAAGTAGCTCAGGACCAGTTGGGACCGAGCCACAGGACTATAGCGAGTAGTCCGGAGCTAAGGTCCGACGCCTTCACCCACCGAGACAAAACAACGCAGGGAGCACCCGACCTCTGGATGACCTGCTCCGGACCAGTCCGACACCACCTCCGGACCAAGGATGGTGGTCCGGTGCTCACTCATGCCCACTGTCAAAACTAAGCAGTGAGCACCCTGCCTCCGTACTAGACCTCCGGACTACCCCGTCGGACCAAGGCGAGTGGTCCGACGCGTGGTAGGTTTTCTTAGCAGAGCCATCGGACCACTCGTCAAAGGTCCGGAGGGTGGTCCGACGCCCCTTGCTGCTTGACATGAGAAAAGTCAAGACCACCGGACCACTTGCTATGGTCCGGAGCTAAGGGGTAAGTGGTCCGTGGCTCACGAGCAGAAGACTGTTCTTCGCGAAAACGGACCTCTCTCCGCCAAATCTTCCCAAAACTCAACCAAATGATCACCAACTGGAACCAAACTTTGTAGGCATGATCCTAGTGCAGTTGGGGAGCTTTCCCGAAGAAATTATCGCTCAATTTGGAGAGGATAAAGGGGAACACTTGGATTTGGGAGAAAAGAGAGCAAAACGAAGAACGCCACAAAGAAATCGCCCGATCTACGCATCCGTGAGGTTTGAGGAGAATTCCTTCAGTGCAAAGATACTCCTCACGATTACAAACAACTTGGTTCAAACGGATTTGCAAAAGCTACTCCCTACAAAGAGAAATCATCTCAGGAAAAAGAGGGAGCAAAACCAAAACGCGAAGAACACAAGAAAAACAGGGACACAATCACGAAATCGAAGCCACCATGGCTTACGAAGGTTACGGCCTCCGATTCCTCACAACAAACTCAAGTTCTTACATAGGTTGGTGAAATCAACCTAGGGATCTCAAGAACTAGAGAGAGGGTAGAGAGAGAGAGTTGGGGCAAATGATTAGGGTTCAAGCGATAGGATGAGGATACCCCTTCATCCCCTATTTAAAAGGGCTTTGGCTATTTCCCAAAGACCCCCCCAGATACATGAGTGAACTACTTATCCTAACATTGCAGTCAAGCTCTAGAAAATATCTTCCGCATTTTGAATGGACGGCCCCGCTTCCTGCCCAGAGTTGTCGTCGCCTCGACGCAACCTCCAGGATTCTGCCACGTGCCATCCCCGCTTCCTCGGAAGCTCCGCTCGGGTTTTGTGGCCCAAACCCGCGAAAATCGCCACCGGTAGCTTTGGGCTCAACTACCGAACCCTGAGTTTTGAGGCCCAAACTCGGAAACCATCCTCCGATGGTTTTGAAGCCCAAACCACCAAACCGCTCGACTCGAGCCACCTTGTCCTCGCCCGGTGAAACTCCGAGTCCCAGGAGCCACCGCTCGACCCGCTCGTCCACCGTCTTGACTTGGTCAACTCGGTCTACCTCCATGTCTTCTCGGACTTGCCGGTGCCAGGTACTAGCCACCACAACTAGTCCACCGGCGCCCATGGTCCCTCAGTCCAAGCCCTGCTTCCACCCTTCACCGCTCTCAGTCCATCGGCACGGCAAGCCTCTACTCGACCTTCTCCACGCCATTGACCACTGTCACTAGGCATAGCACCTGCACACCACAAGACGATACACAGGAACACATTTGCTTTTGCAAAGAAGTTAGGGTAAGCCACTCAAACTGAAACGCTCAAATGTTGGACAAACACTCATCACAAAACTGAACTACATGGGTATTTATCCACCATGTGTTCGCAATCTCCCCATTGATGAGTGCATTGTCAACACAAGTGCATTTCAGATTTGTGCCACAAGTTAAAGCTCTCCAAATGACCAAAAACTAAGAAAGCCAAAACGGGGTCACTTGAGAGAAGCAAAAACGAGTCCAAAACTTGGTTCCCAAAGACACAGGCAACGGCTCGACGCAACCAAGCAAAACAATGCTAGCCCTCAAGAAGAGGCAGAAAATGGGCTCAAGACCGCTAGCAAGTCCAAGATACCAATCAAAGCTCTCAAAGCTCGGAATACCAATTGAAGCACTAAGGGAGCTCAAAGATACCAATTAAACCTCAAAAGGCTCAAGAAGCCAATCGAAACCTGTCGGAGCCAACAAAGCAAGCTAGACCCTCCAGAAGAGGCAACGACTCAACACATCTAGCAAAAGCCCCCCCCCCCTGAGCAAGATAACAATTAAAAACCTATTGAAGAGCCAAAACAAGATACCAATTGAACGCCTTAAGGAAACGAGAAGCACAAAAACTCCCCATTGACCAAAGACGCTCTAAACCAATGAGACCAAAGAGATGCACTCTATCTCACTCTATCTCCCCCTTGGAAGTAGATGGCTAAAAATGGAATGAAATGCACATCTCTCCCCATTGGTGACACATGTAGCTCATCAAAGCTCAAGACTCAAGAACCGACCACAAATGCCATGATATACAGAATGAGTGCAACAAGCCTCATACATAGACCTAAGACAATGAATAGATGCTCTAAGTGATCTAATCCTGTGAGAATAGGAAAAGCTCTACGTGCCCAACAAAGACTCAGGTTGAGCTAAAGATCACTTTAGAAGGCAAAATAGAGAAGATTACATGTGAGAGCAAGGAATGGGTATCACCTCCTAGGGACAACTAGACATGGCAAACAAGATAGGATCTATCTCAAAGCAATCTCATGTATAGCAAGTAGAACTATCCCTAGCATAGTTCATACAACAAGCCAATGACCCAACTGAATATCATTTTCAATTTTCAGAGTTTCGCAGCCAAAATTTAGTTTTAGGCACATTTAAGTTGTATGCAAGTGGTTGTAAGCAAGGTGATGCCACTTTTTACCAACCGGGCGAAGCCAAAGAGCTTAACACACTGGTTACGGTCATACACGACACCGCTCAAGTTCAACCCATATGGGAAGCAGTCTCGAACACACGGTGAAGTGCTCACAATGCAGACCCAACTCAATCTTTCCAATTCCCAGAACAAAGAGCAATTTCACTTTATATATTAATCATGCTGCTCAAAGGTAGTGAATGAAACAATGAAGAGCCATAGTTACAAGCTATATACAAGGCAGCCAAGAAGGATCCTCAAAAGCCTACACATGCTAGTGCCATTTCAGAGGTGACATGGGGAATTTAAATTCAGTTTTAAAGATTTTCTAACTTAGCTCTATTGCTTATCATATAGATCAAAAAGAGTCTAAGTTAGGCAACACCATATACACATAAAACACCTCAAACAGAGCATAGATTCATTATATTGGCTATAGGTATGAAGCTTAAAATGAACTATGTCACAAATGCAAATGAGATGCAAAATGCAATGACACCAAAGAAACACTAAAAAGACAACAAAGAAAATAAAGAAGAGACAAATAAGAACCAAAAAGAAATATGATACACAAAAGTTTTCCCTCAACTAAAAGGGGAAACACACACCCAACTCTCCTCGAATGCGTGAAAATACAACTAAATCCAGAGGCTTTGTGAGAATATCCGCAAGCTGGTTTTGGGTCTCGACATGCCGGAGGTCAATGTCTCCCTTCTCATAATGATCACACAAGAAGTGAAAGAGGACCTCAATGTGCTTGGTCTTCGAGTGAAGAATAGGGTTTTTGGCCACACTAATTGCACTTGTGATATGGCAAAGCAGAGGCACCTTAGTAAGCACAAGACCAAAATCTCTCAAAGTGGCAATCATCCAAATCAACTACGAGCAACAACTAGCCGCGGCAATGTACTCAGCTTCGCACGTCGACTGTGCCACACTAGATTGTTTGCGAGAAGACCAAGAAACCAAAGAAGACCCGAGAAATTGGCAAGTCCGAGAAGTGGACTTCCGATCAAGACGACATCCGGCAAAGTCGGCATCAGAATAACCACAAAGCTAAAGCCAGGAAGAGGTGGAGAACCAAAGTCCAAATTCGGGAGTGAATCGCAAGTACTTCATGATGCGTTTTACGGCCTGCTTGTGCAAAGTCCGTGGGGATGCCTGAAAGCGTGCACACAAGCAGACGGCGAACTGAATGTCCAGCCGAGTCGCTGTCAAGTACAGAAGCGACCCGATCATGCTTCGGTACTCCGTCTGATCCACCGCCTATCCTTCCTCATCCGCATCCAAGGCAGTCGTAGTCGACATGGGCGTCGAGAGGGGCTTTGCCTTGCCCATGTCAAACTTCTTCAAAACATCCTTCGTGTACTTGCCTTAGTGCACAAACGTCCCTTCCTGGGTTTGCTTGATTTGCAACCCGAGAGAGAAAGTCAACTCTCCCATCATGCTCATCACAAACTCCCTGCTCATAAGATCTGCAAACTTGGCAACAAGAGCATGAGAAGAACCACCAAAGTTGATATCATCCACGTATATTTGGAGAAGGAGAGTTTCTTTGCCTTGCTTGAGGAGAAACAACGTCTTATCTACCGATCCCATTTTAAAACCCTTAGCAAGCAAAAAGGTTTTTAACATATCATACCATGCTCTAGGGGCTTGTTTCAAACCAAACAAAGCTTTGTGGAGTTTAAAAACATGGTTTGGAAACATGGGATTTTCGAAACCGGGAGGTTGTTTAACATAAACTTCCTCCTCTATGTAGTCATTGCCTCTACGTCAACTTCATTCCATGCTCAAAAGAAGCGACAAAAGCTGAATGAGCAAAGTGAGAGATAGGGCCTAGACTGTGTGACTCGACGGTCGATGTCGTCGATGATGTTCTCCAGCGGGTGTTGCCGCTGGATGTGGCTGGGAGCCTGCCTGGACGAAGTGGCCTCCCCTCGACAGCAGCTGGAGCTCCCTCCGGTGCAATGGGCACCGACTGAGGAAGCTTCTCGAATGGCCCCCATGTAGAGGAAGTAGTCGGATCGGGACCGTGAGCCGAAGTGGATGTCGCAGGGTCGACGGGGGCAGCCAGTGGAGTTGGCTCGGGATCACCCCAATCGGTCGTCCTGCTCCTCCTCCACAAAAATGCTAGTGTTCACCTCATCATCACCTGCAAGCTCAAAAGCAGTGGAAACATAGGGCATAGTCGCATCGAAGGTAATCTCACAAGTCTCCATCACTCGGTTAGTCTCAAGGTTAAGTGCACGATAAGCACGAGAGTGAGTAGAATAACCAAGAAAGATATCGTCAGAAGACCGTGATTCAAATTTATCCAACTTACCGCCATTTTTGAGGATGAAGCACCTGCACCCAAACACCCGTAAGTGGCTTACCTTGGGTGGTCTCCCAAATCGCAACTCATAAGAGGTCTTTTTCTTGAAAGCTCAGAGAAAAATGCGATTGGAAACATAGCAATAAGAAATGAGTATTTCGGCCCAATACCGCCTAGGAGTCCTATGCTCATCGAGCATCGTCCTAGCCACCTCAACACTGGTCTGATTCTTGCGCTCAACAACACCGTTCTGCTAGGGAGTGTGAGTTGAGGAAAACTGGTGATCGATACCCAAGGAAGAGCAAAGAGTTGCAAAGTGAGCATTCTTGAATTTTGTGCCATTGTCATTGCAGATAGCTCTAATGGCATTCTGAGGTAGCTCATTTTGCAATCTCAAAATCAGATCTCGAACAAGTGGAAAAGCCTCATCCTTACTCTCCAAAAAGAACACCCAAGAGTACCTCGAGTAGTCATCAACGACTACAGCAACATACCACTTCCCTCCCTCCGACCTCACCCGAGCTGGACCAACAGTGTCCAAGTGTAAGAGCTCGCCGGGTCGAGTGGTCAAGATCTCCATCACAGGAGGATGGGAAGCGGCAACCATCTTGCCATGTCTGCAAGGATGGAGAACCAAATCCTTCTCGAACTTTAGCTTTGGCAATCCTTGGATAAGGTCCATTGAGCTAAGCCTTGCAAGCAAGTCAAAACTCAAATGTCCCAATCTCCTATGCCACTTAAAGGACCGAAAACAAAGACCAGAGGGGTGGGGTGAACGGGAGCCAAATAAAAATTCCTTTCGAAAGATCTTGACCCTTGTCCCAAACACGACCCAAGGCACGAACTAGGCCCACGAACCACAAGTGGGTGGATGTTCTAGGAGATGTCCTAGGAACACAGCGGAGCTAGCCACGAACACGGAGAAACAAACCGCAACAAAAACGGAGAAAACAGCAAAGCACAGTAGGCTCCGGACAACCCTAGCCAAGACCACCGGACCAATGGAAGTGGTCCGGTGCCTTTGGTCCGGTGCACACCAAGCGACCTCCGGACAAGTCCGACGCTTACTTTGGAAAGTCCGGAGCTCACCTAGAAACCATGCAGTAAGTGCTTAGGCTCCGAACAACTAGTCCGACGCTCACCATAGGACTATTGGAAGTGGTCCGGTGCACACACTTGCCACAGAGCAAAAACAACAGCAAGCACCCTACCTTTGGAGACCTTGTCCGATGCTCACCGTCGGACTATTCAGCCTGGTCCGACGCGTGAGTGAGACCCTTAGCAAAGCCACCAGACCACATGCAATGGTCCAGTGCTCACAGGCTGTGGTCCGAAGGGTTTGTCCGATGCCCATTTGCTGCTTGACACTTGAGAAGTCAAGACCACCAGACAACTTGCTATGGTCCGGAGCTTAGGGAAAAGTCGTCCGACACCTGGTCCGGAGCTCAAGAACAGAAATGCTGAAGCCCGCGAAAAAGACTTTCTCTCCGCGAAATCTTCCCAAAACTCAACCAAATGATCACCAGCTACAACCAAACTTCGTAGGCATGATCCTTGTGCAGTAGTGGATCTATCCCTAATAAATCATCGCTCAATTTGGAGAGGATAAACGGGAACACTCGGATTTGGGGGAGTAAGAGCAAAACGAAGAATGCCACAAAGAAATCGCCCGATCTACGTAGTCGTGAGGTTTGAGGAGAAATCCTTTGGTGAAAAGATGCTCCTCACGATTACGCACAACTTGGTTCAAACGGATTTTGCAAAGCTACTCTCAACAAAGAGAAATCATCTCGGGAAAAAGAGACAGCAAAAGCAAAACACGAAGAACACAAGAACAACAGGGACACGATCAACAAAACGAAGCCACCATGGCTTACGGAGGTTATGGCCTCCAATTCCTCGCAATAATCACAAGTTGTTACACCAGTGACACGGTGGATCTCAAGCAAGAAGAAGCTAGGGAAGGAAAACCTAGGAATCGGTGGGCGAAAGAGTAATGCAAGAGATAGAATGAGGGATACCCCTTCATCCTCTATTTAGGCTTTGGCTATTTCCCAAAGACAACCCTAGATACAAGACCGAATTACCTAGCCCTAAGACATTGCAATCCAAGTCGATAACTCCCAGCCACTCGTTTGAATGGACGGCCCCGCTTCCTGTCGGGAGTTGCCGTCGCCTCGACGCAACCTCCAGGATTCCGCCATGTGCCATCCCCGCTTCCTCGGAAGCTCTGCCCGGGTTTTGAGGCCCAAACCCGCGAAACCCATCACCGGTAGCTTTGGGCTCAACTACCGAACCCCGAGTTTTGAGGCCCAAAGTCGGAAACCGTCCTCGGATGGTTTTGAGGCCCAAACCACCAAACCACCAAACCGCTCGACTCGAGTCACCTTTTTCTCGCCCGGTCGGACTCCGAGTCCCCTGAGCCTCTGCTCGACTCGCGCGTCCACCGTCTTGAATCGGTCGACTCGGTCTACCTCCATGTCTTCTCGCACTTGCCGGTGCCAGGTACTAGCCACCACAGCTAGTCCGTCGGCACCCATGGTCCATCAGTCCAAGCCCTACTTCCACCCTTCACCGCTCTCAGTCCATCAGCACGGCAAGCCTCTACTCGACCTGCACACCACAAGCCGATAGACAGACACACACTTGCTTTCGCAAGGATTAGAAGTAAGGCACTCAAACTGAAACGCTCAAGTGTTGGGCAATCACTCATCACAAAACTGAACTACATGGGTACTTACCCACCATGTGTTCGCAATCTCCCCCTTGATGAGTGCATTGTCAACACAAGTGCATTTCAGATTTGAGCCACAAGGAAGAGCTCTCCAAATGACCAAAAAGCTAAAGAAGCCAAAATGGGGTCACTTGAGAGAAGCAAAACGATACCAATTAAAATCAACCTCAAAACTCCAAATGAGACACTAAGGGAGGTCAAAAGATACCAATTCAAACCACTTACTTCCCTTAATGCTCAAGAAGCAATCGAAACTTGTTGGAGCCAAACAAAGCAAGCTAGACCCTCCAGAAGAGGCAAAGGCTCAACACATCTAGCAAAACCTCCCCCTGGGCAAAAGCACACTCAAGAAACCAAAAGAGGGTGAAAAGAGCCAAGGCAAAAAGATACTAACTAAGCTCACACAAGCTCCCTCTCGGAAGTAGATGGCTGAAAAAGGAATGAAATGCACAACTCTCCCCCTTGTTGACACATGTAGTTCATCAAACATCAACAAATCAAGATTCGGCTACAAATGCCATGAAATGCAAAATGAGTGCAAAAGCTTCATACATAGAGCAAAGACAATGAATAGATGCTCTAAGTGATGTGATCTAGGGAGAACAGGAAAAACTCTACGTGCCCAACAAAGACTCAAGTTGAGCTTAAGATCACTTTCGAAGCTATTTTAGAGAGCATTACATGTGAGAGCAAGGAATGGGTATCACCTCCTAGAGACAGCTAGACAAGGCAAGAAAGATAGGATCTATCTCAAGGCAATCTCATGTATAGCAAGTAGAACTATCCCTAGCATAGTTCATACAACAAGCCAATGACCCAACTGAATAAAGTTTTCAAGTTTCAGAGTTTCACAGCCAAAATTTCAGTTTAAGGCACATTTAAGTTGTATGCGAGTGGTTGTAAGCAAGGTGATGCCACTTCTTACCAACCGGGCGAAGCCAAAGAGCTTAACACACCGGTTACGGTCATACACGACACCGCTCAAGTTCAACCCATATGGGAAGCAGTCTCGAACACACGGTGAAGTGCTCACAATGCAGACCCAACTCAATCTTTCCAATTCCCAAAACAAAGAGCAATTTCACTTTATATATTAATCATGCTGCTCAAAGGTAGTGAATGAAACAATGAAGAGCCATAGTTACAAGCTATATACAAGGCAGCCAAGAAGGATCTTCAAAAGCCTACACATGCTAGTGCCATTTCAGAGGTGACATGGGGAATTTAAATTCAGTTTTAAAGATTTTCTAACTTAGCTCTATTGCTTATCATATAGATCAAAAAGAGTCTAAGTTAGGCAACACCATATACACATAAAACACCTCAAACAGAGCATAGATTCATTATATCGGCTATAAGCATGAAGCTTAAAATGAACTATGTCACAAATGCAAATGAGATGCACAATGCATTGACACCACCTAACACTAACAAGACACCAATTTAGAAGAAGGACAAAGAAAACACACAAAGAACCAAAAAGAACTAAGATACACAAAAACTTTCCTCCTCTAAAAAGGAAAGCAAACACCCAACTCGCCCCGAAGGCGAGAAAACACAGCTTGATCCAAAGGCTTTGTGAGAATATCCGTAAGATGGTTGTGGGTCTCGGCATGCCGGAGGTCAATGTCGCCCTTCTCGTAATGATCTCGCAAGAAATGAAAGCGGACCTCAATGTGCTTGGTCTTTGAATGAAGCACATGATTTTAGCCACATTGATTGCACTCGTGCTATCGCAAAGCGGAGGCACCTTAGTAAGCTCAAGACCGAAATCTCTCAAAGTGGCAATCATCCAAATCAACTGCGAGCAACAGCTAGCTGCGGCAACGTACTCAGCTTCGCACGTCGACTGTCCCATGCTAGACTGTTTGCGAGAAGACCAAGAAACCAAAGAAGACCCGAGAAACTAGCAAGTCCCAGAAGTGGACTTCCGATCAAGACAACATCCGGCAAAGTCGGCATCGGAATAACTACAAAGCTCAAGAGAGGAAGAAGTGGAAAACCAAAGACCAAATTCGGGAGTGAAGCGCAAGTACCTCATGATGCGTTTCACCGCCTGCTTGTGCGAAGTTCGTGGGGACGCCTGAAAGCGTGCACACAAGCAGACGGCGAACTGAATGTCCGGCCGAGTCGCTGTCAAGTATAGAAGCGACCCGATCATGCTTCGGTACCCCGTCTGATCCACCGCCTCTCCTTCCTCGTCCGCATCCAAGGCAATAGTAGTTGACATAGGCATCGAGAGAGGCTTTGCCTCACCCATGTCAAACTTCTTCAAGATGTCCTTCGTATACTTCCCTTGGTGCACAAACGTCCCTTCCCGGGTTTTCTTGATTTGCAACCCGAGAAAGAAAGTCAACTCTCCCATCATGCTCATCTCAAATTCCCTGCTCATAATATCTACAAACATGACAACAAGAGCATGAGAAGAACCACCAAAGATGATATCATCCACGTATATTTGGACAAGGAGAGTGTCTTTTCCTTGCTTGAGGAGAAACAACGTCTTATCTACCAATCCCATTTTAAAGCCCTTAGCAAGCAAAAAGATTTTAGCCTATCATACCAAACTCTAGGTGCTTATTTCAAAAACATGGTTTGGAAACTTGGGATTTTTGAAACCGGAAGGTTGTTTAACATAAAATTCCTCATCTATGTAGCCGTTTAAAAAAGCACTTTTAACATCCATTTGAAAAGTTTAAAACCCTTAGAAAGCGCAAAATCTAGAAGGATTCTAATGGCTTCTAAACGAGCTACGGGAGCAAAGGTTTCCTCATAGTCTATTCCCTCTTTTTGACAAAAGCCTTGAGCTACCAACCTAGCCTTGTTGTGCACTACAACCCCATATTCACTTTGTTTATTTTTGAAAACCCATTTGGTACCTATGGGGTGGCAACTAGGTGGTGGAGGAACTAAGACCCAAACGCGGTTTCGCTCAAAGTTTTCGAACTCCTGATGCATGGATATAACCCAATCCGGATCCATCAAAGCATGTCCAACATCTTGGGGCTCAAAAGACGCGACAAAAGCCGAATGAGCAAAGTGAGAGATATAGGACCTGGACCGCGTGACTCGACGATCAATGTCGCCGATGATGTTCTCCGGTGGGTGCTGCCGCTGGATGTGGCGGGGAGCCTGCCTGGACGAAGTGGCCTCCCCCTCAACAACTGCTGGAGCTCCCTCAGGTGCATCGAGCACCGACTGAGGAAGCTGCTCGAACGGTCCCCATATACAGGAAGTAGTCAGATCGGGACTGTGAGCCGAAGTGGACGTAGCAGGGTCGACGGGGGCAGCTAGTGGAGTTGGCTCGGGATCACACCAATCGGCATCATCATGCTCCTCCTCCACAAAGATGCTAGTGTTCACCTCATCATCACCTGCAAGCTCAAAAGCAATGGAACCATAGGGCATAGTCTCATCGAAGGTAATCTCACAAGTCTCCATCACTCGGTTAGTCTCAAGGTTAAGTGCTCGATAAGCTCGAGAGTGAGTAGAATAACCAAGAAAGATACCATCAGAAGACCGTGATTCAAATTTATCCAACTTACCACCCTTTTGGAGGATGAAGCACCTGCACCCAAACACCCATAGGTAACTTACCTTGGGTGGTATCCCAAATCGAAACTCATAAGTAGTCTTCTTCTTGAAATCTCAGAGGAAAATGCGATTGGAAACATAGCAAGAAGAACTAAGTAGTCTTGTGCTCATCGAGCATCGTCCTAGCCATCTCAACAAGGGTCCGATTCTTGCGCTCAACAACACCGTTCTGCTGGGGAGTGTGAGGTGAGGAAAACTGGTGATCGAGACCCAAAGAAGCGCAAAGAGTTGCAAAGTGAGAATTCTTGAATTATGTGCCATTGTCACTGCGGATAGCTCTCATGGCATTCTTAGGTAGCTCATTTTGCAATCTCAAAATCAGATCTCGAACATGCGAAAAAGCCTCATCCTTACTCTCCAAAAAGAACACCCAAGAGTACCTCGAGTAGTCATCAACGACTACAAAAACATACCACTTCCCTCCTTCCGACCTAACCCGAGCTGGACCAACTGTGTCCATGTGTAAGAGCTCGCCGGGTTGTGAGGTCATAATTTGAGTTACGGGATGATGGGAAGCAGCAACCATCTTGCCATGCCTGCAAGGTTGGCAAACCAAATCCTTCTCGAACTTCAGCTTTGACAATCCTTGGATAAGGTCCATTAAGCTAAGCCTTGCAAGCAAGTCAAAACTCAAGTGTCCCAATCTCCAATGCCACTTCCAAAGCTCGGAAGAAGAACTGTCAAGAAGACAATGAGAAGGTACGGAAGAGATGGAAAAATCCGCACGAAAGACCTTCCCGAAAGGCAAAATCCGGCCAACAAGATCACCCCGAGATTCCAAAATTCAAGAGAGGTTTGGCTTAAAGATCACCTCAAAACTGTCTTCAAGGAGTTGCAAAACCGAGAGAAGGTTAAAATGCAAATTCACAACCAAAGCAACATCCTTGAGGACAAAAGACGAATTGACTCGGATGGACCCCCGGGACACAACCTTACCTTTACTCTTGTCCCCGAATGTAATGTACTCGGTGTGGGGCACGGGGTCGAGGCTGGAGAACCACTTGGCACTTCTGGTCATATGGCGTGAACATCCGGAATCCACAAGCCAAGTCTCCTCCAGTCCTCCTTCCTACATCAATAAAGAGACATAGGGTGAGCAAACGGACCAACACTGGGGTTAGTAAACTGTGAAGGATACCAGTGTTGTCCCACTTGCCCAAAGAATAGGTTAGGAGAAAAACCAAACATCTCCTGCCCCACGGAGGGATAGCGATCACCACGATAGGGAAAATTTGGTCCGCTAAAGAAGGGTGGAGTAAAGTCAACGCCACGAGGCCCGTAGTAGTATGGGTCATGACCGGTACCCCGCCGGGCACGACCACCGCGTGGTCTCGCCTCCTGAGGCCCAGCACCATGAGGCATTGTACCTCTAGGCCTAGTAGTGCGCCTCTGAACTTCCGCTTAACTCGTGGGTGGTACATGTCCCGGTTGTTCAACTCAACCTACCTCTGATCATCTCTCTTTCTCCTAAAGCAAAACTCAGCCAAGAGCCCATCCCGTTCACAATACTCACAATGGTACCTCACCACACTCTTGGTAGGCACTCTCTTGGTGGGTTGGGTGGCTCTAGCTTTCTTAGGAAGAGCATCACTAGAGATATCTGGCAGTGTGTCAAGTGGGTTGCGAAGATGGTTCGGTTTTGCAATCCACACTTGCTTCCTTGGAGTTGTTTTGGGTGGCTCTTCAAACACACCATCTCTCACAGGTAGCTTGGAGGGGTCGGTAGAGTTAGGTGGAGTGATCTTGGTAAGCTTGGGTGTTGTGGTGGGTTTCTCATTCTCGCTCAAGCCACTGCACTCACCGATCTTACCAAACATGCTATCGTCCTTCCCACCTAAAGAAAAGCCTACTCCCGTGCTGCCAGACCTTTTGCATTGGCTAAGCATCATCCCCAACTACGGCTCTCGGCAAGACACCCAGCTCAAGATGGACTGAAGGTATGTGTTTTCCTCCTCGGTACGCATCTTGTCGTGTCTGCACGACGCGATCTCAAGCTCCAAAGACTCAAAGCGATCCGACTCTCTAGTTCTATGTGAGCTGACCTTCTCTAGCACAGCAATCCTAGCATCCTTCTATGCTAGCTCAAAACACAAGCCTAAGCAAGACTTGCACGCACCAAGTAAGCTAGGCCCAGCCTTCAGCTCACTAACCTCCTCAAGTAGAGTGCCATACTTGTCCTGGAGAGTGACAAGATCAGACATGTGAATGGCGCAAACATCACACTCTACCTCCTCGGTAACCACCATTGACGCCTTAGCAAAATCTAGCTCCTTAAGCGCGCTAAGGTACTTCGCCTTAAAGTCGTTCCTCTCACAAGCGGCATGCTTGAGCAACGTATCTTGACTCATCAAGGTGTCATTCAGAGACTCAATCTCGAGAGAGAGGGACTCGACGGTGGGTGATACCTCGGGTGTGTCAGAGTCGTAGTCGTAGTCGGGGCCTTCCTTGCGCTTGCCGACCTTGCCTTTTTCAATCGCCATGGTGCAAAAGCAACCATGCTTGGCATTGGCATAGAAGCATAGGCCGTTGAACTTGTCCTCAACCTTTCCCTTGGACTCATCATCGCTCGAAGAAGCACCTCCATCAGAGGAGGCATCGATGTCGCTGAGGAAGGCGAGGAAGGCTCGGTGCTTGGCCTTCACCTTGTCGATCACCTTCTTGGAGGACTTCTGGTGGTAGCCACTCTTGGGCTTGTGCTGGTCCTCGAAGCGGTGCTCGCGCTTGTCCTCTGGCTTGTACTTTACCTTTACTCTTGTCCCTGAATGTAATGTACTCGGTGTGGCGCACAGGGTCGAGGCTGGAGAACCACTTGGCACTTCCGGTCATATGGCGTGAACATCCGGAATCCACAAGCCAAGTCTCCTCCAGTCCTCCTTCCTACATCAATAAAAAGACATAGGGTGAGCAAACGGACCAACACTGGGGTTAGTAAACTGTGAAGGATATCAGTGTTGTCCCACTTGCCCAAAGAATGGGTTAGGAGATGTTGACACAAAAAGGGTCGGATCTGCGAACACCTCGGGCTTATACCCGAACTCGATATCCAAAGGTGTGCCAGTCGGTTTGATGAATTAATCGACAAGGACGATAACTAGAACAAGATTGAACGAGACGACAATGATACACCCGGACGTCGAAGCTCAACTTGATCAAACACGGAACTTGCGAAGACGACGGAGGTCGTGTAGATGCAGCCCTTCGAGACGTCGTAAGAACTCGTAAGTAAACTAGAACTAATGCGATTGAAAGTAGATGCTGGAAAAGTAGACAAATGTAATAGGATTAAATTTAATTGATTCTATTCCCTTTTTCACATCACCACTGGTACATATTTATACTCCGGCCAAGGGAGTTGTAAACAATCACGACTCTAACTTTCCTAAACAAAACTCGTATTTTTAAAGAAATAAATGACTCGTGCAAGAGTCAGACTCAAACTGCAAATAAAAATACTGGCATAAAATTACCAGCTTCCATATCCGTCTCCTTTGCGATGAAACCTTCCATCGGCAAACTCCTTCAATCCGCAACTTCCTTCTATTTCCATCGGCAGCCTTCTGCTGATGTCATTATATCTCCCTGCATATATCGGCAACACTCCCAATCGGCAATATCCTTCTGCTTCTATCGGCAACATTCCCAATCGGCATTCCTTCTTTTATTTCTTCAATCTCTTGTTTCCATCGGCAATCCCTCCTTATCGGCAAACACACCTTTCACCCTTGACGCTTCTTCAATCAAATTTACCATCAGCGATTTCTTCTATCTCAATCGGTAATTTGACCGGTGGCATCTTGACGCCGATGAGGAACAACGTTTACCTTCTTGCCGATCAACGCACTTGGTTCAATATTGACCCGTACGAAAAATGGTGTCAACACATGCCCCCCAATTTCGGAGTATAAAATATCTCATGCGCTGAAATTTGCTCCATTATAACCTTTCCCTCCAAAACGCAAAAACTGTAAGTTACCAACAACCCCCGCAAATGTAGCGCTAATCTTCGATCACCGCGCACATTCGCCGCAATATCCTTCCTTATCTCTGCTCAGTGAAAAGAAAACTCGAAAATGCCCTTTAACCTAGGCCTATAAAGATCACCGCTCAACTTTTTACCCTAAGCTTTCACCGCCATCCTCTTATTCCACCGGCGCCCCTGAAGAACACTCCGGTGATTTCTAGTTGGCGATTCCTCTTCTCTAGCAGAGTGCAACCTGCAAGAATCCCTTCAGTCCAATGGCGATCAACTTCAATGTTCCTGCGGTTAGTTCTTCTTTCTCACTTCATTCCCTGTGATTTTCCTTTTCTATACCGATTCGTGATTTCTTTCCTTTTCTATTTCATCGAATCTAGGATATGCAAAATAGAATAGTAATTCCCGTTGATCAAGCACACTTCTGTTGTCTAGGTCCGATGGGAAATACCGACCCTATCAATCTCATCAACGTAGAAACCAACCGCATCCCCTTCAAATCCGAGCGCTTTGACCTAGGGTTATGGACAGATGCTTTTCGCTCTTGGCCCAAACCAACCAAAGGGTGGAAAAACTAGTACCTTAGTATAGCTAGATCTTAGCAACTTTACTGGTCAGAACGCAACATCGACCAATGCGTTAGACTATCCATTGCCGATATGGCAAAGAATGAGAATATGATAATTGCGGCCTCTTATTTCTGGTCCGATACAATGAATGCATTCTTATTCAGACATGGACCAGCCACCCCTACACTTGCCGATGTACACATGCTTACCGTCCTCGATGTCTCTTCTGCCGATCCTGCCACCCTCTTCCGTAGGAAGTCTGAGCACCGGGTGAGCACACGCAAGATTGGTGGTTGGACTGGATACATCCAAGAATATCAGAAAACTGGATCAGTAAGCCCAAGGGAGCACGTCACCTTCCTCAACATGTGGTTGGAGAAATTCATTTTCTGCGGCAGAATAGTCGGACCTACCAACATGTATCTTCCAACAACAGAACTCTTAGCCGATGGAGGATTTCCCCTTGGCCGATACCTCCTGGGTTCAGTATATCATCTCCTT
The DNA here is from genome assembly GCA_022036555.1 of Microstegium vimineum. Lineage (NCBI taxonomy): Eukaryota > Viridiplantae > Streptophyta > Magnoliopsida > Poales > Poaceae > Microstegium > Microstegium vimineum. The sequence goes on from CM039131.1 coordinate 7,684,873, forward strand.
CACCAGTATCGAGAAGATTATTGCTAGGTGAACCCATCGGCAACCTTAGAGGCCCTTGGTGGTTTGTCAACTTATGGCTGAACGCTCACATGCACAAATGTCTTCAATTTGACCTGTTTAGCCAGCAATTCCCAAGGGACATATCTGAAGAGTATGTTTTTGATGATGATGAATCGGCAACCCATTCTCCACTCAACTTTGGAGAAGCAATGATAGTACTACCAGGAACCGATGCCAACGAAGGTCAATTCGGCATGTTCTTCCAGAGGCTCTACTGCGGGATTCCTGCTGCAGAACGAGCCTGGTGGCCTTATGTCGATGAACACCATCGATTCCCACTTTCCTTCAACCTTACCGATGGTAACATACCTCAGAATCAAAGAATCATGAAGGCTACTCTTGTTCCTCGGGCTATTCCAGTCAATATCTTTGGGACCGGGAAGAACTCTCAGTCAACATATGAGTTCTATTACCCATCGGCAGCAGCAAGACAACTAGCATTTGGTCAATTGCCGATCAAACTCAGCTATGTTAACGTGATAAAGCCAAGAGAAGTCATCTCCAGTGCCATGGATTGGAATAAAATCATCACTATTTCTCCTCATGCCGATGTGGCCAATATTGACTTATCTTCTTGGGCGTCGACATCTTTCATTACCGAATCATATAAGTCCTGGTGGCAAGAGTGGAAGAACCAGCTATTTGCCCCATCATCACGCCACTATCAGCACTTGCTTGATGCTGATCATATTATACCCGATGACGTGGTAAGCTTATTTCCGATATCATTACTTTGTTAACCTTTCAAACATACTGGTGACTAACCCTCTGTCAACAGGTGAATGATTTGGTCCCGAAAAAGAGCAAGAGCGTCAAACATTTCAACCTGCAGCCAATGAACCCCATATCGATAATCGGCAGCAAAGCTCCTTCGTTGGCTGCCCTCATGCATTACAAGGCAATTCCTAAAGTCACCATCAGGTCCAGACCACTGCCGACCGATGATGCTACTACTGCTACCTCTGCTGCTGCCGCCTTGGCACAAGCCTTCAAGGTAACAAGTCTTCATTTATTCATGTCAATCATAATACATTTAATCGACAACTTTTACTCAATTTGCACCAAACTCTCTTCTACAGCGGACAAGTTCATCGGCAACCATTCCAAGTGTACAAACCTTCACGGCTCAACCTGCCGATACCCCCAAGTGCAACAGCCAAAGCGCCAAGGCTCATCAAGTGCTGCTCCCAAACCGAAACGCCCAAAGCCATCGGCTCCAGCTGCATCTCCTCAAACTCCTGCCGATACACCAACAGCGGAGCCAGTATCGGCGCCTGTCTTTGAGCAATCACAGGCCGTTGAGCAATCACAGGCCGAGATTCCTGACCAAGGAACAGCACCATCGCTGCAAGAGATGGCTGCAATAATAGAAACGGCATCGGCATCGGTACCAACATCAGTACCAAATGAAATCCCTGACAAAGGGACAACAACATCACCACAGAGGTCGGCAACAACGGAAGCAGCACCAGCACCGGCATCAGTACCAGCGCCAACCGTCCCTCCTGCCGAGGCAAGTTCATCAGCAACATTTGCCGATCTTCAAGATATAGTTACGTCAATTGTTCTGCCGAGTCCGAGGTGAGAGATCCACCTAAAAATGGTAAACTGGCCGTCATAAACTCGTAAAACTTGTGATCGGCGAACTCTAATTCTCTTCTTTTCAGGCCCAAGACTCCCCAAACAGCCTATTCTCTTTTGCTATCAATCTCCCAGATGAGGACAAAGAGGAAGAAAGCTCTGTTCCATCAGATACTATATCAGCAGAAGTGAATTCCAAACTTGAAGCACTGCTATCTTTACTACAACAAAGCACTTCCGAGCTAGTCCAAGACTCCAACACAGTAAGGGTAGCTTCCAAGGGAATCCAAGGCCAACTGCCTGCCGATGTTGAGGAAGTCCTATTCCAAGCAGCATTTCTTGAGAGTCGTCAACTCCAATATCAACGAGCCTCACGCCGTATTGTCGGTAGGGCTGCCCAATCCAAACTTGAAGAAGAAATGCTCCAATTCATGCAAACTGCTGATGAAAAGCACAAAGACATTGGCCGTCTAGAAGCTTCTAGCATCAAGCTTGAACAAGAGATCATTCGTCTATCGGCACAAAAAGAGAAGTTTCTCGCTGAGTTGAAGAAAGTAGACGAAGCTTTAAACTTAGACAACCAGAAGAGGACTCAACTTCCCGACGCGATCAAAGCCATACAACAAGAAAGAGATGCCGACGCTCGGTAGGCCATTCTGTTAAAGAGAAAGATCAAGCCAATTGAAGGCTCTGCCGATGATGACGCTAAGGAAATAGAAGAAGCGAACCAAATTCGCCTGCGTGCGATATCATCAATTCAATCCTTGTTGTAATTTGCCGTATCGGCAACTGTAATCTTGATAACTAATTTTGCTTGTAATATAACGTCAATACGCTTTCTCCCGATGTTTTGTATAACTTCTTCCATCGGCATCTATACTTGTATCGACTCACGCATCTACCCAGACACTAAGATAATATTTCTTTAAATATTTACCGTTGATCACTCTGGGAAACGCAACCCCTTCGAGGGTCTCCAAAATATAAGCATTGCCTGGAGCAGACTGCTTTATCCGAAAAGGACCTTCCCAATTAGGAGACCATTTTCCAAACTTTGAACTCTTAGTCCCAATCAGTAAAATATATTTCCACACCAGATCGCCATTGGCAAACTCTTTTGTCTTTACCTTTTTATTATACCATCTAGCAACTCTTTTCTTGTTCTCTTCAATACTGATTAGAGCCCTCAGCCGATGACTCGCCAAATTTTCTAATTCATCCTTCATAAGGATATCATATTCATCGGCCGTTAGCTAATCTTGGGAGAACAACCGTCTAGAACCAATTTTAATTTCCCAAGCCAGGACAACATCGTGTCCATAAACTAATTGGTATGATGATACTTTGGTTGCACCAACATTCCATCCGATACGACCACAAAGCTTCATTCAGTACTATATGCCACCTTCTAGGATTTTCTTCAATTTTGCGCTTGATAAGCTTAATTACTCCCTTATTGGTTGCCTCGGCCTGTCCATTAGCTTGAGCATAATAAGGAGATGAATTCAAAACTTTAAACCCCATACTGGTAGCAAATTCGTCAAACTTCCCTGATGTGAACATGGTTCCTTGATCGGTTGTAATAGTCTGAGGAATACCAAATCGGTAAACAATATGTTCTTTCACAAAATCTATCATGTTTGCCGATGTTACATTCTTCAACGGGATAGCTTCAACCCCCTTCGTGAAATAATCGGTAGCAACAAGTATGAACTTATGTCCTTTACTCGACGGCAGATAAATTTGACCGATGAGATCAATGGCCCATCCTCTAAACGGCCAAGGCTTGATTATAGGATTCATTGCCGATGCCGGTGCTCTTTGAACATTACCAAACCTTTGACAATCTCGACACCCTTGGAAATACTTAAAACAATCTTCAAGAATTGTCGGCCAATAATATTCATTCCTCTTAATCATCCATTTCATCTTGAATGCCGATTGATGTGCTCCACATACTCCCTCGTGAATTTCACCCATCAACACCTTCGATTCCTCTTTACCAAGACACCGGAGCAAAACCCCATCGATCGTCCGATAATACAATTCATCGTCAAGTAGCACATATTTGGTAGCTTGAAACCTCAGACGTCTTTCAACCTTTTTGGACGGTTCCTTCAAGTAATCGGCAATTTCTTTTCTCCAGTCATCGGTAACTGTTACCGATGTCATTACTTCTCGAATCGGCTGATACCCTGAAGCATGTTGCGCCAATCGATTGGCTTCTTCATTATGCAACCTGGGAATGTGCTCAAGACGATACTCTTTGAATTCCTGCAACAATTGTAAACACTTCCCATGATATTAAATTAAAATATCACTTCGGCACTCATATGTTCCAATCAACTGATTGATCACTAACATAGAGTCACCAAAGACATTAACGGCATCGGCACGCACATCCCTGAGAAATTCCAACCCCTTCAATAACGCCTGGTACTCAGCCTGATTATTCGTTGAAGTAGCGACAATCGGCAATGAGATTTCATACTTTTTTCCTCGGGGTGAAATCAAGATAACACCAACACCTGCTCCTTCCTTACATGTAGAACCATCAAAGAACAGAGTCCAAGGAGCAATCTCTACGGAATTCATCATACCACAATGCTGAGTAACAAAATCAGCCATCACCTGTCCTTTAACTGTCTTAGCCGACTCATACCTCAGATCAAATTCCAACAGTGCTAAGATCCATTTACTGATCCTCCCACTCAATATCGGCATCGACAACATGTACTTAACCACATCATCTTTGCATATGACAGTACATTCGGCCAATAGCAAATAATACCTTAATTTAGTACAAGAGAAGTACAAACATAAACACACAATTTCTCAACGGCCGAATACCTGGTTTCAGCATCCACCAGCCTTCTACTCAAATAATAAATTATACGTTCTTTCCCCTCAAATTCTTGAATCAAGGCTGACCCGATAACACCGTCATCGGCAGACAAATACAATCTGAAGGGTTTCCCAAGTTGAGGTGGAATTAAAATTGGAGGATTCACCAGATACCTCTTAATTTCTTCCAAGGTCGATTGCTGCTCTTCCCTCCACACAAACTCCTGACCGGACTTTAGCTTTAGCAATGGGCTAAAAGATTTAATCTTTCCAGACAGATTAGATATAAATCTTCTAATAAAATTAATCTTGCCGATAAAAGATTGAAACCTAGTCTTGTTTGTAGGAGCGACCACCTTGTTAATCGCATCAATAGATTTCCTGCCGATCTCTATACCCCTTTGATACACCATGAACCCTAGGAACTGACCTGCCGACACGCCAAACTCACACTTATTTGGATTCATCTTAAGTCCATGCTCCCTTGTGCACTCCAGAATTTTTCGTAGATCGGCAAAATGCTTCTGAAAGTCCCCAGACTTCACCACCACATCATCAATATAGATTTCGACCAATGTGCCATTGTACTTATGAAAGATAAAATTCATCGCTCTTTGATAAGTAGCACCGGCATTCTTCAACCCAAAAGTCATCACGATCCATTCAAACAGACCAACGTGACCTGGACACCTAAAAGCAGTTTTGAATATATCTTCTTCAGCCATGAATATTTGATTATATCCAGCATTGCCATCCATAAAACTGATAATTTTATGTCCAACAGAAGCATCAATTAGTAGATCGGCAACTGGCATTGGATAGCCATCCATCGGCGTAGCTTTATTGAGATTCCTGAAATCAATACAAACACGAAGTTTTCCATTCTTTTTATATACAGGAACCACAATAGAAATCCATTCGGCATATCGACATTGCCGAATAAACCCAGCTTCGATTAACTTCGTAATCTCAACTTTAATATCAGGTAATACAGTAGGATTGCATCGACGTGCTGACTGCCGATGTGGTTGAAAACCTGACTTAATAGGTAACCGATGTTCAACTATTGATCGGTCTAAACCAGGCATCTCTGTATAATCCCAAGCAAAATAATCATTATATTCTTTTAAGAAGTCACTCAACTGTTGCTTACATTTGGAATCCAACTTAGCACTAATAAAAGTTGGCCTAGACTTGCTACCATCGTCGATGTCTATTTCTAGCAAATCATCGGCGGATGTGAACCCCTGTCCCAGTTTTCCATCATCGGCGAACTGATCCATTAAACCTCTTCTTCAGTACCGACTGCTTGGATCAGTGTAATCCAGTAATCGGCTACTTTGAGAAATTCTGTATCTCAGGCTTCACCAGATATGCATCTGGTCTGCTCATAAGTTTCTAATTCTACCGATGCAACAATTGATGGGACTTCACTTCGGACGACTTCAATCTGGTCTCCAACCCATTGCAGAAGGCTTTGGTGCATCGTAGAAGAGATGTAGCAATTAGCGTGGATACAATCCCTTCCCAAGAGCAAATTGTAAGTCCCTTTGTCACTGATCACGAAAAACGTTGTCGGCAAAGTATTGCTGCCGATGGTCAACTCCACGCATACTGCCCCTATAGCTGGTGACACATTGCCTTCAAAATCTTTTAGCTTCATGTCTGTCTTGACTAAGTCTTGGTCACCTTTACCAAGATTCCTGAACATGACATACGGCATTATATTAATCGATGCTCCACCATCGACTAACATCTTTGACATCGGCTGCCCATCGACTTTGCCCCTGAGAAACAAGGCTCTCAGATGTTGTCTTTCATCATCGGCAGGCTTCTCAAAGACAGCTATCATCGGATCCAGCACTAATTGAGCCATATTAGCAGCTTCCTCCTCACCGTCAGTGAGTGCCATTAATTCCATCGGCAACATAACAACCATGTTGACCTCCACCGATGGACCCCTCTCATGGTGCTTTGGCCTCCATTCCCACACCGGAGATCTTCCCTGCGAAGGGTTTTCACCATAACGCAGATCACTCTAACGTTCACACTGGATCCTTCTTCTCTGAGTCTTTGTCAAGCCTTTGGGATACCATTGAGGAAGTTTAGTTTTCCATACAGGTTGATATTGTTTCTCACCATGTCGGCTTGCATCGCTCCTTATATTTGGATCTCTAGAGAATATCTCCTCATCGGGCACCCTTGCATTAGCTTTCTCTTCGAGGTCCTCTTGGCGGACATGCTTGCTAAGCCTGTCGTGCACACTGAGCTTGCCCCCCAGCCAATCATGTACCGACTCTTTTTCATTGATCGGCCTAGCATAGTTTGATCCCTGATCTTCCAAGCGAGACTTCTTCTCTGACCGATTGGCAGGATAATACCCATTGCACTCAGGGCACCTATTAGCAGTAGGCAATTTGATGCCTTCTTCCCAACAATGAACAAAGAAAGGGCACCTCCAATGATCATTATGCCGATTCCATTCTTGGCGCCTCTATTCTTCTCTTTGCCGATGTCGTTCTTCTTAAGATCGTTCATATTCTTGTTGCGGCCTTCGGTGTGTGATTACAACACCATATGACGCATGCCTCTGCGGCCTCCTAGCGTTGCTACTTTCATCGGCAATTCTCTTACCTTTTCCTTCATCGGCAGGTCTCTTTTCCTTCACATCATGCACAGCTATTTGATGTTTAGGATCTACCGATGCACTCTTCTTGGCAGCTTCCAACGTCAGGACTTTAACCTTTTTGCTAGCTTCCACCATATTGTTTGGAAACGGGTGCTCGTTGATCTTCATCGGTTTCTGGGTTTTAGAATTTTCAAAATTATTTTGTCCAACCCCGATTTCTGACTGCAATTGCTGTCTAAAGACTTTGCAATCATTGGTAGTATGTGAGGTTGCATCATGCCACTTACAATACCTCATCCTTCTAAGCTCCTCAGCCGATGGAATCACTTGATTAGGTGCCAGCTTAATTCGCCCTTCTTGAAACAGTAGATCAAATATCCTATCGGGTTTAGCAGTATCAAAAGTGAATCTCTCGGCCTCCTTCTGACCAAACGGACAAGATATCGGCTTCTTATCTTTCACCCATTCAGCAACACCGATGTCTATCCCTTCATCTGAATCAGAATCTTCCTCTTGCTCAATGAAGGACACCTTCTTGTTCCAAGTCTTTCTAGGTTCGAAAGCTTTAACTTCTTGATCGGCAACTCTCTGCACAAGATGACTCAAGCTCTTGAATTCTTGAGACGCGTAATTGTCCCGGATGTGCGGCAGTAATCCCTAGAAGGCCAAATCCGCCAATTACCGATCATCCAACACTAAGCTGTAGCACTTATTCTTTATGTCCTAAAACCTTTGGACGAAGCTTTCTACCGATTCATCGTTACGCTGCCTCAACTTGACCAAATTGGTAATCTTCTTCTCATGTACACCAGCGAAGAAGTATTTGTGAAACTGCTTCTCTAGATCGGCCCAAGTGATCACAGAATTTGGAGGCAGTGATATAAACCATGTGAATACCGATCTAGATAGTGATGATGAGAACAATATCATCCTTAGTTCATCTCTGTTGGCTGCCTCTCCACACTGAATGATGAAGCGGTTGATGTGCTCCATTGTCGATGTATCATCTTGGCCAGAAAACTTGGTGAAATCCGGCACCTTATACTGATTCGGGAGAGGGATCAAGTCATACACCTGAGGATATGGCGTCCGATAAGAGTATGTATTAACCTTAGGCTTAATGCCGAACTGTTCTTTCATCACTTCGGCGACCTTATTGGTCCAGTATGCATTTTGATCCTGCCGATGCATGGGCTGGACGTTCATCAGCTGGACTGGTTGATACACCCCTTCTTGCCTCTGCGGCAAGTAAGTTGGTCCGATTGGTATAGGCGCAACACCACCTTGCTGAATATTATGCATTGGCTGACTCGCCGATGTATATCCTTGGACACCAACTGGAGTATATTGAGGCACCACCGGTTGATACAGCGATGTCTCATTTTGAACGTTTGCCGGGTAAGAGTATTGCTGCGCCCCCGCTACCTAGTGTCCAGACTGCACCACCTGTTGTTGAATTAGACTGGCCCACATAGGATTGTAAGTCATCGGCGTGTGACTTGCCGATAATTGACAGTTATCCGGCGCCTGTTGTTCCTGCACCCTGGGATAATCAACGAATGGGCCTCCTTGGTGCACTGATACCCCGTCGGAGGGTTCGCCATCATTATAGCATAATCAATTGCAGATGGTTGCCCGCAAGACACCTTCGGTACGACCATCTGAAGATTCCCCAGCGGCAACTGCATGTTTGGAGAAGACGCAGCATAATGCATTGCCAGGCTCATCGGTTGTGCTGGTGTCGCCGATTCCACGGGGGCCTTCCCTGCTGCATTGTCACCCTGGATTAGTTTAGTGTCGGCAGATGAGTCCGGAGGCATACCATATCCCCACCCCACCAGTTAGCGGGAGCTGGCTGATTCTGTACTATCTGTCCTGATGTTGTCGATGCCACTGGATCGGTGTTTAGCCGGACGACACTTGCAGGGCTCGATCTTGGCGGTGTAGCTTCATCAGCAGAAGGATTCACAGGTTGGAACACTGGAGCCGCCGATGAGTTCGTGGCAGATGCCGATCCAGGTTGATGATACACTAGACCAACATATTTAGGTGGCTGTCCTTCTTTGAAAGATTGCATGACAGCATTGTATACAGTATTGGATAGTACCATAGAGTGGTTAATCAACGCTTGATTTAATACGGTATTAACCATATCTTGTAACTTACCGGGATTGGCATCGAAAGTGACCTGCTGCGGGAACGGCGGATCTTGCTTTTGTACTGCATCGCCGCTCCTATTTAGGCTAAAGGATTTCAGATATAACTGCTTATAATCCTCCATAGCCTGCTCCATAGTTTGCCTCTGATCATCTCTAAGATCTGCTTCGGAGACTTCGATGACGTTCCTTGGATTGACATCAGTAGAATCACCCATGATTGTAATCAAGAGATGTATCTAGGGTCCCACCGGTTGTGCCAGAAGAGGTGCACTGATACAAAAAGGGTCGGATCTACGAACACCTCGGGCTTATACCCGAACTCGATATCCAACGGTGTGCCAGTCGATTTGACCAGTTAATCGACAAGGACGATAACTAGAACAAGATTGAACGAGACGATAGCGATACGCCCGGACGTCAAACCTCAACTTGATCAAACGAGGAACTTGCGAAGACGACGGAGGTCGTGTAGATGCAGCCCATCGAGACGTCGTAAGAACTCGTAAGTAAACTAGAACTAATGCGATTGAAACTAGATGCTGGAAAAGTAGACAAAAGTAATAGGATTGAATTTAATTGATTCTATTCCCTTTTTCACATCACCACCAGTACATATTTATACTCCGGCCAAGGGAATTGTAAACAATCACGACTCTAACTTTCCTAAACAAAACTCCTATTTTTAAAGAAATAAATGACTCGTGCAACAGTGAGACTCAAACTGCAAATAAAAATACTGGCATAAAATCACCAGCTTCGATATCCGTCTCCTTTGCGATGAAACCTTCCATCGGTAGACTCCTTCAATCCGCAACTTCCTTCTATTTCCATCGGCAGCCTTCTAGTGACGTCATTATATCTCGCTGCATATATCGGCAAAACTCCCAATCGGCAATATCCTTCTGCTTCTATCTGCAACATTCCCAATCGGCATTCCTTCTTTTATTTCTTCAATCTCTTGTTTCCATCGGCAATCCCTCCTTATCGGCAAACACACCTTTCACCCTTGACGCTTCTTCAATCAAATTTACCATCGGCGATTTCTTCTATCTCCATCGGTAATTTGACCGGTGGCATCTTGACGCCGATGAGGAACAACGTTTACCTTCTTGCCGATCAACGCACTTGGTTCAATATTGACCCATACGAAAAACGATGTCAACAGGAGAAAAACCAAACATCTCCTTCCCCACGGAGGGATAGCGATCACCACGATAGGGAAAACGTGGTCCGCTAAAGAAGGGTGGAGCAAAACCACCGCCACAAGGCCCGTAGTCGTATGGATCACGACAGGTACCCCGCCGGGCACGACCACCGCGAGGTCTCGCCTCCTGAGGCCTAGCACCTTGAGGCATTGTACCTCTAGGCCTAGTATTGCTCCTCTGAACTTCCAGTTCACGCACCACAACTTGTGGTTGGTACATGTCCCAGTTGTTCAACTCAACCTGCCTCCGATCATCTCTCTTCCTCCTAAAGCAAAACTCAGTCAAGTGCCCATCCCGTTTACAATACTCACAATGGTACCTCACCACACTCTTGGTAGGCACACTCTTGGTGGGTTGGGTGGATCTAGCTTTCTTAGGAAGGGGATCACTAGAGATGTTTGGCAGTGTGTCAAGTGGGTTGCGAAGATTGTTCGGTTTTGCAATCCACACTTGCTTCTGTGGAGTGGTTTTGGGTGGCTCTTTAAACACACCATCTCTCACAGGTAGCTTGGAGGGGTCGGTAGGCTTAGGTGGAGTGATCTTGGTAAGCTCGGGAGTTGTGGTGGGTTTCTCATTCTCGCTCAAACCACTGCACTCACCGATCTTACCGAACTTGCTATCGTTCTTCCCACCTATAGCAAAGCCTACTCCCGTGCTGCCAGCCCTTTTGCATTAGCTAAGCATCATCCCCAACGCGGCTCTCGGCAAGACACCCAGCTCAAGATGGACCGAAGGTATGTGTTTTCCTCCTCGGTACCCATCTTGTCGTGTCTGCACGACGCGATCTCAAGCTCCAAAGCCTCAAAGCGATCCGACTCTCTAGTGCTATTTGAGCTGACCTTCTCTAGCACATCAATCCAAGCATCTCTTTGTGCCAGCTTAGAACGCAAGCCTAAGCAAGACTTGCACGCACCAAGTAAGCTAGGCCTAGCCTTGAGCTCACTAACCTCCTCAAGTAGAGTGCCATACTTGTCCTGGAGAGTGACAAGATCAGACATGTGAATGGCGCAAGCATCACACTCTACCTCCTCGGTAACAACCACTGACACCTTAGCAAAATCTAGCTCATGAAGCGCGCTAAGGTACTTCGCCTTAAAGTCGTTCCTCTCACAAGCGACACGCTTGAGCAACGCATATTTACTCATCAAGGTGTCGTTCAGAGATTCAATCTCGAGAGAGAGGGACTCGACGCTGGGAGATACCTCAGTTGTGTCGAAGTCGTAGTCATAGTCAGGGCCTTCCTTGTGCTTGCCGACCTTGCCTTCTTCAATCGCCATGGTGCAAAATCCACCGTGCTTGGCGTCGGCATAGAAGCATAGGCCGTTGAACTTGTCCTCAACCTTTCCCTTGGACTCATCATCGCTCGAAGAAGCACCTCCATCGGAGGAGGCATCGATGTCGCTGAGGGAGGCGAGGAAGGCTCGGTGCATGGCCTTCACCTTGTCGATAACCTTCTTGGAGGACATCCGGTGGGAGCCACCATTGGGCTTGTGCTTGTCCTCGAAGTGATGCTCCCGGTTGTCCTTGAGCTTGGTGAAGTCGCCTGCACCTTTCTTGGGGCAGTTTGCGATGAAGTGATCCCCATCACCGCAACGGTAGCACCCCTTGGTTGTGCCACCACGCCGACGGTTCAAATGGTTGTTGTGAAACCGTGAGAACTTGGTGATGACCAAAGCCATCTCATCATCTCCAAGAGACTCCACTTGCTCCTCTGTCACAGACATCAAAGACAAAGCAAACAAAGAGTGTGAAGCGTCAGTGGAGGAAGAAGACATACCGCCGGGGCCAGAAACCAACGCCATAGATGGTTTCGACGGGTTTTCAAGCTTGGCCCGGTTCTTGTAGTCAATCTCCGAGGAGTTGAGCTTCCTGAACAGCTCATCCATGGTCAGGGCATCATAGCCCGGTGACTCCTAAATGGCAGCCACTTCATCTCCCATACCTTCCGATCAAGAGCATGCAAAAGCTTGATAGCCATCTCATGATCATCATAAGGTAAGTTGGCTCGATTAGCACGCATCTTGTTGACGATAGATTGGAAGCGAGTGAACATCCCGTCAACAGATTCGCCGGCCAACTGTACGAAGTTCTCGTACTCCCTACGGTATGTGTCCAAGAACCTGGACTTGATCTGAGGATTGCCCTCATGATATCACACAAGTGTTTGCCAGATCTCTCTCGCCATAGTGAGGTTCGAGACTCGCTCAAACTCAGGAACACACAAACTCGAGAAGAGAATACTACGTGTTGTGCTGTTTGTGTTGTGTTGAGCAATCTGGAGAGGGTCAACACGAGCCGCAAGAACACGATAACCCTCATTCTCACAAATCTCCCATATGTTCGAATCAACTCCTTGTATATAGGCGAACATGCGCACCTTCCAGTAGGAGAAGTTCGTTCCTTCGAAAAACAGAGGTTTGCCAACACCTCGCTCCATGTCGCCTTCGTGGATCAAGAACCGTGTAAGGTGGATTGATCCTTAACCGGCTTTGATACCAATTGAAGGACCGGAAACGGCGACCAGAGGGGGGTGAATGGGAGCCAAATAAAAATTCCTTTCGGAAGATCTTGACCCTTGTCCAAAGCATGAACCAAAGCACGAACTAGGCTCACAACCCACAAGTGGGTGGATGTTCTAGGAGATGTACTAGGAACATAGCGGAGCTAGCAACGAACCCGGAGAAACAAACCGCAACAAAAATAGAGAAAGACAGCAAAACACAGGAGGCTCCGGACTACCCTAGCCAAGACCCGGTGCCTTTGGTCCGGTTCACACCAAGTGACCTCTGAACAAGTCCGACACCCACTTTGGAAAGTCCGGAGCTCACCCAGATACCATGCAGTAAGTGCCTAGGCTCCAGACAACTAGTCCGACGCTTACCGTCGGACTATTGGAAGTGGTCTAGTGCACACACTCGCCACAGAGCAAAAACAACAACAAGCACCCTACCTCCGGACACCTCGTCCGATGCTCACCGTCAGACTAATCGGCCTGGTCCGACGCGTGAGTGAGACCCTCAGTAGAGCCACCGGACTACTTGCAATGGTCCGGTGCTCACAAGCTGTGGTCCGGAGGGTTTGTCCGACGCCCCTTTGCTGCTTGAGACCTGAGAAGTCAAGACCACCGGACCACTTGCAATGGTCCGGAGCTTAGGGAAAAGTCGTCCGACGCCTGGTCCGGAGCTCACGAACAGAAAAGCTGAAGCCCGCGAAAAAGACTTTCTCTCGGCCAAATCTTCCCAAAACTCAACCAAATGATCACGAACTGCAACCAAACTTTGTAGGCATGATCCTTGTGCAGTAGTGGAGTTATCCCTAAGAAATAATCGCTCAATTTGGAGAGGATAAATAGGAACACTCGGATTTGGGGAAGAAAGAGCAAAACAAAGAACACCACAAAGAAATCGCCCGATCTACGTACTCATGAGGTTTGAGGATAATTCCTTCGGTGCAAAGATGCTCCTCACGATTACGCACAACATGGTTCAAATGGATTTTGCAAAGCTAGTCTCAACAAAGAGAAATCATCTCGAGAAAAAGAGAGAGCAAAAGCAAAACATGAAGAACACAAGAACAACGGGCACACGATCAACAAAACGAAGCCACCATGGCTTACGGAGGTTACGACCTCCGATTCCTCGCAACAATCACAAGTTCTTACATCGGTGACACGGTGGACCTCAAGCAAGAAGAAGCTAGGGAAGGGAAAACCTAGGAATAGGTGGGAGAAAGAGTGATGCAAGAGATGAGGATGAGGATACCCCTTCATCCTCTATTTAACGGGGCTTTGGCTATTTCCCAAAGACCCCTAGATACTTGACCGAATTACCTAGCCCTAAGTCATTGTAATCCAAGTCGATAACTCCCAGCCACTCATTTGAATGGACGGCCCCGCTTCCTGCCGAGAGTTGCCGTCGCCTCGACGCAACATCCAAGATTCTGCCACGTGCCATCCCCGCTTCCTTGGAATCTCCGCCCGGGTTTTGAGGCCCAAACCCGCGAAACCTGCCACCGGTAGCTTTGGGCTCAACTACCGAACCCCATGTTTTGAGGCCCAAACTCGGAAACCGTCCTCGGATGGTTTTGAGGCCCAAACCACCAAACCGCTCGACTCGAGCCACCTTGTCCTCCCCCGGTCGGACTCCGAGTCCCCTGAGCCTCCGCTCGACTCGCGCGTCCATCGTCTTGACTCGGTCGACTCGGTCTACCTCCATATCTTCTCGCACTCGCCGGTGCCAGGTACTAGCCACCACAGCTAGTCCGCCGGCGCCCATGGTCCCTCAGTCCGAGCCCCGCTTCTGCCCTTCACCGCTCTCAGTGCATCGGCACGACAAGCCTCTACTTAACCTTCTCCACGCCATTGACCACTGTCACTAGGCACAACACCTGCACACCACAAGCCGATAGATAGGCACACACTTGCTTTCGCAAGGATTAGAAGTAAGCCACTCAAACTGAAACGCTCAAGTGTTGGGCAATCACTCATCACAAAACTGAACATCATGGGCACTTATCAACCATGTGTTCGCAAATACATTACCTTTCCTCTACTTTACTTAATATTTACTTTGAGCATTACTATACTAGTTATAGTATTGTTATGTGATTTTGCTTATTACTAGCATTTACATTAATAGTATGTGATCCTTTTGGCCTTTCCTGTATGCGATCATTGCCTATCATAGGGTACTTTGGTTGTAGATCACAATTAAAGTAGTGAGTTGTGTGTAAGCATGGTGCTTAGATATCATCTTACCATTGGTTACTGCTTGCTGCATGGATTGTTTGTGGTAGCTAGCAAGAGAGGGATAGCCTTGTCTAGTCTTTGTATCCCACCATGTGTTCTTAGGCAAGCTCTTAAAAGGTAAGATCCTCATAAAAAGAAAGCACGATCCGGTAGGAGTTTTGCCCTCCTACTGATCTATCCACTCACCTAGCATACTTGTAATGATGAGGCAAACTATTATGTTTAGAATAATTAATTGGCTAAGTACACTAAAGTAGAAGTGAATTACATAGGAGTCCCTATCTCTCTCATTGTCCTCCCACCTAGTTATACTTACTAGTTATCCTAAGTTATCATTTACCTTGGCTTGTTCATTCATCACTCTTTGTATCATATATATCGTTTACCCCCCTATACTAGTTGGTACTCAGTTGAGGTGTTCTCTAGGATCTCTCTCTAATTGTCATTTTTAGCTCAACTTTCCCTTGGGAAAATATAAATTACGATACCTTGGAATACTCCTAGGTGAAGTGCTACAATGGTATAATCTGTGCGCTTGCCGATTTATCCAATAGGCATAAGAAATACCAACAAGCATTTATGGCACCATTGTCGGGGAGAGCATAGCCTAGAAATTTTAATTAGATTGAATCCAGATATTCTCGTTAACTTAGTTATCAATTAGTCATAGGGGCTTACCCCTATTTGTGTCTTCCTTTGTTGTGAAGACAGACAGTGTATGAGCGGTTTCGAACTACCGTGAAATTATCTAGAAGATCCCGAGAAGCTATTGAGGTGGACTAGACGACGTCAAGTTCCCCCTCAGAGGATCATCTCGACCCTGAATTCGTTCAAGGAAGGAGGCTCCGCACTGCCACTATAGGAAGCTATGGCCCAGAAGCCGATGTCTGACTTCTCAACCCCGTCTGCTACCCATGTAGCTCAGGGCCCTAAAGTCAATGTCGAAGATGCCACCTTCGAGCTGAAGCCCGCCTTGATCCACATGGTGTAGGCCAACCCATTTTGCGGGAAGCCCCATGAGGATGCCAACGCTCAGCTCCAGCACTTCAAGCAGTTGTGTGGCACTTTTACCATCAAGAGAGTGGCATCTGACGCCATTCGCCTTCATCTTTTCCCATTCTCATTTTTCGGGAAGGCGAAGCAATGATTCTACGCCCATAAATAAAAAGCCACCACCTCGGAGAGGTGTGCCAATGCATTCCTCAAGAAGTTCTTCCCGACGGGAAAAACCAATGCCCTTCACGGAAAGATTTCGAGCTTTCAAGAACAAGCTGATGAGACGATTGCCGAAGCATGGGAGCGTCTCCAGGAGTACATTTGTGTCCGTCCTCATCATGGTATAGACGATTGGCTCTTGATTCAAGGATTTTACCATAGGTTGTCTAGTATGGCACGTAGTCACCTTGATGCTACCGCTGGTGGGGCATTCCTCCAACACACAGTGAGGAATGCCAAGGACCTCATCGAAAAGATGGTGATCAACCAAGGATGGGATGAGGAATGTCTCTAGCCGAAGAGAAACGGTATGCATAACATCAATGAGGTGGACATACTCTTTGCCAAGATGGACCTCTTGAAGAAGAAGTTAGAAGAAGTTTCAAGAAGGAACAAGAGGCCATCTACCCCATCGCCGCCGCACGAGCCATTGAAGCTGATCGATGGTGCAAGGTGTGCGAGGGAAATGATCACTCGGGCAACAATTGCCCCGAGACGTCGAAGGAGGACGTGAACTTCATCAACAACAACCACAACAACAACAACAGGTATCGACCCCAACAACAAGGAGGTTGGAATTCACGCCCCTTATACCAAGGTAATGGAGGTAGTAGCAATTACAATAACTATAATTATTATAATAACCAACCTTCATTGAAAGATCTTGTTCTTGATCAATCCAAAATTAATGATGGTACTAATAAAAAGATGATTGCCAATGATAAAGTTCTTGAAAATCTAGGTGATAAAATGGATAGCTTTGCCACAGCCATGAAAAATCAGCTGAGCTTTAACAAAATGTTAGAAACACAACTAGCTTAATTAGCTGCAGCTATGCCATCTCTAGAACAAGGTAAGATTCCTGAGAAACCGGATCCAATTGAGAATGTTAACATGTATAACACTCCAAAAAAATGCATTGTTTTCAAAAGCATGAAATTGGTTTAATTATTATGCTTCCATTCTATATGCATTTTACTTAAATGAAAATATATGGTTTTGGTGAATTAAAATTCATCATGTAGAGACATGTTGTGCATTACATGCTGTTGGATATTCAGCTTTGTAATGAGTGGTTTTGAAAATGTTTCAAAATCTGTTTATGAGTTGGAATTTGGAAATCAATTCCAAAACCAATTCTGAAAATTTGAAAAGTATTTTATTTTATCTCCCTCTATCTGCCTCTCTTTTGGCCCGGCTGGCCCAACTCGGGCAGACCCCTTCCTCCCCCTCTCTTCCTTTTGTGCATCCTGTTTCTGGCGCAGAGCCTTTGCCCTCCCGCTGCACTTGGCCCAATCCGGCCGAAAGGCCCTGGAGTCCCCCTCCGCCCAGCTCTGCATCCGGGCAGATGCCTCCCTTTCTTCCTCCCTGTGTTGCTGACACCGTGACCCAGCGCATCAGCACCCAACCCTTCCTCCTTTGTTTTTCCGGCTCGACAAAAACCGAGTAGAGAGCGATTACAGCCCCTATCGAATCTGATTCTCCGAAAATTCTTGCCAAATTAATTTGGGCGTGTCTTTAAGACGTCGACACCCCCTCTTCACTCCGTTTTCCCATTTTCTACGCGCCGATGACCTACCCACAAGAATAGCGCCGCCGGGAGCCAAGTTTCCGTCCGCCTCCGCCATTGAAGCCTTGTCGAGCTCCTCCGTCAACCACAGGACCTCGCTCCCCACCGGAGTACGGTACGAAGCTCTGCGGTGTTTCTCACCTCCTTGGTTTCACCTGGAACCGCCCTCATATGTGCGTCCCTGTTTGCAGGGAGTCCTCTCCTGCCTTGCTGTGTCGCCAGCCGTCCCGGGTGTTCCTCTGTCCCCGCGAAAGACCTAGGTGAGGCCGCGTCGATCCCCTCTTTCTCCCAGACCTTTCAGTTGTGCTTTTGGTGCCCTGAAGGCCCCTAACGCCTTGCGCCGGCGAACTCCTCATCGGTTTCCATGGAAAACCGTCATGCCAGACTCTGTAGCCAGCCGGAAGCCTCACTCTCCCTCCCCGGTTCTAATCTGCACCGTAGCCTTCAGATCCGATGGTTCAAAGGGCTTGATACCCTTCGTTTCGGCTCTTTTGCAAGAGACCCCGGTTGTTTCCCTCTCTGAACCCGCCGTCCATGGCGTATTCCAGATTTACGCTTTCTCCTATGAGAAGCGTAATCTCCTTCGGATTTGTTTATTTCAAAAATAAGTGAAAATGCATATTTACAGTTTTGCCATTCATTTTCAAATGCGTATAACTTGCTCATGTTAAATCCGTTTTGACCCGTTCAAGTTGCGTTAGATTCGTAATAAAATTATCTACATATTAGTGCCTCTATTAGTTAGTTTTGAAAAAGTTTAATTTCCTGATTATTTTTAATTTAATATCTTTCTTTAGGAAACCTTGTTTAATTCATAGCTTCGTCGTTTTAGCTCCGATTTTCGTGCACGAAACGTCCATGTGATCGTAGTGATATGTAGATTAGTTTTATAAATTTTTCATCTTATTTTCTTACTATTGGTGTACTGTTCTAATTATATCTTTTTTGCTTCATGTATGTTTGTCCATTGGTTGTATGGTGTTGTTTGATGATCGGTGTAGACGTTGAGAAACCGGTTGAGGAACCGGAGCCTTTCTTCGATCAAGAACAGCAGGACCATCAGGAATACTATGAATAAGTCAAGTATAACATGGAATTATCCTTGTTGTCCCATTCATGATACATTAAATATTCCTATGCATGCTATCCCTTGATCACCATAGATTGAATCTAGTCTTGTTATCCTGATACCTTGTGACCTATGATTTGATCCTGTTGACACCGTTTTTTGTACGGGTCAATATTGAACCAAGTGCGTTGATCGCCAAGAAGGTAAACGTTGTTCCTCATCGGCGTCAAGATGCCACCGGTCAAGTTACCGATGGAGGTAGAAGAAATCACCGATGGTAAATTTGATTGAAGAAGCATCAAGGGTGAAAGATGTATTTGCCGATAAGGAGGAATTGCCGATGGAAACAAGAGATTGAAGAAATAAAAGAAGGTATTGGATGATTAGAAGGGTGTTGCTGATGGAAATAGGAAAACATTGCCGATCGGGAATGTTGCCGATGGATGCGAAATGACGTAGCTGACGTCAGCAGGAAGATGCCGATGGCAATAGAAGGAAATTGCGGGTTGAAGGAATCTGCCGATGGAAGGTTTCATCGTGAGGAAGACGGATAAGGAAACTAGTAATTTTATGCTAGTATTATTGTTTTAGTTTGAGTCTGACTCTTGCACGAGTCATTTTATTTCCTTAAAAATAGAAGTTCTGTTTAGGTATGAGTTGCGTTTGCTTACAACTCCCTTGGCCGGAGTATAAATATGTGCCCAGGGGCGGCGTAATATACACAATACAATACAATCAAAATACAATCTATTATTTTTATCTACTTTTTCAGCATCTACTTTTATCGTACTAGTTCTAGTTTACCTACGAGTTCTTACGATCTCGACAGGCTGCATCTACAAGATCTCCGTCTACTTCGCAAGTTCCGCGTTTTGATCAAGTTGAGCTTTGACGTCCGGGTGTATCGCTGTCGTCTGGTTCAATCTTGTTCTAGTTATCATCCTTGTCGATTAACTGGTCAAATCGACTGGCACACCTTTGGATATAGAGTTCGGATATAAGCCCGAGGTGTTCGCAGATCCGACGCTTTTTGTGTCAACACATCTTTTGGCACACCCGGTGGGACACTAGATACATCTCTTGATTACGATCATGGGTGATTCTACTGATGTTAATCCAAGGAACGTCATCGAAGTCTCCGAAGCAGATCTTAGAGCGCCGATGGAGCAGGCTATGGAGGATTATAAGCAGTTATATCTGAAATCCTTCAGCCTAAACAAGAGCGGCGATCCAGTACAGAAGCAAGATCCGTCGTTGCCGCGGGAGGTCACTTTCGATGCCAATCCTGGTAAGTTACAAGATATGGTTAATACCGCGTTAAATCAAGCGTTGATTAACCACTCTACGGTACTATCCAATATTGTATACAATGCTATCATGCAATCTTTCAAAGAAGGACAACCACCTAATTATGTTGGTCCAGTGTATCATCAACCTGGACCGGCATCTACCACGACTTCATCGGCGTCTCAAGTGTTCCAACCTGTGAATCCTTCTGCCGATGAAGATACACCGCCAAGATCGAGCCCTGCAAGTGTCGTCAGGCTAAACACCGATCCAGTGGCGTCGGCAACATCAGGACAGATAGTACAAAATCAGCCAGCTCCCGCTAACTGGTGGGGATACGGTATGCCTCCAGACTCATCTGCCGACGCTAAATTAATCAAGGGTGACAATACAGCAGGGAAGGCCCCCGTGGAATCAGCGACACCAGCACAACCGATGAGCCCGACAATGCATTATGTTGTGTCTTCTCCAAACATGCAGTTGCCGCCGGGGAATCTTCAGATGGTCGTACCCAAGGTACCTTGCGGGCAACCATCGCCGATGCAATAGGATAGAACAGTTATAAACTATCCTATAATGATGGCGAACCCTCCGACGGGGGTATCAGTGCACCAAGGAGGCCCATTCGTTGATTATCCCAGGGTGCAGGAGCAACACGCGTCGGGTAACTATCAATTATCGGCAAGTCACATGCCGATGACTTATAATCCTGTGTGGGCCGGTCCAATTCAACAACATGTGGTGCAGTCTGGACACCAGGTAGCGGGGGCGCAACGATACTCCTACCCGGCAAACGTTCGGAATGAGACATCGGTGTATCAACCGGTGGTGCCTCAATATACTCCAGTTCGTGTCCAAGGATATACATCAGCGAGTCAGCAAGGTGGTGCTGTGCCTGCACCAATCGGACCAGTTTACCTGCCGCAGAGGCAAAAAGGGGTGTATCAACCAGTCCAGCCGATGAATGTCCAACCCGTGCATCAGCAGGATCAAAATGCATACTGGGCCGATAAGATCGCCGAAGTGATGAAAGAACAGTTCGGCATTAAGCCTAAGGTTAATACATACTCTTATCGGACGCCATATCCTCAGGCGTATGACTTGATCCCTCTCCCGAATCGGTATAAGGTGTCGGATTTCACCAATTTTTCTAGCCAAGATGATACATCGACAATGGAGCACATCAACCGCTTCATCATTCAGTGTGGAGAGGTAGCCAGCAGAGATGAACTTAGGGTGACATTGTTCTCATCATCACTATCTGGATCGACATTCACCTGGTTTATATCACTGCCTCCAAATTCTGTTATCACTTGGGCCGATCTAGAGAAGCAGTTTCACAAATACTTCTTCGCCGGTGTACATGAGAAGAAGATTACCGATTTGGTCAAGTTGAGGTAGCGTAATGATGAATCAGTAGAAAGCTTCATCCAAAGGCTTCAGGATATAAGGAATAAGTGCTACAACTTAGTGTTGGATGATCGGCAATTAGCAGATTTGGCCTTCTAGGGATTACTGCCGCACATCCGGGACAAGTACGCGTCTCAAGAGTTCGAGAGCTTGAGTCATCTCGTGTAGAGAGTTGCCGATCAAGAAGTTAAAGCTTTCGAACCTAGAAAGACTTGGAACAATAAGGTGTCCTTCATTGAGCAAGAGGAAGATTCTGATTCAGATGAAGGGATAGACATCGGTGTTGCTGAATGGGTGAAAGATAAGAAGCCGATATCTTGTCCGTTTGGTCAGAAGGAGGCCGAGAGATTCACTTTTGATACTGCTAAAGCCGATAGGATATTTGATCTGGTACTTCAAGAAGGGCGAATTAAGCTGGCACCTAATCAAGTGATTCCATCGGCTGAGGAGCTTAGAAGGATGAGGTATTGTAAGTGGCATGATGCAACCTCACATACTACCGATGATTGCAAAGTCTTTAGACAGCAATTGCAGTCAGAAATCGGGGCTGGACGAATTAAGTTTGAAAATTCTAAAACCCAGAAACCGATGAAGATCGACCAGCACCCGTTTCCAAACAATATGGTGGAAGCTAGCGAAAAGGTTAAAGTCCTGACGTCGGAAGCTGCCAAGAAGAGTGCATCGGTAGATCCTAAACATCAAATGGCTGTACGTGATGTGAAGGGAAAGGAGTGTGCCGATGATAAAGAAGCTAAGGGAGTTGCGGACAAAGGTAACGATGTTAGGAGATCCCGTGGATATGGCGTCGTGATCACGCACAGGCAACCGCGATAGGAATATCAGCACTTTCCAGAAGAGCAACATCGGCAAAGAGAAGATTGGAGGTGCCCTTTCTTTGTTCATTGTTGGGAAGAAGGCATCAAATTGCCTACTGTTGATAATTACCCTGAGTGCAATGGGTATTATCGTGCTAATCGATCAGAGAAGAAATGTCGCTTGGAAGATCAGGGATCAAACTATGCTAGGCCGATCAGAGGAAAAGAGTCAGTACATGATCGACTGGGGGGCAAGCTCAGTGTGCACGACAGGCTTGGCAAACGTGTTCGTCAAGAGAGGCTTGAAGAGATGGCTGATGCAAGGGTTCCTGATGAGGAAATATTCTCTAGGGATCCAAATATAAGGAGCGACACAAGCTGGCAGGGTGAGAAACAATATCAACCTGTTTGGAAAACTAAACTTCCTCAATGGTGTCCCAAAGGCTTGACAAAGACTCAGAGAAGAAGGATCCAGTGTGAACGCCCGAATGATCTGTGTTATGGTGAAAACCCTTCGCAGGGAAGATCTCTGGTCTAGGAATGGAGGCCAAAGCACCATGAGAGGAGTCCATCGGTGGAGGTCAACATGGTTGTTATGTTGCCGATGTAATTCATGGCACCCACTGACGGTGAGGAGGAAGATGCTAATATGGCTCAATTAGTGCTGGATCCGATGGCAGCTGTCTTTGAGAAGCCTACCGATGATGAAAGGCAGCATTTGAGAGCTTTGTTTGTCAAAGGCAAAGTCGATGGGCAGCCAATATCGAAGATGCTAGTAGATGGTGGGGCATCGATCAATATAATTCCATATGTCATGTTTAGAAAGCTTGGAAAGAGTGACCAAGATTTGGTCAGGACGAAGATGAAACTTAAAGATTTTGAAGGCAATGTGTCGCCAGCCATGGGAGCAGTATGCGTAGAATTGACTATCGGCAGCAAGACTTTGCCGACAATGTTTTTTGTGATCAGCGGCAAGGGCACCTATAACTTGCTCTTAGAAAGGGATTGGATCCATGCTAATTGTTGTATTCCTTCTACAATGCATCAAAGTCTCGTACAGTGGGTTGGAGACAAGATTGAAATCGTCTGAGGTGAAGCTTCATAAGTTGTCGCATCATCAGAATCGGAGACCTATGAGCAGACCAAATGCATATCAGGTGAAGCTTGGGACACATAATCCCTTAAGATTGCTGATTACCGAATCAAACCGATCCAAGCAGTCGGTTCTGAAAAAGAGTTTTAATGGATCAGTTCGCCGATGACGGAAAACTTGGAGAGAGGTTTACATCGGCAGACGATTTATTAGAAGTAGATATCGGTGATGGTGATAGGCCCAGATAGACTTTTATTAGTGATAAGTTAGACTCCCAATGTAAACAACAGTTAACTGATTTGTTAAAGGAATATAAAGATTGTTTTGCTTGGGACTATACAGAGATGCCTGGTTTGGACCGATCAATAGTTGAACATCGGTTACCTATTAAGTCAGGTTTTCAACCACATCGGCAGCCAGCGCGCCGATGCAATCCTAATGTGTTGCCTGATATTAAAGCTAAAATTACAAAATTAATTGAGGCTGGGTTTATTCGGC
Organism: Microstegium vimineum; assembly: GCA_022036555.1. Classification (NCBI taxonomy): domain Eukaryota; kingdom Viridiplantae; phylum Streptophyta; class Magnoliopsida; order Poales; family Poaceae; genus Microstegium; species Microstegium vimineum. Next base: position 7,709,055 of record CM039131.1, read on the forward strand.
AATGTCGATATGCCGAATGGATTTCTAACGTAGTTCCTGTGTATAAGAAGAACAGGAAGCTTCGTGTTTGTATTGATTTCAGGAACCTCAATAAGGCTACACCGATGGATGGATACCCATTGCCTGTTGCCGATCTGCTGATCGATGCTGCTGCTGGACACCAGATTATTAGCTTCATGGAAGGTAATGCTGGATATAATTAGATATTCATGGCCGAAGAAGACATATCTAATACTGCTATTAGATCTCCAGGGCATGTTGGTTTATTTGAATGGGTCATCATGACTTTTGGATTGAAAAATGTCGGTGCTACTTACCAGAGGGCGATGAACTTTATTTTTCATAAGTACATCGGCACATTGGTTTAGATCTACATTGATGACGTAGTGGTTAAATCCAGAGACTTTGAAAAGCATCTTGTTGATTTACGGAGAATTCTAGAGTGCACAAAAGGGCACAGGCTGAAGATGAATCCTAATAAATGTGCTTTTGGTGGCAGGACAGTTTCTGGGTTTCATGGTGCATCAAAGAGGGATCAAGATCGGCAGAAAATCCATCGAAGCAATTAATAAGGTGATTGCTCCTACAAATAAGACTGAGTTACAATCCTTGATCGGCAAGATTAATTTTGTTAGAAGATTTATATCTAATTTGTTTAGAAAGATTAAATCTTTTAGCCCGTTACTGAAGCTGAAGGCCGGTCAGGAATTTGTGTGGGGAGAAGAGCAGCAATCGGCCTTGGAAGAAATTAAGAAGTATTTGGTGAATCCTCCAGTTTTAATTCTACCTCAACACGGGAAACCCTTCAGATTGTATTTGTCTGTCGATGACGGTGTTATCGGGTCAGCCTTGATTCAAGAATTTGAAGGGAAAGAACGTGTAATTTATTATTTGAGTAGAAGGCTGGTGGATGCTGAAATCAGGTATTCGGCCATTGAGAAATTGTGTTTGTGTTTGTGTTTATATTTCTCCTGCACCAAATTAAGGCATTATTTGCTGGCGGTCGAGTGTACTATCATATGCAAAGATGATGTGGTTAAGTACATGTTGTCGATGCCGATATTGAGTGGGAGAATCGGCAAATGGATCTTGGCGCTGTCGGAATTTGATCTGAGGTATGAGTCGGCTAAGGCAGTTAAAGGACAGGTGATGGCTGATTTTGTTACTCAGCATTGTGGTATGATGAATTATGTAGAGATTGGTCCTTTGACTTTGTTCTTTGATGATTCCACATGTAAGGAAGGAGCAGGTGTCGGTGTTATCTTGATTTCACCCCGAGGAAAAAAGTATGAAATCTCATTGCCGATTGTCGCTACTTCGACGAATAATCAGGCTGAGTACCAGGCACTAATGAAGGGGTTGGAATTGCTTAGGGATGTGTGTGCCGATGCCGTTGAAGTCTTTGGTGATTCTATGTTAGTGATCAATCAGTTGATTGGAACATATGAGTGCCGAAGTGATATTTTAATCGAATATCATTGGAAGTGTTTACAATTGTTACAGGAATTCAAAGAGTATCGTCTTGAGCACATTCTCAGATTGCATAATGAAGAAGCCAATCGATTGGCGCAACATGCTTCAGGGTATCAGCCGATTCGAGAAGTAATGACATCGGTAACAATTCCCGATGACTGGAGAAAAGAGATTGCCGATTACTTAAGAGATCTGTCTAAGAAAGTTGAAAGACGGTTGAGTTTTCAGGCTACCAAGTATGTGCTCCTTGATGATGAATTGTATTATCGTACAATTGATGGAGTTTTGCTCAGATGCCTTAATGGAGAGGAATCGAAGAGGTTGATGGGTGAAATTCATGAGGGGGTGTGTGGAGCGCATCAATCGACAATCAAGATGAAGTGGATGATTAGACGAAATGGATATTATTGGCCGACAATTCTTGAAGATTGTTTTGAGTACTTCAAAGGGTGTCAGGATTGTCAGAAGTTTGGTAATGTCCAATGGGCACCTGCGTCGGCAATGAATCCTATAATCAAGCCTTGGCCGTTTAGAGGATGGGTCATCGATCTCATCGGTGAAATTTGTGACACCCTGTGTTAAGCTTGCATTAGGATCATCATTAGCCACTAAACATAAGCATTGCAGTGCATTCATGTTTGCATATGCTATCATTTCATGTGTGTTTATTTATGTCTTTCACACTAGAATTGAATAGGTGTTTAGTGCTCTACTCTTGTTTAATATGTTTAGCTAAGTTTGCTATGCTTAGAATTTTGAGTAGATTTCTTTTCCTGCTAATTAGCCTGCCTAATTAAGCTTAGTTTATTTGTTAAAGAATAAAAATAATTCTTTCCTATAATAGATTTAATCAACTTTTAATTCTCAGTCCTTAAGCTAATGTTTTTCAAAAATTATGACCTACATGAAAAATGTAGAGCATTTTATTCTGAGCAACTTTGGTTTAAGTGTCAAATCCTAGTTTTGAGATTTTGAAACTGTTTTAAAGCAATTTCAGTTTGAAACAAATAAAAGAAAATGAAAAACGGAAAACAAAATTGAAACGGGTTGAGTTCGCCCATTCGGCCCACTCGGCCTCGCCCGCCGGCCCAGCTCGAGCCCGCACTGCCGCTCGCCCGCGGCTCACGTGCCACGCACACGCCGCACATGCAACCGCGCCCGCGCCCGACCGCTGGCCGCGCCGTATGCGTGGCGGTCGATTCCTGCCGGCTTTTGCAGAACACGCCATGCCGCCGTGCCACTTGCTCTCGTGCCCTACGTCGCAACCTGTGGCACTATGCCGACATCGCTGCGCCCTGCCGCTTAGCACCGCAGGCCGCTCTGCCCCGCCGTCGCGCCGTGCAGTCTCATCATCTTTACGCACCGCAGCGCTTCACCTCGTCTCGGTCACGTCTGAGCGCGAAGCCACGCTAACGGCGCTAGAACCGAGCCTGCACCGCACGCAACCGCTGCTGCCTCTGCTTCGCACGCCGCAGACGCGCAGCGCCGCTGCCGCTCTGCACCGCTGCCGCGCTACTCGTCATCGCAGCGCCGCCGTAGTGCTGCGTCCGATCAGCACTCCGCCTCGTCACACTCGCACTTGAGCCCATATCCACGCTAACGGCGCGTCGACCAAGTACCCCTCTGTCCGCACTCTGCCTCTGCTCTGCCACACGCCGCGGACACGCCTCGCCTCTGCCGACCGCCGCGTCGTCGCGTCACAGCCCCCACCGGTTACTCCGGTCGGCCATGACCGCGTCATCGGGAGCGCCTACACGTCCTACCCTCTCCCACTCAAAATCACTCATCCGCACTCGCTCTCTCGCTCGCATTGCTCCACTCTCGCCGCGCCGAGAGCTCTGAGCACCACAAGCGCCCCCTTTTCAAATTCCACACCGCCAGAGCTCCCCTGCTCGATCCATCTCGCACACAACCTCACCTTCGCCTCGCACACACGCTGCTTGCCTCAGTTTAGCCAGCCGAGCTCCACCGTTGCTGGAAAGCCGCCGCCGTTCCTCGGCCCGCAGTCGCCACCGCAACGACCGAACCACGTTCACCTCTCTTCTGACCACCTCCGTCGCCTCCATCTTCGTAGAAGCTTCACCGGAGGTAGTAGAGGTGAGAACACCCTTCCTCTAGCTCTAGCTCACACTGAAACGTTGTAGCGTCGTTGGCCGTGAGCCATTGCCGCCGTCGCGGAGCTCGCACGTGGCCGGACCTCCTTGGAGCTCCTCCGGCTCAACCAACCCGTGCACCGCACTCACCACATCACCGCGGTGCTCACGCAACCGCTAGCCTAGCACAGCATCGCCGGTAACGGCCTCGCCGCTTCGCATCGCCGCATCCCGTCGCCACCGCATGTCGCCGGCTCGCCATAGGGCCGCGCTGGTTCAACCAACACCACCAGTCGATGCACGTCATCACCCCGAGCCTACCGCACCAACCCTCGGCGCCGACGAGCTCACCGCCGGCGAGAACGCGTCGGTCCGCGCCGTTGCTCTGCTCGCACTCACTGCCATGTGGACCCGAGTTGACCACGGGGTCCCACCTGTCAGCCCAGCCTCCCAGACGCACTGGGCCGAGCCCATGCACTGTTCACCATGGGCCGGATTCAGTGGATGCTTTTCCTTTTTCCATTTTCAGTAAATGTGATAATACTTGTTTATTTCATATCTGGAGTTTGGTAAATCCTAAAATAGTGAAATAAATTGGGTTAGAATTTATAAATGAATATCTTTCAGCTAAAAATATAAAAGTAATTTTTGGAGAATGTCTTCAGTACTAATGTTTAAATAATCCTTTTCTGCACTTATGAAAGTTAATTGTGTTAATACATGAAATGATCTGATAAAAATGTGAAGTTTTTATGATAGATTTGTTATCCTGTGTAGAAGCTAGGAAAAATATAACATGCCATGTTTCTGTGTAAATTTTATTTATTACCTATTAAAATGTGTTTCTGCTGTTTTATTAGAATAATTCCTGTGGTAAATCTGTGATTGTATAAATCATGAAACTTTTTGTTGAGCCTCTCTATGTCATGCTCTATCTAGGAAAAATATAATATGTGGTATGGTGTATGGCAGAAAAGATACTTGTAGTTCAAGTGTCCTTTTCTAGGTTTTTTTGTGAAATTCCTATAGAAAATAATCTAGTAGTATTAATCATGGAACTTTCGGGATAAATATGTTTCTAAGTGTAGAACCTGCTAAAAATAAGATATATCCTATTTCACCCTGTTAGCTAGTAGCTCTAGTTCTAAGTGCTTATTCTGCATTTAAATTCATCTTTTTATATCTGCTAGCCGGTATGTTTGCCGTGGGTGAAATTTCTGCAGTAGTCTAGTTTAAGCATGCTCTGTCATCTGTAATTTTTGTAGATTTTTCTGAGCAGTCTTTAATAGGCTTTCTGTGTAAAGTGGCTTTGTGGTAATTAATTGGTTAAATGTTTAGAGCCACTTTTAGCGTGTTAAATCTTGTTCAAGCATCATCCCTGCACGATCAAGTTACTTATATGCATTGAAATCAATTAGGATCAGTGGAGGAACTTCAGGTGCCACCCCCAGAAGCAGAAGTCCAGCAGGTGCAGGAGCTGAACGAGGAGCACCACGAGCTCGACACTAACCTCCCCGAGTGCCCTAACCACCAGCCCTCCACCTTCACTCAAGGCAAGCCCCGGAGCATCTTTAAGACTCCCAGTATTTACAATTAATCTTCTTGAGTATTTTATACTGTGATGCATTAGGTGACAAGAGTTGATTGAATCCTAGTTGATGCATTACCTTCCTTGATATTGAATTTACCTACCTTGTTATCCTGTTAATAAAAGTAAAAGAAACCGCTTAGCCTGCTTAGAGCAAATGGTTACATTTACGTTTATAGTATTATCCCATGGGGGTAATACCTGCCACGGTTGGCTATATTTTGCTATCGTGGGAAAGAACCAATGGTAGTAATGAAATGCGGTCAACTGGAAGGCAAGTGCACCAAGTGGTTTAGACTTGGGGGCAGTCCGTCCGTTGGGTCGTATAGGTTTGTATACGATGGTGTCCCTCTTACATATTCGAATGCGCCCTTTCACATAGGGCCCATTACGAGTATCGACCCCGAAGCCGAGTAAACACTGTCCGAGCCGACGCTCAATCTGCTGTGAGCACCCTGTAGTTTGTAGATACGACCTGCCCCGTGGTGGCCAACTGATTTCTACAATTGGGTGGACCAATGCGAGCCCGCGGCGATACTACCTGGACACTGTTGAGCGGTAACCCAATGCATGGACCCGACGGGAAAAGTGTGGGTGTGTGTTAAAGGTAATCTTGCCAGCTGGTTGTATATTGATTCGAGTCGCCGCCTCCCACCGGATAGTGGGGGATTATGCTGAGCTTCACCACGGTACAACTCCATGTGACATCGATAATGGTTCTACTAAAATATTGACAAATGAACTGGATATGGTTTTATTATATTGTTTGATTAGATCAAGTGAGTGCTCTAGTACAGGTGCAAAACCTAGAACTAAATAATAGGATGAAAAATGGCTATTCTCTAATAATCTTAATTGTTTCATCTTTCTCGCGTTTCCGCAAAAGCAAAGTTTATCCAGATCCACATTAATGGCCATGCATATCCTTGGAGTCTTTATTTTCAGTTAGACGGGTAAGCTAGCTGAGTACATTTCCGTACCCAGGGTTTATCCCGTTTGTTGCAGATGGCCATGTATAATTTGGCTATTGTAAGCACTGTCTCTATCCTGTCGAAGGAGAAGAGGAGTAGGCTTTGGGCAAGGTCTTCTACGAGCTCATCTTTTGTTGTTGTTGGATGTAATCTCGTGGGCACCCCTATTTATTAATGGTACTAGTGTGGAGTGAAAACTTTGGGTTCGAGTTATAAAACAATGTTTTATTTGGCCACATGTATTGTGGCATGAGTACTACTTTATTTGGAACAAAGTGTTGTAATAACTTTATATCGTACTTCAAGTATTTCGTTTAATTGTTGGTTCATCCGAATGTGCATACCTGAGTTTGCGCGATCTTGGTTGGATATACGATTGTTAGAAATCCTTCGAGATTTCCAGACTACCGGGATTATATGGGCTCAAGTGCTCTAAGTGGCAGTTAAATCGGCTACTTTGGTACTTGATCTCTTATAATCTGGACGGTTCTACCACAAAATTTATCCGCCATCGAGTAAAGGGCATAAGTTCATACTTGTTGCCAGGTGGTATTGAGGAGCCCTAATCAGTATTGAGGAGAATAAGAAGAGGGTTGCCAGGTGGTATGACAAGAGAGTAAAGGCGAAGGAGTTTGCCGATGGTGATCTGGTATGGAAATTGATTTTACCGACTGGGACTAAGAGTTCAAAGTTTGGAAAATGGTCTCCTAATTGGGAAGGTCCTTTTCAGATAAAGCAGTCTGCTCCTGGCAATGCTTATATTTTGGAAACCCTCGAAGGGGTTGCGTTTCCTAGAGCTATCAATGATAAATATTTAAAGAAATATTATCCCAGTATCTGGGTGGATGCGTAAGGCGATATAAGTGTAAATTCCGATGGAAGAAGTTTCATACACAACATTGGTAGAAAGTGTGTTGACGTTATATTACAAGCAAAAACATTTGTCAAGGTTACAGTTGTTGATACGGCGAATTACAACATGGATTGAATTGATGATATCGCACGCAGGCGAATTTGGTTCGCCTCTTCTATTTCCTTAGCGTCGTCATCGGCAGAGCCCTCAATTGGCTTGATCTTTCTCTTTAACAGAATGGACTGCCGAGCGTCAGTATCTCTTTCTTGTTGTACGACTTTGATCGTGTCGGGAAGTTGAGTCCTCTTTTGGTTGGCTAGGTTTAAAGCTTCATCTACTTTCTTCAACTCAGTGAGCAACTCTTCTTTTTGTGACGATAGACGAATGATCTCTTGTTCAAGCTCGATGCTGGAAGCTTCTAGACGGCCAATGTCTTTGTGTTTTTCGTCAGCAGTTTGCTTGAATTGGAGCATTTCCTCATCAAGTTTGGATTGGGCAGCCCTATCGGCAATACGGCGCGAGGCTCGTTGATATTTGAGTTGACGACTCTCAAGAAATGGTGCTTGGAATAGGACTTCCTCAACATCGGCAGGCAGTTCGCCTTGGATTCCCTTGAAAGCTATCCTTACTGTGTTGGAGTCTTGGACTAGTTCGGAAGTGCTTTGTTGCAGTAAAGATAGCAGTGCTTCAAGTTAGGACTTCACTTCTGCTGATATAGTATCTGATGGAACAAAGCTTTCTTCCTCTTCGTCCTCATCTGGGAGATTGATAGCAAAAGAGAATAGACTATTTGGGGAGTCTTGGGCCTGAAAAGAAGAGAATTAGAGTTCGCCGATCACAAGTTTTGCGAGTTTATGACGGTCAGTTTACCATTTTTAGGCGGATCTCTCGCCTCGGACTCGGCAGAACAGCTGACCTAACCGTATCTTGAAGATCGGCAAATGTTGCCGATGAACTTGCCCCAGCAGGAGGGACGATTGGCGTTGGTACTGGTGCCGGTGTCCGTGCTACTTCCGCTATTGCCGACCTCTGTGGCGATGTTGTGGTTCCCTGGTCGGGAATTTCGTCCGGTACTGGTGCTGATGCCGATGCCGGTGCCGTTTCTATTGTTGCGGGCATCTCTTGCGGCGACGGCGCTGTCCCTTGGTCAGGAATCTCGGCTTGTGGCTGTTCGGGGGTAGCTACCGATACTGGTTCTGGTGCTGGCATATCGGCAGGAGCTTGAGTAGGTGCAGCAGGAGTTGATGATTTCTTATGTTTCGGTTTGGAAGCAGCACTTGAATGGCTCTGGCGCTTTGATCCTTGTACTTGGGGAGCATCGGCAGGTCGATCGGCTTGTACATTTGGGATGGCTGCCGATGAGCTTGTTGACTAGAGAAGAAGATGGTTGGTATGAGTTGAAAATAGAATAAAATTACCGATGAAAATTTACAATCGGTATAAGCAAGTAAGGTATTACCACGAAGGCTTGCGCCAAGGCAGTGGCAGCAGCAGCAATAGCATCATCTGTTGGCAGTGGTCTAGACCTGATGGTGACCTTAGGATCTGTCCTACGATGCATGAGAGCAGCCAATGGAGGGGCCTTGCTGCCGATTATTGATATGAGGTTCATCGGTCGCAAGTTGAAATACTTGCTGCTCTTGCTCTTATTGGGGATTGGGTCATTAACCTGTTGACAGAGGATTAGTTACCAGTATGTTTGAAGAGTTAAAATGGTGGTATCGGAAGTAAACTTACTGCGTCATCGGGGATGACATGATCGGCATCAATCAAATGCCGATAGTAATGCGATGATGGAGCAAATAGCTGGTCCTTCCATTCTTGCCACCAGGACTTGTATGATTCGGTAATAAAAGATGTCGGCGCCCAAGAAGATAAGTCGATATTGGCCATATCGGCATGGGGAGAGAGAGTGGTAATTTTATTCCAGTCCATTGCATTGGAGATGACCTCTCTTGATTTTATCACATTGACATAGCTGAGCTTGATCGGCAGTTGACCAAATGCTAGCTGTCTTGCTACTGCCGATGGATAGTAGAACTCGTATGACGGGTGAGAGTTCTTCCCGGTCCTGATGACGTTGACTGGAATGGCCCGGGGAATGAGGGTAGCCTTCATGATTACCTCATTTTGAGGTATATTCCCATCGGTAAGGTTGAAGGAGAGGGGGAATCGGTTGTCCTCATCAACATAAGGCCACCAGACTCGTTTTGCAGCAGGGATTCGGCAGTAAAGCTTCTGAAAGAACATGCCAAATTGATCAACATTGGCATCGGTTCCTGGTAGCACTATCATGGCTTCCCCGAAGTTAAGTGGGGAGCGGGTTGCTGATTCATCATCATCGAAGACATAGTCTTCAGATATGTCCCTTGGGAATTGTTGGTTGAATAGGTCAAATTGGAGACATTTGTGCATATGGGCGTTCAGCCACAATTTGATGGACCACCAAGGGCCTCCAAGATTACCGATGGGCTCGCCTAGTAGTAGCTTCTTCGATACTTGATGCAGAAGACAGTAAACTGAACCGAGGAGTTAACGGCCAAGGGGGAATCATCTGCCTGTGAGGAGCTCTGCTGCTGGGAGATACATGTTGGTGGGTCCGACTGTTCTGCCGCAGAAGACAAACTTTTCCAACCACATGTTGAGGAAGGTGGCATGCTCCCTTTGGCTTATCGATCCGGTCTTCTTGTACTCTTGGATGTATCCAGTCCAACCGCCGATGCTACGGGTGTTTACCCGACGCTCAGACTTCCTACGGAAGAGAGTGGCAGGATCGGCAGAGGAGACGTCGAGACCGGTGAGCATGTGTACATCGGCAAGTGTGGGGATGGCTGGTCCGTGTCTGAATAGGAATGCGTTTATTGTATCGGACCAGAAGTAAGAAGCAGCTATCATCATGTTCTCGTTCTTGGCCATATCGGCAATGGACAATCTAATGCATTGGTCGACGTTGCGTTTTGACCAGTATAGCTATTGTGATCTTGCTATCCTGAGGTACCAGTTCTTCCACCCATTGGTAGGTTTAGGCCAAGAATGAAAGGTGTCTACCCATAACCCTAGATCGAAATGCTCGGATCTGAAGGGAATACGGTTGGTTTCTGCGTTGATCAAATTGGTTGGATCGACATTCCCCATTGGGCCTAAACAGTAGAGATGCTCCTGATCGGTAGGAATCACTATCTTGTTGCGCATCTCCTGAAGATCCAAAAAAGAGGAAAAAGAAAAAAAAGGGGAGATTGTAAATCGATGCGGAAGGATAAAATTGTAGTGTATTCAGCAAAAGAATAAGGAAGATTACCGTTGAAGGAGTGAAGTTGATCGCCATTGAATGGGTTCTTGCGAGGGATCGTGCTTCTTGATGAAGGAGGGAACCGCTGGTGGGATGGTTGTCGGAGTGTTTTTCAGAGACGCCGGTGAAATGAGGATGAAGATGTGAGCTTAGGGTGAAAAGGAAAACGGATGGTAATCTTTATAGGCCTAGGTCAAGGGGCATTTTCGAGTTATCTTTTTACTAAACAGAGATATGGAAGGATATCGCGATGGATTTGGGCGGTGATCGAGGGATTTGTAACTGTTGGCGCTTCAGTTACGGGAGTTGTTGGTAATTTGCGGAGATGGTGCATGGTAATCAAGATGATGGCATAGGCATTTTTGGAGGGAAAGGATTACAATAGAGCAAAATTCGGCGCATAAGATATTTTATACTCCGAAATTGGGGGGCATGTGTTGACACCGTTTTTCGTACGGGTCAATATTGAACCAAGTGCGTTGATCGGCAAGAAGGTAAACGTTGTGCCTCATCAACGTCAAGATGCCACCGGTCAAGTTACCGATGGAGGTAGAAGAAATTACCGATGGTAAATTTGATTGAAGAAGCGTCAAGGGTGAAAGATGTGTTTGCCGATAAGGAAGAATTGCCGATAGAAACAAGAGATTGAAGAAATAAAAGAAGGTATTGGCTGATTAGAAGGGTGTTGCTGATGGAAATAGGAAAACGTTACCGATCGGGAATGTTGCCGATGGATGCGAGATGACGTAGCTGACGTCAGCAGGAAGATGCCGATGGCAATAGAAGGAAATTGCGGGTTGAAGGAATCTGCCGATGGAAGGTTTCATCATGAGGAAGACAGATAAGGAAACTAGTAATTTTATGCTAGTATTATTGTTTTAGTTCGAGTCCGACTCTTGCATGAGTCATTTTATTTCCTTAAAAATAGAAGTTCTGTTTAGGTATGAGTCGCGTTTGCTTACAACTCCTTTACCGTAGTATAAATATGTGCCCAGGGGCAGCGTAATATACACAATACAATACAATCAAAATACAATCTATTACTTTTTATCTACTTTTCCAGCATCTACTTTTATCGTACTAGTTCTAGTTTACCTACGAGTTCTTACGATCTCGACGGGCTGCATCTACAAGATCTCCGTCTACTTCGCAAGTTCCGCGTTTTGATCAAGTTGAGCTTTGACGTCCGGGCGCATCGCTGTCGTCTCGTTCAATCTTGTTCTAGTTATCATCTTTGTCGATTAACTAGTCAAATCGACTCGCACACCTTTGGATATCGAGTTCGGGTATAAGCCCGAGGTGTTCGCAGATCCGACGCTTTTTGTGTCAACACATCCACCATATATGATTAGTTGCTAGTGCTCATACTAGATGTACATGATCTTAATGTGTTAATGACTATATGCAATAATGATAAAACTCGCTTTTTAGCAACACTGGATTATAGGAGCTTATCTGTAGGGCAAAAGTTGGGATATACAATACAACCACGGGGGCTATATGGTTCTAGCTTTAGCTCAGTATGGGGACCTTTTCTAGCTCGTTCAGTTGTTACCTTTATGGCGCAAAAAGGGGCGTGGCAAGACGGGTATAGTGTGGTTCCTAATCGATGAGCATAGCCACGATGGAGTGTGACGTAGACAGGTTGGCTCTACATCCCCCTGTCATGAACCTTGCGGCCCTAGCTTGTTAGACGAATCCTTGAAAGGTTTCATAGTGTACCCTGCCCGCTCACCTTGGCAGGTTTTGGGAGTAATTAACCCGGGCATATCGGCAACACGACTCGTGGGAAAAGTTGTACATCTCTTATCAGAGTTAAAAACTATCATGATAGCGTGCTCACGGACACGAGCGGCTCGGAAAATACACATAATTTTGGGTTCTTATATCTATGTTGGCTATGCAAGTTATTATTTATTTATTGTATCATTTTCATTTACTTTATGATCATGGATATTTGAGCTTATGCAATCACCTTGGCAATTGTTGATATTAATATGAATTTGATCTACTTAAAATGCTTACCTCTATAAACCATGCATATCCTTTTGAGCTACATGAACCCGGTGTTGTATTTGCTGAGTACGTATGTGCTCACCCTTGCATTCAAACACCGCAGATGAAGGTTGGGTTGATGATTACTGCAATGACTATTAGTCTTGAAGTCAACCAGTCCCTTTGGAGCTTCCGCAGATGTTGTCGTCTGTTGACACCGTTTTTCGGCACGTGTCCAATGAGCTAAGACTTGTGTTGATCAGCGGCCGTTTTACATCGGCATCGCGAAATCATGAGTCAGTCTTGCCGATGGGAGTTTGCTGTGACTAAGTGTGTTGCCAATGGAAGCTGGAAGTTTCGGATGATTGCCGATAAGGGTTAATCGGTGAAGTCAAGTCGCCTGAGCTACAAAGTTGCTGATGCCGATTGCCGATGAGGAGATGTTGCCGATACCGATTGCTGATAGGGATTGATTGGTGAAGACAAGTTACCAGTACAAGGTTGCCGATCGGGAAGTGTTGCCGATGCCGATGGGCATGGGGTGCCGATGAGCACAGGGTGACTTAGTGTTTGATATCAGCAGAGGATTACCGGTGGCCAAAGAAGGAAGCCGCGGATTGAAGGGATCTGCCGATGGAAAGTTTTCATCGAGGGAGAGATATAAGGAACTGGTGATTTTATACCAGTATTATTATAGCAGTTTGAGTCCGACTCTTGCATGAGTCGTTTGTTTTCCTTTAAAATAGGTGTGTTTGTTTAGGAAAATAATATTGTTATTTTAGATCCGACTCCTGCGCGAGTCAGTTTCCTTAAAGTTAGGAGTTTGTTTTAGGAAAGATACGAGTCGTGTCTTTGTACAACTCTCCATGCGGGAGTATAAATATGTGCCCAAGGGCTGCCTGTAACAAATGAATCCAATATCAATCAAATCAATTTACTCTTATTCTACTTTTATCGCAATTTACCCTTTTTTGCATTAGTCTTAGTTTATCAACGAGTTCTTCAAGCTCCGATGGGCCGCATCACCTTGATCTCCGTCAAACCCTTGTAAGTTCCGCGTGGGAGTATCTCTGAGCTTTGACATCCGGGCGCATCGCTGTTGTCTCGTTCAGCTCTGCTCTAGTTATCCTGATCAAGCCTCAATCTCAGCATCCGGGCGCATCGCCGTTGTCTAGATTGAATCTTGTTCTAGTTATCGTCCTTGTCGATTAACTGGTCAAATCGACTGGCATGCCTTCGGATACGAATTTTGGGTATAAGCCTGAGGTGTTCGCAGATCCTGACGCTTTTTGTGTCAACACCTCTTTTGGCACGCCCAGTGGGACACGATTATATAAATCACACATCTATCATGGGTGATAACGCTGACGTTAACCAGAGGAACGTCATTGAAGTCTCTGAGGTCGATCTAAACGATGATCAGAAGCTGGCCATGGAGCGGGCTATGGAGGAGTACAAGCAGTTATATCTCAAATCCTTCAGCCTAAGCAGGAGCGGCGAAGCAATTCAGAAGCAATATCCGCCATTGCCGCGGCAGGTCACGTATGACGCCAATCCTGGTAAGTTACAAGAGATGGTTAATTCTGCTCTAAGTCAAGCATTAATTAGCCACTCTAGCGTGTTGTCCAATACTGTCTACAACGCTGTTATGCAATCATTCAAAGAAGGACATGCACCGCAATATGTTGGTCCAGCGTACCATCAACCTAGATCGGCATCTATAAGCCCATCGGCAGCCCCAATCGAGTCTTCCACTCCAGTGGAACCGTTTGCCGATGTGGCTACATCGCCAAGGCCAAACCCTGGCAACGTCACCAAGCTCAACACAGATCTAGTGGCGTCGGCAATTTCAGGACCTGCTATCCAGTGTCGGTCAACTCCCACTAACTGGTGGGGATACGGTATGCCTCCAAATCTATCTGCTGGTTCTCATCTGGTGCAGGGAGATAGCTCAGCTTGGAAGGGCTCTGTGGCATTGGCAATGCAATCACAGCCGGTGGCCCCTATGATGCATTACTCTGCGCCTTCTCCAACTGTGCAAGTGCCATCAGAAGATCTTCAAGTAATTCCTAAGATGCCTCTGATGCCACCATCGGTAAGCCCTATGCCGATGCAACACATTATAGCAGCTGGCAGCCAACCTCTGGTGACAAATCTTCAAACCGGAATACTGGTGCATCAAGGTAATCTGATGATTAATTGTTCCAGGATACAAGAGCCACACGCTCCAGTTAGCTATTAGCCATCGGTAAGTCATATTCCGATGATTTATAATCCTGGGTGGGCTAACCAGCCGCCAGCTCAACAACCTGACGTATTAATGTGTCATTACGGAGGCCCAGCAAACACTCAGAGCGGACCATCGGTACAGCAACCGATGAATACGATGACTCAACCTAATCTTCTAAGTGTGCAAAACTATCCATCGGTAAATCAACCGATACATAGTGTTCAGATGACTGGTGTTGTGCCCGTGATTACTCCGCATCATCTTCAAGAGGCGCATCAGCCGGCTCCACCAGTCAACAACCAGCCAATGAGTCGACAGGAGCAGGATGCATATTGGGTCGATAAGATCGCCGAAGTTATGAAAGAACAGTTCGGCATTAAACCCAAAGTGAATACATACTCTTATCGGACTCCATATCCTCCAGCTTATGACTTGATTCCTCTTCCAAATTGGTACAAAGTGCCTGATTTTACCAAGTTCTCCGGCCAAGATGACACGTCAACGATGGAGCATATCAACCGCTTCACTATCCAGTGTGGAGAAGCTACCAGCAGGGAGGAATTGAGGGTGAGATTGTTCTCTTCATCATTGTCTGGATCGGCATTCACATGGTTCATATCACTGCCTCCAAATTCTGTAATCACATGGGCTGATCTAGAGAGGCAATTTCATAAATACTTCTTCGCTGGCATACATGAGAAGAAGCTTACCGATTTGGTCAAGATGAGGCAACGCAATGAAAAATCGGTAGAAAGCTTTGTTCAAAGGCTGCGGGACGTGAAGAACATGTGCTACAGCTTGGTACTTGATGATCGGCAACTGGCAGATTTGGCCTTCCAAGGATTACTGCCGCACATCAAGGACAAGTATGCGTCTCAGGAGTTTGAAAGCCTGAGTCATCTGGTGCAAAGGATTGCCGATCAGGACATCAAAACCTTTGAACCCAGGAAGACTTGGAACAAAAAGGTGACCTTCATCGGGCAAGAAGAAGATTCTGGGTCGGATGAAGAGCTGAGCATCGATGCGGCCGAATGGGTGAAGGATAAGAAGCCTGTGTCTTGTCCATTCGGCCAGAAAGAAACCGAAAGGTTCACCTTTGACATCACCAAGGCCGACAGGATGTTTGACTTATTACTTCAAGAAGGGCGAATCAAGTTGGCGCCCAACCAAGTAATTCCATCGGCCGAAGAGCTCAAGAAAATCAGGTACTGCAAGTGGCATAATGCAACTTCCCACAGTACCAATGACTGCAAGGTATTCAGGCAGCAATTGCAGTCAGAAATTGAGTCTGGACGAATCAAGTTTGAAAACTCCAAGGTCCAGAAACCGATGAAGATTGATCAGCACCCGTTTCCAAATAATATGGTAGAAGCTAGTGGAAAAACCAAAGTGCTGACATTGGAAGCTGCTAGGAAAAACGCATCGGTAGATCCTAATCATCAAGTGACTGAGCGTGATGAAAGGAGGTTTGCCGATGACAGAAAGGGCAGGAAGGTTGCCGACGAAGGTAGCAGTGCCAATAGGGCTCCTGGTGTTATAATCACGCACAAGCAGCCAAGGCGAGACTATCGGCAATCACGTGAAGAGCGATATCGGCAAGAGGAAGAAGAGCACCAGGAGTAGCTTCGGCATAAGGACCACTGGAAGTGTCCCTTCTTCGTTCACTGTTGGGAAGAAGGCATCAAGCTACCCACTGCCGATAATTGTCCTGAGTGCAATGGATATTACACTACCGATCGGTCAGGTAAGAAACCTTGTTTTGATGATTGGGCATCTCGGTACGCCAAGCAGCTCAGGGAGAAGAAGTCGACACATGATCAACTGGGGGGCAAGCTCAGTGCCCATAACAGGCTTGCCAGACGTGTTGATCAAGAGGAGCTGGAGGAGATGGCCAATGCAAGAGTACCTGACGAGGAAATATTCTCCAGGGATCCCAACATCGGAAGAAGTACCGATGCAAGCGGTGGAAAGCAGCACCAGCCTGTCTGGAAAACCAAGCCTCCTCAGTGGTGCCCCAAGGGTCTGACGAAGACTCAGAAAAGGAGGATTCAGCGCGAACGCCGCAATGACCTGTATGTCAATGAAGAACCCTCAAGGGAAAAGCAGTAGAGGCCAAAGCGCAAGGACAGGGATCCATCGGCAGAAATTAATATGGTCATCATGTTGTCGATGGAGTTCATGGCACCTGTCAGCGATGATGAGGAAACTGCTGAGATGGCACAATTGGTGTTGGATCCAATGACAGCCGTCTTTGAGAAGCCTACCGATGATGAGAGGCAGCACCTGAGGGCTTTGTTCGTTAAGGGAAAAGTGGATGGACAGCCGATTACAAAGATGCTGGTGGATGGTGGGGCATCAATAAACATAATGCCGTACATTGTGTTCAGAAAGCTCGGGAAAGGCGATCAGGACTTAGTCAAGACTGACATGATGCTCAAGGACTTCGAAGGCAATGTGTCGACGGCTATGGGAGCCGTATGTGTTGACTTAACCATCGGCAGCAAAACTTTGCCGTCAACATTTTTTGTAATCAGTGGCAAAGGCACTTACAACTTGCTCCTCGGAAGGGATTGGATCCACGCTAATTGTTGTATTCCTTCCACCATGCATCAAAGCCTTGTATAGTGGATCGGGGACAGAATTGAAGTCGTCCGAAGTGAAGCCCCATCTACTGTTGCATCGGCAGAGTCGGAAACTTATGAGCAGACCAGATGCATATCAGGTGAAGCTTGGGACACGGAGTTCCTCAAAGTTGCTGATTACCGCATTAAACCGATCCAAGCAGTCGGTCCTGAAGAAGAGTTTTAATGGATCGGTTTGCTGACAACGGAAAACTGGGACAGGGCTTCACATCCGCCGATGATTTACTCGAGGTCGACATCGGCGATGGTAGTAAACCTAGCCCTACTTTTATTAGTGCTAAGTTAGATTCCCAATGTAAACAACAGTTAACCGATTTATTGAAAGAAAATAAAGATTGTTTTGCTTGGGATTATACAGAGATGCCTGGTTTAGACCGATCGATAGTCGAACATCGGTTACCTATTAAGTCTGGTTTCCAACCACATCGGCAACCTAGCGACGATGCAATCCTACTATTTTACCCGACATCAAGGCTGAGATTACGAAGTTAATCGAAGCTGGATTTATTCCGCAATGCCGATATGCCGAATGGATTTCTAACGTGGTTCCTGTGTATAAAAAGAATGGGAAACTTCGTGTTTGTATTGATTTCAGAAACCTCAATAAGGCCACACCAATGGATGGCTATTCGATGCCCGTTCCTGATTTGCTGATCGATGCTGCTGCTGGACATCAAATAATTAGCTTCATGGATGGTAATGCTGGGTATAATCAAATATTCATGGCTAAAGAAGACATATCCAAGACTGCTTTCAGATGTCCAGGTCATGTCGGTTTATTTGAATGGGTTGTCATGACTTTTGGCTTGAAAAATGCCGGTGCTACTTATCAGAGAGCAATGAATTTCATCTTTCATAAGTATATCGGCACGATAGTCGAAATCTATATTGATGATGTGGTGGTTAAGTCCAAAGATTTCGGGAAACATCTTGCCGATTTGCGAAAAATCCTGGAATGCACAAGGGAACATGGGTTGAAGATGAATCCTAACAAGTGTGTGTTTAGTGTATCGGCAGGTCAATTTCTGGGCTTTATGGTGCATCAAAGAGGCATCGAGATCGGCAGAAAATCTATTGATGCAATTAACAAAGTGGTTGCTCCTACAAACAAGACTGAGCTGCAGTCCTTGATCGGCAAGATTAATTTCATCAGAAGATTTATATCTAACTTATCGGGTAAGATTAAGTCCTTTAGCCCATTGTTAAAACTGAAAGCCGATCAAGAATTTACATGGAAAGAAGAACAATAGTTAGCCTTGGAGGAGATTATGGAATATTTGGTAAACCCTCCAGTCTTGGTTCCGCCTCAACATGAGAAACCTTTCAGGTTATATTTGTCTACCGATGACGGCGTTATCGGGTCAGCCTTGATTCAAGAATTTGAAGGGAAAGAACGTGTAATATATTATCTAAGCAGAAGGTTGGTGGATGCTAAGACCAGGTATTCAGCCATAGAGAGATTATGCTTATGTTTATATTTCTCTTGCATTAAATTGAGGCATTATTTATTGTCGGCTGAATGCACTATTATCTGCAAAGATGATGTGGTTAAGTACATGTTGTCAATGCCGATATTAAATGGACGAATCGGTAAGTGGATTTTGGCACTTTCAGAATTTGACCTAAGGTATGAATCGGCTAAGGCTGTTAAGGGTCAGGTGATAGCCAATTTTGTTACTCAACATTGCAATGTGGTACGCTCTATGGAGATTGCTCCTTGGACTTTATTCTTTGACGGGTCTACGTGCAAAGATGGAGCAGGCATCGGTATTCTCTTGATTTCACCCGAGGACGGAAGTATGAAATTTCATTGCCGATTGTTGCTACTTCAACAAATAATCAGGCTGAGTACCAGGCTTTGCTTAAGGGGTTGGAATTACTCAGGGAAGTACGTGCCGATGCTGTTGAAATCTTCGGCGATTCTATGTTGGTGATCAACCAGTTGATTGGGACGTATGAATGTTGAAGTGAAGCTTTAATTGCAACCCATGAGAAGTGTTTGCAATCATTAAAAGAGTTCAACGAGTACCGATTGAGCATATTCCTAGATTGCATAAGGAAGAGGCCAATCGGTTAGCACAGAATGCTTCAGGGTATCAGCCGATTCAAGAAGCCATAGCGTCGGTAGCAGTTGCCGATGACTGGAAAAGCGAAATTGCCGATTACTTAAGAAATCCGTCTAAGAAAGTTGAAAGGCGTCTAAGGTTTCAAGCCACTAAGTATGTGCTCCTTGGCGATGAATTGTACTATCGGACGATTGATGGAGTTTTGCTCAAATGCCTTAGTAAAGAGGAATCAAAAGAGTTGATGGGTGAAATTCATGAAGGTGTGTGTGGAGCGTATCAATCGGCATTCAAGATGAAGTGGATGATTTGGCGGAATGGATATTATTGGCCGTCAATCCTTGAAGATTGCTTCAACTACTTCAAAGGGTGTCAGGACTGTCAGAAGTTTGGTAACGTACAGAGGGCACCTACATCGGCAATGAATCCTATAATCAAGCCTTGGCCGTTTAGAGGATGGGCTATTGATCTCATCGGCCAGATTTATCCGCCATCGAGTAAGGGGCATAAATTTATACTTGTTGCTACCAATTACTTCACTAAATGGGTTGAGGCGATTCCTTTGAAGAAGGTGACATCGGCAAACATGGTGGACTTTGTTAAAGAACACATTGTTTACCGATTCGGTATTCCTCAAACTATTACTACCGATCAAGGAACCATGTTCACATCGGGAGAGTTTGATGAATTTGCTGCTAGTATGGGGTTCAAGGTGTTAAACTCTTCTCCTTATTATGCTCAAGCCAACGGTCAGGCTGAAGCGACTAATAAGGGAGTTATTAAGCTTATAAAGCGCAAGATTGAAGAAAACCCTAGAAGGTGGCATGTGGTGTTAAACAAAGCCTTATGGTCGTATCAGATGGCTTGTCATGGTGCAACCAAAGTCTCGCCGTATTAGTTAGTCTATGGACACGATGTTGTCTTGCCTTGGGAAATTAAAACTGGCTCTAGACGATTATCTTTTCAAGATCAATTGACGACCGATGATTATGCTACTCTAATGAAAGATGAGTTAGAGGATTTAGCAGGTCATCGGTTGAGGGCATTGATCAGCATTGAGGAGAATAAGAAAAGGGTTGCCAGATGGTATGACAAGAAAGTAAAGGTAAAAGAATTTGCCGATGGTGATTTGGTGTGGAAGTTGATTTTACCGATTGGGACTAAGAGTTCTAAGTTTGGAAAATGGTCTCCTAATTGGGAGGGTCCTTATCGGATAAAACAGTCTACTCCTGGTAATGCTTACATACTAGAAACTCTCGAAGGAGTTGCATTTTCCAGGGCAATCAACGGTAAATACTTGAAGAAATATTACCCTAGTATTTGGGTAGACGCATAGTGCTCAGTTAAATGCCGATGAAGGAAAAAGTTATATAAACATCGGTAAAAGTGTGCCAACGTTATATTACAAAGCCAAAATCAAGTGTTGCTGATTACATTTGCCGATGTAATGAAATTTAACAAGTTACAATAGGGATTGGATAACTGATATCGCATGCAGGCGAATTTGTTCTATCTCTCCCATCTTCGTAGCATCCTCATCGGCAGATCCTTCAACCGACTTGATCTTTTCTTTAGACCGATGGCTTGTCGGGCATTGTTGTCCCTCTCTTGTCGCAGAGCTTTGATGGTGTCGGGAAGGTGGGCTCTCCTCTGGTTGACTGCATTCAAGGCTTCTTCAACCTTTCTTAGCTCAGCTTGCAACTCTTCCTTTCTCGCCGATAATTGGATGAATTCCTATTCAAGATCAGTGCCGAAAGCTTCCAGTTGGCCGATGTTTTTGTGTTTCTCATCAGCAATTTGCTTAAACTGAAGCATTTCTTCCGTGAGTTTGGATTGAGCATTCCTGTTGGCAATACGGCTTGAGACCCATTGGTATTGAAGTCGGCGACTCTCAAGGAAGGCTGCTTGGAGGAGGATCTCTTCTGCATCGGCAGGTAGTTGGCCTTGGAGATCCTTGAAGGCTGTCCTTGCTGCAGTTGAGTCTTGGAAAAGCTGGGATGTATCTTGTTGCAGCAAGGAGAGCAGTGCTTCAAGTTTGGACTTGACCTCTGCCGATAGAGCTGGAGCAGAGCTTTCTTCGTCCTCATCATCATCGGAAATGTCGATAGCGAAGGAGAATAAGCTGTCTCCTCGAGCGGGGCCTTCTTGGTGTTCATCTTTGTCCTGGAGGTTGAGGCCGAAGGAAAAGAGGCTATCTAGGGAGTCTTGGGTCTGAAAAAGAAGAAGTTAAAATGTGTCGATCATAAGGTTATACTATGAATTTTTAGGTAGCCGACTTACCATCTTGAAGCAAATTTCTTGCCGAGGACTTGGTATGCTGGATGGTCCAGCTTCGTCCTAGAGATCGGCAGCAATTGCCAACGAGTGAGCTTCTGCTTGGGGAGCGGTTGTTGCCGTTGGTGCTGGCGGCATTGTTGCTCGCGTTGCTTCCGCTGTGGTTTGCTCCTATGGTGGCGACACCATTCTCTCATCGGGAATTTCGGCTGGTGGTGCCGATGCCGATTTCGCCTCCGCTGTTGCAGCAAGCAGTGTTGTCTCCTGATCAGGGACGTCGTCCAGCGGGTGATCAGGGATTGGAGCTGATGACGGTCCTGCCGTTGACGCATCGGTAGTTGGTGGTGCAACTGGAGCCGATAGCGAAGATGGGGTAGCCAACCTCAAACGCCTTTTCTTCCTTGGCGCGGCAGCGGGAGATCTGGCCCATTTCGATGAAGACTGGGGGGCATTGGCAGCAGGACTTGGAGATGCTTGAGTGTTTGAAGCAGCTGCCGATGACCTCATTGCCTGAAAACATTAGTATAAGTTATACAAAGTAACCTGTTGCCGATGAAACAGTATGTAATCGGTATGAGTGAAGATGAGTTTACTGCAAAAACCCGCGTCAAGGCAGTAGCAGCGGCCGATGTAGCCTTGGTTTTTGTAGGCGTCGGTTTGGGTACCTGCTGAGGGGTGAAGGCAGCTAGCATGGGGGCCTTATTGCTGATGAGTGAGATGGGGTTCATCATCCGGAGATTAAAGGGCTTGCCACTCCTGCTCATCTTGGGAATCGGATCGTCAACCTATTAAGTATAAAGGGGTCAGATGCCGATGATATGAATAAAGTAATGAGGAATGCATCGGAATGAAAAACTTACCGCATCATCGGGAATGACGTGATTGACGTCAATTATATTCTGATAGTAGTGCGATGACTTGGCAAACAATTGATACCTCCATTCTTGCCACCAGAACTTATACTCATTCGTGATGAAGGAGGTTGGTGACTAGGAAGACAGATCAATGTCTGACATATCGGCATTAGGAGGAAGATTGAAGACTTTGTTCCAGTCTATAGCGCTGGAGATAGTCTGCCTGGGCTTTATGACCTTGGAGTAGCAAAGCTTGATCGGTAGTTGGCCAAATGCCAGTTGTCTTGCTGCTGCCGATGGGTAGTAGAACTCGTAGGATGGAGGGGCATTCTTTCCAGATCCGAAGATATTGACTGGGATGGCCCGAGGCACGATACTGGCCTTCATGATTGTTTGATTCTGGGGCACATTCCCATCGGTAAGATTGAACAGCAGTGGAAACTGATTGTTCTCATCGACGTATGGCCACCAGAGCCGCTCTGAAGCAGGGATTCCATTGTAGAATTTCTGGAAGAATAGACCGAACTGCTCTGCATCGGCATCGATACCTGGCAATACTATGATGGCCTCTCTGAAGTTAAGTGGAGGGCGAGTTGCCGATTCATCATCCCTATACTTGTAATCTTCCGATATGTCCCTCGGGAATTGTTGAGCGAACAAGTCAAACTGAAGCGCTTTGTACATATGTGCGTTCAACCACATGTTGATAAACCACCAGGGACCCCCAAGGTTGCCGATGGGCTCACCTAGCAGTAACTTCTTGGATACTTGATGTAGAAGGCGGTATACCGATCCAAGAAGATATCTCCCTAGGGGAAGTCTTGTCCCATCGGCAAGGAGTTCAGCTGCCGGAAGATGCATGGTGGTGGGTCCGACTGCCCTGCCGTAGAAGATGAATTTTTCTAGCCACATATTCAGGAAGGTGGCATGCTCCCTCTGGTTTACCGATCCAGTTTTCTGATACTCCTGGATATAGCCGGTCCAGCCGCCGATATTCCGAGTGTTCACTTTGTACTCGGCTTTCCTATTGAATAGAGTGAAGGTATCGGCAGAAGAGACCTCCAGGCCAGTCAACATATGGACATCGGCAAGCGTAGGGGTGGCTGGTCCATGTCGGAATAGGAAGGCGTTCATCGTATCAAACCAGACATATGGACATCAGCATGTTCTCATTTTTCTCCATATCAGCAATGGAGAGACTGATGCACTGATCCAAATTGCGCTCTGACCAATACACTTGTTGTGTTCTAGCGACCCTAAGGTACCAGTTCTTCCACCCTTTGGTGGGCTTGGGCCATGACCGGAAAGCATCCTTCCATAGTCCTTAACCGAAACATTCAGATCTAAAAGGAATCTGGTTGTTTCCGTGTTGATAATGTAACTAGGATACGGATTCCCCATGGGGCCTAAGCAGGTGAAACTGGACTGATCGAGAGGGATTAAAACCTTGTTGTACAGTTCCTAGGGTTTGAAAAGAAAAGAAAAGAAAGAATCAGAAAAGGAAAGGGGAAGATTCTGGATTCATGTGGGAAAGGGACTAGCAGGAGATTGGATGAGGAGGAAAGTGGACTTACCTTGGGGATGTCGACTTGGATCGCCATTGGAGCTAAGGAGTTCTTGCGGATCGTACTTGGTTTGTGGAAAAATACTGTTGCTCGAGCTCGGGTTCTTCGGAGGCGCCGCCGGAGGTTGAAGACGAAGGCAGATGTGAAAGTGAAAGTGGACTCAGGGTAAAAAGGCAGATTAGATCCTGGTAACTTTTATAAGCTTACTCAGGGGTATTTTGGGACTTCGGTTCACACTGTTCAGGAATGTGGAGAGGCTTACGGTGGATGCGCGCGATAATCAAGGGGATATTGTCAGATTTGCAACTGTTTGTGCTATAATCGAGGGATTTTATTAATAAATTGAGGTTCTGCACGCGGAGATCGAGGAAGTTGTGCAGTCATCTCGAAGGTAATGGCTATAGTAGAGGGAATTTCGGCGCGTAAAGTATTATACACTCCGAAACTGGGGGGCATGTGTTGACACCGTTTTTCGGCACGTGTCAAATGAGCTAAGACTTGTGTTGATCAGCGGCCGTTTTACATCGGCATCGGGAAATCATGAGTCAGTATTGCCGATGGGAGTGTGCTGTGACTAAGTGTGTTGCCGATGGAAGTTGGAAGTTTCGGATGATTGCCGATAAGGGTTAATCGGTGAAGTCAAGTCGCCTGAGCTGCAAAGTTGCTGATGCCGATTGCCGATGAGGAGATGTTGCCGATACCGATTGCTGATAGGGATTTATTGGTGAAGACAAGTTACCAGTACAAGGTTGCCGATCGGGAAGTGTTGCCGATGCCGATGGGCATGGGGTGCCGATGAGCACAGTGTGACTTAGCGTTTGATATCAGCAGAGGATTACCGGTGGCCAAAGAAGGAAGCTGCGGATTGAAAGGATCTGCCGATGGAAAGTTTTCATCGAGGGAGAGATATAAGGAAACTGGTGATTTTATACCAGTATTATTATAGCAGTTTGAGTCCGACTCTTGCATGAGTCCGACTCTTGCATGAGTCATTTGTTTTCCTTTAAAATTGGTGTGTTTGTTTAGGAAAATAATATTGTTATTTTAGATTCGACTCCTGCGCGAGTCAGTTTCCTTAAAGTTAGGAGTTTGTTTTAGGAAAGATACGAGTCGTGTCTTTGTACAACTCTCCATGCGGGAGTATAAATATGTGCCCAAGGGCTGCGTGTAACAAATGAATCCAATATCAATCAAATCAATTTACTCTTATTCTACTTTTATCGCAATTTACCCTTTTTTGCATTAGTCTTAGTTTATCAACGAGTTCTTCAAGCTCCGATGGGCCGCATCACCTTGATCTCCGTCAAATCCTTGTAAGTTCCGCGTGAGAGTATCTCTGAGCTTTGACATCCGGGCGCATCGCTGTTGTCTCGTTCAGCTCTACTCTAGTTATCCTGATCAAGCCTCAATCTCAGCATCCGGGCGCATCGCCGTTGTCTAGATTGAATCTTGTTCTAGTTATCGTCCTTGTAGATTAACTGGTCAAATCGACTGGCACGCCTCCGGATATCGAATTTCGGGTATAAGCCCGAGGTGTTCGCAGATCCTGACGCTTTTTGTATCAACATCGTCCTAGCTTCACTTTATTTGTTTACAACTTTGTAATGAATATTTATTTCACTATGTAATAAGGACTGTGATGGTACTTTTTATAATTTGTCAACTTATGTGTGCGACTATTCCTGTGGTGCACAAGAGTCTTTTATGCACTTGTTTTTGTTCTTAAAAATGGGTGTGACAAATTATAAAAGTGGTAGCTCTTGTTCATGCTTGTTTTGGTGCAAGCCTAGTTAGAATGGTTGTTTTTAGAGTCCTTGCTTCTCTTATTCATGCTTTCTACTAAAGCCTTACTATTTACTAAAAGTTTTAATGCTTCTTCAGTTATATTCTTTTGTGAAAAACTTTGCTTCTGTTTGATCTATGTGTAATCTCTCCGTAGATGCCTCCCTCTCGCCAGAACAAAAGGATGACAGTTGCGGAGTACCATGCCTTGTTCACTGCTAGGGAGCCTCGACCAACTGAAGATGTGGAGACTTCCTATGAAGAGTCAAGAGTGGAAGCCTTTCAGGATGAAGACATAGAGGAAGAAGTTCAGATGGATCCAGCACCAGAAGACGTCCCTTTGACAGATTGGACTGAAAATACCCAATTCATACGGCTGAACCGTCACTATCCCTTTCAGGATCTGATAGAGATGCTTCTGGAAAACTGCTTGTATGAGATGCAAGCCACATTGGAGTACCACTGCACAGAACGCAAGCATCGTCAAAGGCCATCCCAATGGCATGCAGAGCTTTGGGTTTGGGAAGTTGAAAACAATCGTCGTATGGTGCATGCCACCTTCAGGTCCAAGGTGAGACGATCCTCTCCTAGGAAGGCCATGGAGGATGTTTCTTGTGAGGCATTCACCTGCTACCACGGTCAGTATTGGGATCGACATGACACTTGTGATAGTGGCTTTAAGCATCTTCTTTTCTTTGTGCCAAGTAGAGGAACCTAGTACGTACATGGAACCTGTAGATGTTTTGAAACCAAAGCTGCAAGCTTTGGTGAGGTTTGGTCGTGGGATGGCAACCGTGGCAGACGAGTTGAAAGAAAAGCTGCCTTATGAGAAGGAATTCAATGAAAAGTTGTGTGAAGAGAATGGATCATTAAAAGCTCAGCTAGCTCAACTCCAACCATGAGAGAAGACCCCAAGTCCCTCTACTTTCAAGATATATCCATAAGTTTTAGGCACCTTTTATGTAATATAGAACGATTGTAGTATCGCAGTTGAGTCTAGTTAAATCGAGTTCTTGGTGTATTGTGAACCCTTTGTGCTTGGTTTATTTGTTATGATGACTATGAATGATTTGGATCTTTGTAATGTTTGTTGGAACCTTGTGGTTATAGCTACAAGTTTCCAAGGTTTAATAATAATTAGTTAATGTCATACATATAGTTGGGTTGAGTTTATCCTGTGCTGCCCTTGCTGTTTTCTGGAGCAGTCTGTAATGTTTCTGTTATTTCTCGAGATCTGATCATGCAAAATCTATGAAAATTTTCTGGAAACAACTAGACTTACTCATGGTTCATTTACAACTGGAATCACCCTTATATTTGTTATATTTTAAGATATATGCCTGTTGCAAGTTGAGGTTTCTGCGGAGTCTGGAACCTGAAACATAATCTGTTAATTGTTGTTTTACGTCTTTTTTACTTCTGAATTTGGGAATGTCCTATAACACAAAGTTGTAGATAATTTCGAGACATTTCCAGAAAGTCCAGAACCAACTATTTGGATATTTGTAACTTGAGTTATGGCTGTTTTACTGTAGTGCTGTCAGAATCTCTCGTCCAGAAAATTTCAGATTTGCATATAATATGTTTTGATGGTATAAGTAATGTTTCTAAGCCTAGTTGCTTATGTTTTGGAACATAGATGCCTCGTCAAAACAGGAACGGAAACCCACCACCACCTCCACAGGCACCCATGACCACTGAAGAACTGATGGCGATGTCGGGGCAACTTATGCAGACTATGATGCAGTTTATGCAGAACCCGCCTAACGAAGCTGCAGCTCTTGTCAACAAGCGTCGGGAATTCCTTCAAGGTCATCCCCCGGTGTTCTCTCACACTACTGATCCCTTGGAAGCAGATGATTGGTTGAGGGCAGTAGAGAAACAACTCAACATTGCTCAGTGCAATGACCAGGAGAAGGTGTTGTATGCTTCTGGTCAACTCTAAGGTGGAGCTCAAACATGGTGGGAATCTTACCAAGCTGCATGTCCTGCCAATGCTCCTGCTATCACTTGGGATGAATTCTCCAGGGACTTCAAGGCTCTTCATATTCCAGAGGGAATTATCGAGCTTGAGCCGGAAGAGTTCCGTAATCTCAGGATGGGGTAGATGTCGGTCAGTGAGTACCATGACCAATTCTCTTAATTGGCTCGTTATTCTCCTAATGAAGTGAGAGATGATGCAGATAAGCAACGCCACTTCCTCAAGGGTATCTACTATGATCTTAGACTGCAGTTGAAGGGTAATGTTTACCCAAACTTTCAAACTTTGGTGAACCGTGCTATTGTCACACCCAAATTTCAAGGACGAAATAGGATGCATAACATTATGTGTGCCCAGGAATAATCCACACATAAGTTCACAAATTACAAGTACCATCACAGAGTTTAATACATATCGAACATATACCCATTACAAGAATAAATAAAACAAAAGAAGATACACTAGCTCTTGAGGCTCCATCTCACAGGGAAAGGTCAACTGGTTGACCAAGCCTAGAAGTCTTCAGGAAACTCCTCATATCCTCCTGCTTCTGTTACCCATCCGGGATTTTTGTCCAAAATTGAAAAGAAAACAAGCGTGAGTACACTCGTACTCAGCAGTATAACATGGGGTTATGAAGCTCAAAAGGCTGACACTGGCTTACTGCATTTAGCACTTTTAGTTGGTCAAATTTTATTAACAAGTATCATCAGGTTATGCTTAAGCCCAAATGATCCCACTTATACCTCTGCCAAAGTCTTAAAGAATCATAACCATCATCATTAAAAATGGTGGCAGCAGGAACATAAATGTTAGTCAAGTTAATTAATTAGTCCGTAGGTTTTCCGGGCCGCTCATGACCGTGAGCACGGCTGATATATCAGTTTTAACACTCTGCAGAGGTTGTGCATCTTTACCCGTGAGTCGTGATGCCCCGATTGCTCGGGTTAATTACTCCCATAACACTGCCAAGGTGAGTGGGCGGGGTTCACTATGAAACCTTTCATAGTATCTCGTCTAACAAGATTAGGGCCGCTAGGATTGGCAAGGGGCGATAGAGCTCCCCTTCCGAGTAGCATAAAGACCCGCAGCCTACGCTCAAACTCGGACAGAGGCCGCACCATAACCAGCTCGGCAAGAGCCTAATGCGCCCTTTCGGGTAACCGCTAACGAGCTAGAAAAGAGCCTACTACTTAGTTAAAGCCAGAGCCATGTAGCTCCCACGGTAGCACTGTCAGTCCCAGCTTTTGCCAACAGTGAGTTATTAAAAGGGTTATGTTCCAATTGCAGTAATAGGATCACCAATTCATTCAAAGTTTTATAACATTTGGCAGGGATCAAGTATTCATTTATATAGGACTAGCCGTCTACCCATATGCATATCCCATAGGAAACAAGGTATAGGATTTCAATTCTAGGAAATTAAACTACGGGTATCAAATTAAACACATGCACATGAAATGATATTTATGGTGAATAGGAGAACAAGGTAGGTCCCATGCTATACTTGCCTTGGTTCTCAGAGTCCTGCTGGTCAAAACACTCCTGATCAAAGAACTCTTGATCACCAACAAACTCCTCACTGCCTGAACTCGATCACGACATAGCAACAACACGCATTCCAATTGCATACATACAAAGCAAACAAGACAATCATTAGAACAGTACACCAATAACAATAAACAGAGTTAAAAGGTTTATAAAAAGATACTACGCATTGCTACGATCATTTCAACACGAATTTCACGAAAATCGGATTTAAAACGCAAAAGATATGAATTTAACTGGTTCTCTAGGAGCATTTTTAGTATTTGAATTATCATTGAATTTAAATAATTCAAACATGAACAACAGATTTTTTAACATGTAGAGAATTTCATTATGATCCTAACGCAACTCGAATCGTCCAAATCGGAGTTAAAATAAAGATTTTATAAACAAATTAAGGCAGTGGCAAAATTGTAAATAGCAATTTCCATTTTTGGAATAAACCGAGAAGGAATACGTTTTCTGAACCGAGAAAACATAAACTCGGAAATGCGCCAGTGCTGCAACGCGGGGTCAACTGACCTGCCACGCGGCGGCTTAGGATAGGGCGCGTCCACGGGCACAGTGCATGCACTAGGCGCAGCTGTGGTCCACCGGTCCACCGTGGACCGGGGTGCATACCCCTTCGGGGGGATCTAATCCTAACCGCAGAGCAAACAACTGACGGCTCAGAACAGATCGGAGAGAGAGGGGGAGAGTGGCGGCCAGAACCGAGAACGGCGCGGCGGCGCCATGACCACAGAGGGCCGAGCTCGCCGGAGTTTCACCGGAAAAACTCGTCCGGCGTCCGTTTCGAACACCGACTGCATGGGAAGAAAGAGGGGGACGAGGCGAACTCCGTGGTGTGCTCGGTTGAACGCGGGGAGGAAAACAAAGATGGCGCCATGGATCCCGGCGGCTCTGGCTCACCGGCGAATGCGGGGAAGACTCTTCTGACTGCCGCGGGTTCAACCAACTGCACAGAAACGATCTACAGGCTCGTGCGAGTGCGAGGGTGGGTTCGGTTGAGACAGTGGCTTACCGGAATAGGGCCGTCCGCGGCGGCGCCATGATCGAACTCGATCTGTGTGTGCGGGTGAGTCAAAACAGCGCCGTAGAGACCAAATTGAAGGCCTAGGGACGTGCGGTGTGTCAGTGCGGTGCTAGTGAGGTGCTCGGACGCGACTGAACGCTACCAGAGTCGGCTGACCACGGCGACGCCATTGCTACCGACCTCGGTGTGTGACGGAGCGGCGCATACCGGGTCTAATTGACCGAATTAAGTGGACGGGGAGGAAGAGAGGGCGATGGCGAAGCTCACCGAGGCGGTTTGGAGGATGGAGGTGGCTCGGTGCAGCTTGTCGTCGTGGAACGGCGGTCGGCGTCGCGGCGGCGTCCGAGAGCTCCGCGTTCACGACACGTGTTCTGTGCCCACCGAAGAGATGCAGAGAGAGGGATTAGGCTACGGAGATACGCGGGGAGTTCGCGGTTACGAAACAGGTCTTACCGCGACGAATTGCGGCCTCCGGTGCGGTGTATTGGCGACAACAGCGGCGGCGGCGGCGACGAGATTGCAGACGGGAAAGGGGGAGAGCAGGGCGCGGTACTCGACTTTATAGCGTAGAGCAGAGGCGCGGGACGTGCGGTGCCGTTGCGGCATCGTGGGCGAGATGCGGAGGGGGAGCGGGGCAGACATCGTGCGGCGGTTGCCGTCCGCGCGCGTCCGATTTCTACGGGAGGTGGAAGACGGCTGCCGAATGGGGCCAAGCCACAAAGAGAGAAGAGAGGATGAGGGACGGGGGCGGTTCCCGTGCTCCACGCGTCCACGCGCGTTCTCGAGCGAGCAGGGCGGAGTACGCGTCACGGCGGTTGCGGAGCTCCGCATCGTGCGAGGCAGAGGGGAGGGAGGAGAAAGATCTGACGCGCGGGCCCGGTCGATCAGAGAGAGAAAAGTAGAGAAGAAGGAACGAGGCGGTGCCGACAGGTGGACCCCGGCTGTCAGCGATAGGAAGGGGGAGAGAGGGTGAAGGAGTGGCCGGTTGGGCCGGCCTCTGCTGGGCCGCGCAGAAGAAAAGAGAAAGGGAGGGGGAAGTGGGCCGAGCCAGATTCAGGAGGGGAAAATCTTTTCCTTTTTCTTTTATTTCCCTTTTCTAAATCCATTTCAAAAGCAATTTGAATTCATTTGAAATCTGAGTTTTGCAAAATCAATCAATCAAAGAAAATTATGCAACCGCATGAATGCATCAACATGTTTCTAAACTAGAATAAGTTTTATTTGCAAGAATTTTAATATTCCACTAAATGAAATGCTCACATAATTCCATAATTAAATCATTTTCTATTATTTGAAATTCAAACCAAATTTTGGGTGTTACAGCTATCGTGCTCGACAACGAGCGCAAGGACATAGATAGGAAGAGGAACATGAGAACACAACCTTCTGGAAGTAATACTCGTCCCCGCTTCAACTCTCATTCTGGTTCTCAATAACGGTACCAAGGGCCTGTCAGCCAGTGGAACCACAACCCAGGCTAGTAGAGGCCTCAGTACCAGCATGGGAATACTTAGAACCAGCAACGCTCACCTTATTAGTTTCAGAGTGGACCTCGTACTCCTCATCAAGGTACCCCGAGCTCTACTCCTGCTTAGAATAGTGCACCTCAGCCTAGCACTCCAAGAGTATGCTACCGATGTGGAGACACTAGACACTATGCTCATAGTTGTCCAAAGAAGAAGAACCAGAACAATAACAGTGGTAGGAGAGGAAGACCTCAAGGAACTCCTAACTCCGGAAGGGTGGATCATGTATGTATCGCTTCAGCTCAGGAGGCCCCGGAGGTCATGTTGGGTACGTTTGACATCAACTCCATCCCCGCCTCTGATCTTTTTGATTTTGGAGCATCACATACTTTTATTTCTCAAGCATTTGTTACCATACATAGTATACCCATGATAGTTATGAAGAATCCCATGATAGTAAGTTCACCCGGGGTACCTATACAAGTTGCTCATAGATGCCCCTCAGTTAATCTAACCTTAAGGGGGGTAGACTTTCTGATTAGTCCAGTCGTGCTGAGAAGTTCTGGTATTGATGTGATCATGGGTATGGATTGGATGCAAGCACGCCAGGCAATAATACAGTGCAAAGAGAAGAAGGTGTCTCTTACTACACAGAAGGGTGATGAGGTCATTGTTGATGTAGTTGTGCAGAAACCAAAGGCAGCCACATTGAACCAGATTGAGGATGAACCTAATCGAGATGACTCAGTGGTGAATGAATTTCATGATATTTTTCTAGATGAACTGCTAGGTATGCCACCTGACCAAGACATTGAATTTCTTATTGAGTTATTACCTAGTACTGCACCCATAGCTAAACTTCCATATAGAATGGGGGTTAAAGAACTAGAAGAACGTAAGAAACAAATAAAAGAATTGCAAGAAAAAAGTTTCATTCGTCCTAGTTCATCACCATGGGGTGCACCAGTTATCTTTGTTGATAAGAAGGATGGTGGTTGGAGGATGTGTGTTGATTATAGATCACTCAATGAGGTTACAATCAAGAACAAGTATCCTTTGCCTAGAATTGATGATTTGTATGATCAGTTGAGAGGTGCTTGTGTATTCTCTAAGATTGAACTTCATTCTGGCTATCATCAATTGAAGATTCGTGCAAGTGACATTCCAAAGACAGCTTTCACCACAAGGTATGGTCTGTATGAGTATACTGTTGTGTCATTTGGATTGACGAATGATCCTGCATACTTTATGTAAATGATGAATAAGGTGTTTATGGAGTATTTGGATAAATTTGTGGTTTTGTTCATTTATGATATATTGGTGTTCTCTAAAACTGAGGAAGAACATGCTGAACATTTGAGATTGGTATTGCAGAAGCTTAGAGATCACAAGTTGTATGCTAAGAGAAGCAAGTGTGAGTTCTGGTTAAAGGAAATTTCTTTTCTTGGTCATGTTGTCTCTAATGGAGGTATTTTTGTTGATCCAAGCAAGGTGAGAGATGTGTTGAATTGGAAACCACCCACCAGTGTTACTGAGATTATGTCTATCTGAAAGTATCACCAATGAGAAGTGTGAAAAGGTTTAACATGAAAGGTAAGCTAGCACTGAGGTATGTTGGACCGTTTAAAGGTTTAGCCAGACATGGTGAAGTTGCTTATCAGTTATAACTGCTTAAGAATTTATCTGGAGTTCCTGATGTGTTTCATGTGTCTCAACTTAAGAAGTGTTTGCGAGTACCAGAAGAGGAAATACCTCTAGATGATCTTAATGTTGTTGATGATTTGACTTATGAAGAGTATCCAGTTAGGATTCTTGAAACAGCAGAAAGAGTAACCAGGAGCAGAGTCATTAAGATGTGTAATGTTCAGTGGAATCGATATTCAGAGGTAGAGGCAACTTGGGAAGAACTAAGAAAATCATACCCACAGTTGTTTGAGTAAGTCAGCTAATCTCGAGGACAAGATTCTTTTAAGAGGGGTAGATTTGTAACTCTCCAAAAAATTGCATTGTTTTCAAAAGCATGAAATTAATTTAATTATTATGCTTATATTCTATATGCATTTTACTTAAGTGAAAGTATATGGTTTTGGTGAATTAAAAGTCATCATGTACAGACATGTTATGCATTACATGTTGTTGCATATTCTGTCTTGTAATGAGTGGTTTTCAAAATGTTTCAAAATTTGTTTATGAGTTGGAATTTGGAAATCAATTGCAAAACCGATTCTAAAACTTTGAAAAGTCTTTTCTTTTAACTCCCTCTCTTTTCCTCTCTTTTGGCCTGGCTGACCCAACTCGGGAAGATCCCTTCCTCCCCTCTCTTTCTTTTGAGCAGCCAGCTTCCGGCCCAGAGCCATTCCCCTCCCGCTGCACTTGGCCCAGTCCGACCGAAGGCCCTGGAGTCCCCCTTGGCCCAGCTCTGCATCCAGGAGGATGCCTCCCTTTCTTCCTCCATGTGTCTAACACCGTGACCCCGCGCGTCAGAACCCTTCCCTTCCTCTTCCATTTTCCGGCTCGACAAAAAACCAAGCAGAGAGCGATTACAGCCCCAATCGAAACCGATTCTCCGGAAATTCTTTCCAAATTAATTCGGGCGTGTCTTTAAGACGTCGGCACCCCCTCTTCACTCTGTTTTCCCATTTTCTACGCGCCCATGACCTACCCGCAAGAACAGCGCCGCCGGGAGCCAAGTTTCCGTCCGCCTCCGCCATTGAAGCCTTGCCGAGCTCCTCCGTCAACCGCAGGACCTCGCCCCCCACCGGAGTACGGTACGAAAATAAGTGAAAAATGCATATTAACAGTTTTGCCATTCAATTTCAAATGCTTATAACTTGCTCATGTTAAATCCGTTTTGACCCGTTCAAGTTGCGTTAGATTCGTAATAAAATTATCTACATGATTGTGCCTCTGTTAGTTAGTTTTGAAAAAAGTTTAATTTCGTGATTATATTTAATTTAATATCTTTCTTTTTGAAACCTTGTTTAATTCATAACTTCGTCGTTTTAGCTCCGATTTTCGTGCACGAAACGTCCATGTGATCGTAGCGATACGTAGATTAGTTTTATAAAATTTTCATCATATTTTCCTACTTTTGGTGTACTGTTCTAATTATAGTTTGTTTGCTTCGTGTATGTTTGTCCATTGGTTGTATGGTGTTGTTTGATGATCGATGTAGACGTTGAGCAACCGGTTGAGGAACCCGGTTGAGGAACCGGAGCCTTTCTTCGATCAAGAACAGCTGGACCATCTGGAATACTACGAAGAAGGCAAGTATAACATGCGATTATCCTTGTTGTCCTATTCATGATACATAAAATATTCATATGCATGCTATTCCTTGTGTGACATCTTGTGTCAAGCTTGCATTAGGATCATCATTAACAACTAAACACAAGCATTTCATTGCATTCATTTTGCATATGCTATCATTTCATGTGTGTATTATAATGTTTTGAAACTAAAATTAAATAGGTGTTTTGTGCTCCACATTGTGATCAACCTGTTTAGCTAAACATTGCTATGCTTAGAGTAAAGTATGGTTTACTTTATGTTTAATTACCCTGCTTAATTAAGCTTAGTTTATCTGTTAAAGAAGTAAAGTAATTCTTTTCTTAAATAGCTTAAATAAGTTTTAAATCCTCAACCCTTGAACTAATGGTTTTTAGAATTTATGACCTACATGAAAAAGGTAGAGAATAATATTCTGAACAACTTTGGTTTATGTGTCAAAACTTAGTTTGGAGTTTTTGAAACTATTTTGAAGCAAATTCAGTTTGAATCAAATAAAAGAAAATGGAAAAAGGGAAATCAAACTTGAATGGGCCGGCGCCACGCTTTCGGCCCGCTTGGCCTTGCCCTCGGCCCGCGCACGCGCGCTCCCGCATGCTCACTCGCGCGTCGCACAGCGCACGTCCAGCGTACATGCCCGCACGCACGCGTCGCGCACGCCCGCGCGCTCGCGCCCGACCGCGGCTGAGCCGTACGTCGGCGTCACCTGCCGCGTGGCCGCCGATGTCTGACCGCGGATGTCGAACACGCCATGCCGCTCGCTGCCCGCTCTGCTTCGCCGCCACAGACGCGCTGCATCACCGCGCTGCCCAGTCTGCGTCGTGCCGTCGCGTCGCATTCACGCCGCCGCAGCGCCTGCCGCCGGCCAGCTCCACGCCTCGTCTCAATCACGTCTGAGCGAAAAAACCGCGCTAACGGCGCTAGAACCAAGCCTACCCCGTGCTGCCGCGCTGACGCCCCTACTTCGTCGCCGCAGACCTGCCAGTCGCAGTACCGTGCGTCGTGCCGTCGCTTCGCAGTGACGCCGCCGCAGTGCCACGTCTGATCAACGCCCCGCCTCCCGCCTCGTCACTCTCACACTCGAGCGCGAATCTGCGCTAACGGTGCGTCGACCAAGTCCCGCTCCTGCCCGCACGCTGCTCCTGCTCTGCCTCACACGCCGCGAACACGCCAGCGCCGCTGCCACCGCCGCGCCATCGCGTCATGGCCTCCACCGGTCACTCTGGTCGGCCATGACCGCGTCAGCCGTCGCGCCTACACCTCCTACCTCTCTCCCACTTGAAATCGATCATCCGCGCTCGCTCACTCATGCGCATTGCCTCTGCTCTCGCCGCGCCAAGCACCAACCGCACCACAACACCCCCTTTTCGAATCCGCCACCACCCGAGCTCCTCTGTTCGATCCACCTCGCACGACAGTTCACCTTGGAGTGGCACACGCCCTGCTTGCCTCGCTTTCACCAGCCGAGCACTCCAGTCGCCACCGCACCGACCAAACGGTGTTCACCCTCACCGTCTCGCCCCCGACGCCTCCATCTTCGTGGGAGCTTCACCGGAGCTAGCAGAGGTGAGAACACATTTCCCCTAGCTCTAGTTCACCCTGAATCGGCACCGCACCATTGGCCGAGCGCCATTGCCGCCGCCGCGGAGCTTGCACGTGGCCAGGGTTCCATAGAGCCCCTCCGGCTCAACCAACCCTTGCACCACACTCACCACATCACCGCGATGCTCACACAACCCTGCGCCGAGCCTCGCATCGCTGGTGATCACCTCGCCACGTCGCACCGCCGTGCTGCACCGCCACCGCACGCCGCCGGCCACTTTCACAGTCGTGCCGGTTCAACCAACCCCACCAGTGGATGCGCGTCATCACCTCGAGCCTAGCACACCCAACCCCAATGCCGGAAACCTCACCGCCGGCGAGAACGCGCCGGTCAGCGCCGTCCTCTGCTCCCTGCTCACTGGCAGGTGGGCCAGAGTTGACCACGGGCCCCGCTTGTCAGCTCTCTCCCGCCCGCGTGTATTGGGCCAGACCCAGTACTGTTCCCCCACGGGCCGGATTCCGAAATGAAATTCCTTTTTCCTATTTTCAGTAATATGTTAATACTTGTTTGTTTTATATCTAGAGTTTGGTAACTCCTAAAATGGTGAGATCAATTTTGTTAGACTCTATAAATAATGATCTTTCTGTTAAAAATATAAAAATGATTTTTGGAGAATGTCTTCAGTACTAATGTTTAATTAGTTGTTTTCTGCATTTATCAAAGTTAAATGTGTTCCTGCTTAAGATGGTCAAATAAAAATGTGAAGTTTTTATGCTAGCTCTTTTATCCTGTGTAGAAGCTAGGAAAAATATAACATGCCATGTTTCTGTGTAAGTTTTATTTATCACCTATTAAAATGTGTTTTTGTTGCTTTCTTAGATTAATTCCTGTAATAAATATGTGCATGTTTAAATCATGAAATTTTTTGTGGAGTCTCTGCATGCCATGCTCTGTCTGAGAAAAATATAATATGTGGTATGTTGTATGGCAGAAAAGATACTTATAGTTCAAGTGCCCTTTTCTAGGGTTTTCTAGGAAAATTTATATAGAAAATAATCTGGTAGTGTTGATCATGGAACTTTCTTGACAAATATATTTCTAAGTATAGATTCTGCTAAAAATAAGTCATAGCATGTTTCACCCTGTTAGCTAGTAGCTCTAGTTCTAAGTGCTTTTTCTACATTTAATTTCATCTTATTGTATCTGCTAGCTGGTAGCCTTGCTGTAGTTAATTTTTCTGCAGTAGCATCCAGTAGGCTTGCTCTGTTCCCTGTAATTTGGGTAGATTTTTCTGAGTAGTTTATAATAGGGTTGCTGTGTAAACTGGTATTAGAATAAACACTTACAGCACTTCTAAAGGCCATCTTTGAGTGTTTAATTCCTGTTTATGCATCATCCCTGCACCACCAAGTTACTTATATGCATTGCAAACATTTAGGACAAGTGGAGAAACACCAGGAGCCAACCCCAGAGACAGAAGTCTAGGAGGTGCAGGAGCTGAGCGAGGAGTACCACGAGCTCGACACTAACCTCCCCGAGTGCCCTGACCACCAGCCCTCCACCTTCACTCAAGGCAAGCCCGGAGCATCCTTAAGCCTCCCAATATTTACAATTAATCTACTTGAGTATTTTATACTGTGATGCATCAGGTGACAGGAGTTTTTTGAATCCCAAATTGATGCATTACCTTCCTTGATTATTGTTTTACCTATCTTGTTAACCTGTTAAATAAAAGTAAAAGCAACCGCTTAGCCTGCTTAGAATAAATGGTTACTTTTATATTTATGTTTCGTGTTATCCCATGGGGGTAATACTAGCACGGTTGGCTATATTTTCTATCGTGGAAAGAACCAATGGTAGTAATGAAATGCGGTCAACTGGAAGGCAAGGGCACCAAGTGGTTTAGACATGGGGGCAGTCCGTCCGTTGGATCGTATAGGTTTGTATACGATGGTGGCCCTCTTACATCTTTGAATGCGCCCTTTCAGATAGGGGTCATTGCGAGTATCGACCCCGAAGCCGAGTAAACACTATCTGGGCCGACTCTCAGCCTACTGTGAGCACCCTCTAGTTTGGAGATACGACCTGCCCCGTGGTGGCCAACTGATTTCTCCAATTGGGTGGACTACTCTGAGATCGCGGCGGTACTACCTGGACTTTGTTGAGCGGTAACCCAATGCATGGACCCGACGGGGAAAGTGTGGGCGTGTGTTAAAGGTAATCTTGCCAGCTGGTTGTATACCGATTCGAATTGCTGCCCCCACTGGATATGGGGGATTATGCTGAGCTTCACCACGGTACAACTCCATGTGACATCGTAATGGTTCTACTAAAATATTGATAAAAGAATTTGGATATATGTTATTATATTGTTTGAATAGTTCAAGTGAGTGCTCTAGCACAGGTTCAAACTTAGAGATAATAATAGGATGGAAAAATGGCTGCTCTCTAATCTTTAGTTTCATCTTGTTCGCTTTTCCGCAAAAGCATGTTTACCCAGATCCACATAAATATCCTTGCATACCCTTGGAGTCTTATTTTCAGTTAGACGGGTAAGTCTAACTGAGTACATTCCCGTACTCAGGGTTTATCCCGTTTGTTGCAGATGGCCAAGTATACTTTGGCTATTGTAAGCACTGTCTCTATCCTGTCGAAGGAGAAGAGGAGTAGGCCTTGGGAAAGGTCTTCTATGAGCTCATCTTTTGCTGTTGTCGGGCATGACCTCGTGGGCACCCTTATCTTTTAATGATATTAGTGTGGAGTAAAACTTTGGGTTCAATTTCAAACAATGTTCTATTTGGCCACAGGTGTCGTGGCGTAAGTACTACTTTTATTTGGAGCAAAGTGTTGTAATAAGTTTATTTGTACTTCAAGTACTTTCGGTTTAGTTGTGGCTCGTTTGAATGTGCATACCTGAGTTTGCGCGATCTTGGTTGGATACATGATTGTTAGAAATCCTTCGAGATTTCCGGACTACTGGGATTATATGGGCTCAAGTGCTTTAAGTGGCAGTTAAATCAACTACTTTGGTACTTGATCTCTTATAATCTGGACGGTTCCGTCACACCTTGGTCACCATAGATTGAATCTAGTCTTGTTATCCTGATACCTTGTGACCTATGATTTGATCCAACATATATGATTAGTTGCTAGTGCTCATACTGGATGTACATGATCTTAATGTGTTAATGAATATATGCAATAATGATAAAACTCGCTTTTTAGCAACACTAGATTATAGGAGCTTATCTGTATGGCAAAAGCTGGGATATACAGTACAACCACGGGGGCTATATGGCTCTGGCTTTAGTTCAGTATGGGGACCTTTTCTATCTCGTTCAGTGGTTACCTTTATGGCGCAAAAAGGGGCGTGGTGATACGGGTATAGTGTGGCTCCTAATCTATGATCATAGCCGCGATGGAGTGTGCCATAGATAGGTTGGCTCTACATCCCCCCGTCATGAACCTTGTGGCCCTAGCTTGTTATACGAATCCTTGAAAGGTTTCATAGTGTACCCTGCCTGCTCACCTTGGCAGTGTTTTGGGAGTAATTAACCTGGGAATATGGGCAACATAAGTCATGGGTAAAGTTGTACACCTCTGATCAGAGTTAAAAACTATCATGATAGACGTGCTCACGGACACAAGCAACTCGAAAAACTCACATAATTTTGGGTTCTTATCTCTATGTTGGCTATGCAAGTTATTATTTATTTATTGTATCATTGTCATATACTTTATGATCATGGATATTTGAGCTTATGCAATCACCTTGGCAATTGTTGATATTAATATGAATTTGATCTACTTAAAATGGTTACCGTTATAAACCATGCATATCCTTTTGAGCTTCATGAACCCCGTGTTGTATTTGCTGAATACGTATGTGCTCACCCTTGCATTCAAACACCACAGATGAAGATTGGGTTGATGATTACCGCAATGAGTACTAGTCTTGAAGTCTACCAGTCAACCAGTCCCTTTGGAGCTTCTCCAGATGTCATCGTCTTAGCTTCAGTTTATTTGTTTACAACTTTGTAATGAATATATTTCGCTATGTAATAAGCACTGTGATGGTACTTTGTATAATTTGTCAACTCATGTGTGCACATGAGCCTTTTATGCACTTGTTTTTGTTCTTAAAAACGGGTGTGACAACATGGTCACAATGAGGTTTGGTAAGCCTCCACTTCGCTCCAATTGAGGCTATCTTCTCAATCCTCCCTTCATCATGAAGAACGAAGATCTAGGCCATCCGACAATCAAGTGCTCGATTGGACAACAAACCTCCCACAACGCCTTCTGCAACCTGTGATCGGGCGTCAACATCATGTCCAAGGTAACATATGATAACTTGTTAGGGGGACCTTTGTTCCCTACATGTGTTTGTTTGCAGATAGCAGATGAGACGATGCGGTTTCCGAGGGACTTGCTAGGGACATCTTGGTGAACATCCAAGATGAGTACATCCCTACCGACTTCATCATCCTGGACATGGGAGCCAATGTGGATGTTCCCGTCATCTTGGGAAGGCCCTTCCTCAACACCACCAATGCGGTCATCTACGTGGGATCGGGCTAGATCCATTTCCAATTCCCAAGTCATAAGATAAAGTGTGCTTTCAATGGTTATAAAATTAACAAACAGGTCAAAGCACATCCACCAAGAAGAAGAGTTCGAGCTCCATGCCAAAAGAAGAAACATCCGGAGGCCAAGATCAACGAACTCAAGAAGGACGAACCTATGGAAGGACCGAGAACGGCGACCACGGGGGGGGGGGGGGGGTGAATGAGAGCCTCAAATTTCTCTCGAAATGTTCGGGCCACTCTTCCCAAAAACCAAACCCAGTTGTTGGGTGCTCAACCTCCCCCGAGCAACGCTCGGGGGATTCAGACGAAAACGGAGAAAAGAGAGCTCACCGACAGTGGAGAAAATTCACCGGAAACCCCAAAAACAGGTTCTCAACCCCTAGGATAAAGAGGCAAGAACCTACGCAAAATGGGAGGAGAACAGCAAATAGCAGAGGCTCCGGACCAACTTGGTTAAGACCATCGGACCAATGGAAGTGGTCTGGTGCCTTTGTCCGGTGCACACCAAGGGACCTCCGGACAAGTCCGACGCCCTCTTTGCAGAGTCCGGAGCTCACACAGAAAACCTACAGTAAGAGCCTAGGCTCCGCACAACTAGTCCGACGCTCACCGTCGGACTATGGAAGTCATCCGGTGCTCACTCTCGCCACAGAGCCAAAGAACACAGCAAGCACCCTTGCTCTGGACACCTAGTCCGACGCTCACTGTCGAACTAATGAGCCTGATCCGACGCCCTTTGCTGCTTGACCTGTGAACTGATCAAGACCACCGGACCACTTGCAATGGTCCGGAGCTTAGGGAGGAGTTGTCCGAAGGGTGGTCCAACGCTCACAAACAGAAACTCTGCACCCCGCGAAGAAACGTTTCCACTCCGCCAAATCTTCCCAAAACTCAACCAAATGATCACCAACTGCAACCAAACTTTGTAGGTATGATCCTAGTGCAGTTGGGGAGCTATCCCGAAGAAATCATCGCTCAATTTGGAGAGAATAAACAAGAACACTCGGATGGGGGAGAAAGAGGAAAACGAAGAACGCAACAAAGAAAACACCCAATCTACGCACTCATGAGGTTTGAGAATAATTCCTTCGGTGCAAAGAAGCTCCTCACGATTACGCACAACTTGGTTCAAACGGAATTGCAAGAGCTACTCCCTACAAAGAGAAATCATCTCGGGAAAATAGGGAGCAAAAGGAAAACACGAAGAACACAAGCAAAACGAGGACACAATAACGAAAATGAAGCCACCATGGCTTACGGAGGTTAGGTCCTCCGATTCCTCGCAACAATCACAAGTTCTTACACCGGTGACACAGTGGATCTCAAGCAAGAATAAGCTAGGGAAGGGAAAACCTAGGAATAGGTGGGAGAAAGAGTAAATGCCAGAGATGAGGATGAGGATACCCCTTCATCCTCTATTTAACAGGGCTTTGGCTATTTCCCAAAGACCCCCCTAGATACATTGAGTGAACTACCTAGCTTAAGCATTGCAGTCCAAGCTCCAGAAAATATCTCCCTCGATTTGAATGGACGGTGTCGGGTACGAAGGTAAGGGGTACCCTAAACCCTTCGATAAATTAACGCTAAACATACCAACAATTTTTAAGACAGGGACCAACACACTACCAAAGTCAGTAAGGTAAGGCCCATCACTCGATGGCCCTCTACACCAGCTATGGTGACCAGCCGCGGGCCGGCCCACCTCGACGAAAAGAGACGGACGAGGGGCCGAAAAAAAACGACCCCTTGGCCTCCACCTTGACGCTGAATGACGCACGAGGGGCCGAACGAGCGACCCCTCGGCCTCCACCTCGACGCCGAATGACGGACGAGGGGCCGAACGAACGACCCCTCGGCCTCCACCTCGACATCAAATGCCGGACCGAGGGTCGAACGAGCGACCCCCCGGCTCCTACCTCGACACCAGGTGACGGACGAGGAGTCGAACGAATGACCCCTCGCCCTCTACTTCGATCCCT
The DNA here is from genome assembly GCA_022036555.1 of Microstegium vimineum. NCBI lineage: Eukaryota > Viridiplantae > Streptophyta > Magnoliopsida > Poales > Poaceae > Microstegium > Microstegium vimineum. The sequence goes on from CM039131.1 coordinate 7,752,154, forward strand.
CCGAATCCGCCTCTGCTCTGACCCTACCTCGATGCCGAGTGACGGACCAGGGGTCGGACGAACGACCCCCGCACGGGAGCCTCGATCAGCCCAACTGCTCCCGGCATGGGTTAAAGTAAATCCGCCTAACGCTATGGGCGCCCGCGTCCGCAGTCAAATCCAACAACTCTCCGTCATGTCCCTGATTCCTGTCAACTGTGTTGCTACTGCCGCCACGATGCGAGTACGGACTCCAGCAGCACCCCTCGGAATGTGAACAGTACGGCCCTCGACGACGAATCCGGGGATACGACAGAGCCTCGCAGGGCTCGACCCCCCCTTGACCGAGGGGCTCGACCCCTCTCCCCTCCAACAAGTCCAGTATGGGGCCTGTCCCATCCGCTCCGTCCTGCTTCAGCTGTGGGATTCGCGCCCGCCTGCGGGAGCTGTACCGTGACGACTTCTACTGCCACCACTCCGCAGAGCGCTGGAAGGACGGGAAGGCCATGTCGCCACAGTGCGCGACGCCACTTCGCCAGTACTACGCCGCGGATATGCTGCCCATACTACAACAGTTAGGAACCCTGTACCCTCGGGCCTCCCTTTGGTCTATAAAAGGGGACGCCGAGGAAGTAGGAGGGATCTTCTGCTTCTCGGGACCTGGGTCTTCCGACTTCAGATCTTCGGATGGTCTTTTTCGGACTCCATACTCATACCACACACCCCGCTGCTTGAGCGACCCCTCGAGCAATCAACCCACCACCTAGGGCAGCACTGCTAGCCTTAGGTCGCAGCTCCTCTGAGCAATCCCATGTAACACAGCTTGTATCCCCCCTGTACGAGCACATTGGGTGCGAGATAATACAAGTCATCCTCCCCCGCTGGACGTAGGGCCTTCCTCTGCCCGAACTAGGATAAACCTTGTGTCCATCTTGCATCACATCTGAGAGAGGGAGCACGCGATATACAAATTTACTAGTTGGTGGTCTTGACCCCTGGGTCATAACACCGATAGTTGGCGCGCCAGGTAGGGGGAATTGCGTGTCGATCAACTCCGAACTACTCTCTCAGATGGATTCCACCACCCCACCGTTTCCATTCACCACCGTCGTCTGGTTCGACAGTCTAGGGTTCGTATCCACGGGCCAGGGCCACTTCATAGTCTTTCCCTTCGCTCGTGGCCTGGATAGCGGCAGCACCGGTATGCCGGGGCCAGCAAGGATCAGGCGACGATCCCTCCGCTTGCGCCTCTGGCCTGCGATCAGGAGGAGGCGCAAGCGACTCCGACGCGCTCGTCGCTGTGCGGATTCCGAGACACCGGATACCGTTTCCCCGACCCCGGCTGGCGACACAGCCCCTCCCCGCAGGGGCCTGTTTGACCCACGCTTATGGGCTAAGGGCGGGCGCCCCTCTGAGCGGGACTTTGGCTCCGCCATATCATCATCCCCGAGAGTCCCCGTGGCCTCTCCGACACACTCGACCCCGCCACCACCGTGTAACCCGTTCCCGTACGGGCTCCACAACAGCGCAAGACTCTGCTCTGCCCTCGCAGGTTCGCAGATACAGACACGCAGCATGTCTCCAGGGACTCCGTCGCGTGCGACGGTTAACCCCGTCACCACATCTTCATTGGGCGAGCACCCGGAGCCGAGACTACCCCGGACATGGGGCACGTTGCGGCGACGCCTGGCGGAGGAGCGCAGGGGATCCTTCCCCCACTTCTACCACGCCGACCCCGACTCGGACTCTCCCGATGAGGGTTACGACTCCACCCGGGAATGCTTCCATCTCGACGAGCAGGCCGACCCCCAGGATGACGTCGATGACGCCGCGGCCACAGAAGCAGGAGGAGGGGGCAACGCTACACCAGCACGAGATGCCAACCCCCCAGGTCCTGATAGAGCCGATCCACCCCTAGACGTCCAGATCACGCAAGTCCGAGAGCTTCTCAGCAAGCTCGAGGAGGAGCGCCTGTGACTTCAACAACTCGAGCACGCCCTCGAGCGGGATCGAGGGTGCCCACAGGGTGGAGGAGCTCGCGAGCGGGCCTAGGAAGTCCACCGGCAAATCGTCGAGGAGGGGCCGAACAGGCCCCGAGTCTACAACCGCGCCAGCCAGAACGTCGTAGCGGCCGCAATGCTCCTCCGCGGCATGCCGGCGCCATCGACCCTCCAAGCACGGCGTATCAGGGACGAAATCCAGGGGCTTCTCCAAACTACGGCCATGCAGCAGGCGGAGAGCTCGGCCTCGAGGCGTCAAGGGGCTGCCTCCGAGCAACAGGAAGTACCCCCCCGACAAAATCAAGAGTTATCCGTCCACCAGGACAAAGCGCCCTAGGGCCAAGTCGAGCGACGACCGGTTCGGGAATGCCTCGTCGATGATCGACCCCCTCGGGTGAACAATCGACGTCGGTACGGCGACGTCGATGCTCGAGGCTACAGCGCTCACCGAGGTGGGCGCTACGACAGCGACGAAGACCGATGTCGGTCTCCGGAGCCACCGGGGCTCCGAGTCTTCGGCAGAACCATCCGGCGGACCCCCCTGCCCGTCCGTTTCCGTCCACCCACCAGCCTGGTCAACTACAACGGCGAAACCAAGCCAGAGCTCTGGCTTGCCGATTTCAGGCTGGCATGTCAGCTGGGTGGAGCCGAAAACAACCACGTCATCATTCGGCAACTCCCACTGTCCTCTCCGACACCGCTCGCAGATGGCTCGAGGAGCTGCCCCCGGACTTGATCCAAGACTGGCCCGACCTGGTCAAGATCTTCGAGGGGAACTTCAAAGGCACCTACGAGCGGTCGGACAACCCCTGGGACCTCCGTAGCTGCAAGCAAAAGCCAGGGTAGACCCTCCGCGCCTTCACCCGCCGATTCTCGAGGCAGCGTACCGCACTAACCCCCATCTCCGACCACGAGGTCATTACGGCGTTCATCGCCGGAACGACCTGCAAGGAGTTGGTGCGGGAGCGGGGGCGAAACACCCCCAAGACCGCCAACGAGCTCATGGAAATCATCGCCAACTACGCAGCTGGCGAAGAAGCCGTTCACGCGTTCTTCCAGATACCTCCAGAGAAGGGGAAGGGCAAGGCGGATGAGCCGGGGGCTCGGACAACGAGCCCAAGAAGAACAATGGGCCCAGAAGGAGCAACAACGGCAACGGCGGCAGGAAGAAGAAGAAGAAGAACCAAGCGGGCGGATGCAACATCGAGCCCGACATCGAGCCCGACGACGAGCCCGACGACCTTGTCGCTGCGGCAGACAAGAAGAAGCCTCGAGGGCCCCCTCCCGACGGGGGCGTCTTCGATAAGATGCTGAAGGAGCCTTGTCCCTATCATATGGGACCAGCCAACCATCGTCTCGAGGACTGTCGCATGCTTCGAAAGCACTTCATCCCTCCTGGCTTCAGGAGAGACGACAGCAAAGAAGACCTGCTCTCCGACCTCCTCGTCAAAGGCGATGCCAAAAAAGGAGGCTTCCCCGAAATCCACGACTGCTACATGATCTACGGGGGACCCTCGACTCACCGCGCGCCAGTGCAAGAGGGAGTGTCGAGAGGTTTTCTCCGTTCGAGCCCAGGCTCCTCGGTACCTTGACTGGTCACACACGCCGATCACCTTCGACCAGGTCGACCACCCCGAGCACATCCCCAACGCAGGGGTCTACTCGCTCGTCGTCGATCCGATCATCCTCAACACCCCGCCTCACAAAGGTACTCATGGATGGGGGAGTAGCCTCAACATCATCTACGCCGAGATCCTCGACCTCCTGGGAATCCCGAGGACCATGCTCCTGCCCAGCACGGGGGGGGGGGGGGGTTCCACGGGATCGTCCCAGGGAAGAAGGCACTCCCAATCGCCCGCATCAAGCTACCTGTCTGTTTCGGCGTCCCCTCGAACTTCCGAAAGGAAGAGCTGACCTTTGAGGTGCTTGCGTTCCGAGGCACCTACCACGCCATCATCGGTCGACCGGGGTACGCCAAGTTCATGGCGGTCCCAAACTACACCTACCTCAAGCTCAAGATGCCAGGGCCCTCGGGGGTCATCACCGTCGACACCTCCTACGAGCACGCATACGACTGCGACGTCGAGTGTGTGGAAAAAGCCAAAGCTGTCGAGGATTCGGCCATCCTCGCGGCCCTCGACGATTTGTCCGGGGAGATCCCCGACCCCAAGCAGCACACTGGCAACTTCAAGCCGGCGGAAGACACCAAGACCGTCCCGCTCGACCCCGGTCTCGCGGATGGAAAGGTGCTGATGGTCAGCGCCACCCTCGAGCCCAAATAGGAAGCAGTGCTCATCGACTTTATCCGTGCGAATGCCAACGTGTTTGCATGGAGTCCCTCGGATATGCCGGGCATTCCGAGGGAGGTCGCCGAGCACTCCTTGGACATCCGAGCCGGGTCCAAACCGGTGAAGCAACGCTTGCGCCGCTTCGACGAGGAGAAGCGCAGGATCATCGGGGAGGAGGTCGATAAGCTTTTGAAGGCCGGATTCATCAAGGAGGTACATCATCCCGAGTGGTTAGCTAACCCCGTGCTTGTTAAGAAAAAGAATGGGAAGGATAGGATGTGTGTAGACTACACTAGTTTAAATAAAGCCTGTCCCAAGGTTCCTTTCCCACTACCACACATCGATCAAATAGTGGATTCCACTGCGGGATGCGAGACCCTCTGCTTCCTTGATGCATATTCCGGCTACCACCAAATAAAGATGGAGTCCGATCAGCTCGCGACTTCCTTCATCACCCCCTTTGGCATGTTTTGCTACCTCACCATGCCCTTCGGTTTGCGAAACGCCGGGGCCACCTACCAGCGATGCATGCTCCACGTCTTCGGGAAACACATAGGGCCAACCGTCGAGGCCTACGTCAACGACATCGTGGTCAAGTCCAAGACAGTCGGAAACCTGGTCGGAGACCTCGAGATCGCGTTTGGGTGCCTCCGAGCGAATCTCATAAAACTAAACCCTGAGAAGTGTGTCTTCGAGGGCCCTCGAGGCATGCTCTTGGGCTACATAGTTTCCCAGCACGGGACCGAGGTCAACCCCGAGAAGGTAACCGCAATCACGAGGATGGGCCCGATCAACGACCTCAAGAGCGTGCAAAGGGTCACGGGGTGGCTCGCCGCCCTCAGCCGCTTCATCTCGAGGCTCGGAGAGAAGGCCCTACCCCTTTATCGCCTCCTGAAGAAGACGAAACAATTCATGTGGACCGCCGAAGCCAGGGAATCACTCTCGAAGCTCAAGGCCTTGCTCAGCTCGCCCCCGGTCTTGGTACCCCCGAGTCCGGCTGAGCCCTTCTTGCTCTACGTCGCAGCAACTACCCAGGTAGTCAGCGCGGTTGTAGTAGTCGAGAGGCAGGAAAAAGGACACGCCCTGCCGGTTCAGAGGCCTGTCTACTTTGTGAGCAAGGTGCTTTCCAAGACCAAGACGAGATACCCCCACATCTAGAAGCTGTTGTACGCGATCGTCCTCACTCGACGCAAGCTCAAACACTACTTCCTAGGCCATCCGGTCACTGTGGTCTCGTCCTTCCCCCTCGGGGAGATAATCCAGAACCGAGAGGCGTCTGGAAGGATCGCCAAGTGGTCGGCCGAGCTCATGGGGGAGACTCTCTCTTACGCCCCTCGGAAGGCCATCAAATCTCAGGTACTGGCAGATTTCGTTGCAGAATGGACCGACACCCAACTACCCCCAGAGCAGGTTCAGAACGAGCACTGGACCATGTATTTCGACGGATCATTGATGAAGACAGGGGCTGGCGCCAGATTGCTGTTCATATCACCCTCAGGGGTTAACATGCGCTACGTCATCCGGCTCCACTTCCCCGCCTCCAACAACGTCGCTGAGTACGAGGCCCTCGTCAGCGGCCTGCGTATCGCCATCGAGCTCGGGGTTCGACGCCTCGACGTGCGGGGGGACTCGCAGTTGGTGATCGATCAAGTAATGAAAGATTCGAGCTGCCACGACCCCAAGATGGAAGCCTACTGCAAGGAGGTCCGAAAACTCGAGGACAAATTCTACGGCCTTGAGATCAACCACGTCGCGCGTCGGTACAACGAAGCTGCCGATGAACTGGCCAAAATCGCGTCTTCTCGAGGTACGATTCCTCCTGACGTCTTCTCGAGGGATCTTCACAAGCCGTGTGTCGACCTAGACTCGAGGGCTCCCGCCCTCGAGCAAGGGATCGATCCACCCCCCTCGACTGATCCTCCCTCGAGCGGGGAGGAGGTCATGGAGATCGACGGGGCTGCCGCAGCGCCAACCCCTCCGATGGATTGGCGCGCACCCTACCTCATGTACCTGACACGGGGCGAACTCCCAGAGGACCGCACGGAGGCTCGTCGTGTAGCCCGACGTGCCAAAACCTACGGGGACGGCCGTGAGCTATATCGACGTAGCCCCTCCGGGGTACTTCAGCGTTGCCTCACCCTCGAGGAGGGGAGGGCACTGCTGATGGATCTACACTCGGGGGCTTGTGGCCACGACGCGGCGCTGAGAAGGCTTCTACTGGCCGACGGCCGTCACCGACGCCACTAAACTCGTCCGATCTTGCAAGGGATGCCAATTCTACGCCTGGCAGACCCACCTACCCGCCCAAGCTCTTCAGATGACACCCATAACCTGGCCGTTCGCAGTATGCAGGCTCAACATGGTCGGCCCCCTGAAAAGAACCAAGGGTGGCCACACTCACCTCCTCGTGGCTATAGATAAGTTCTTGAAGTGGATCGAGGCTCGACCAATCACCAACATCCAGTCTCGACAAGCCGTGATATTCTTCACCGACATCCTCCACCGGTTCGGGGTCCCCAACGTCATCATCACCGACAACGGCACGCAATTCACCGGCCAAAAGTTCCTGGACTTCTGTGACCATCACCACATCAGGGTGAATTGGTCCGCAGTCGCCCACCCTCGAACTAACGGACAGGTCGAGCGTGCCAATGGTATGGTTCTGCAGGGCCTCAAGCCAAGGATCTTCGATCGGCGGAACAGACATGGCAGGAGATGGGTCGACGAGCTGCCCGCTATGCTATGGAGTCTCCGAACGACACCAATTCGGGCCACAGGGTTCTCTCCGTTCTTCTTGGTCTATGGCTCCGAGGCCATCCTCCCCACTGACCTCGAGTATGGGTCCCCTCGATTGAAAGCTTACAGCGAGCAAACCAACACAGTAGCCCAAGAGGACTCCCTCGACCAGCTCGAGGAAGCCCGTGATGTGGCCCTCTTCAAGTCGGCAAAGTACCAGCAGATGCTGCGGCGCTACCACGACAAAAACGTGCGCAAAAGCGACCTCGACGTCGGCGACCTTGTTTTGCGCCGTCGACAAAGCAACAAGGGGCGTCACAAGCTGACGCCACCTTGGGAGGGACCCTTCATCGTGGCAGAGGTGCTAAAGCCCAGCACTTACAAGTTGAAGAACGAGAAGGGAGAGATCTTCACCAACGCGTGGAACATCGAACAACTACGTCGTTTCTATCCCTGAGGCCTCGACGCCTCGTACATTTCCGCATTATGTACACTTATCGCGTTGCGAACGAATAAAATGTTCTCGAAACACATTTCACATTTGTTCGTAACTCAGAGGTAGCCTCGACTTTGCCTCGGCAAAGTCAAGCCTCCCTCGGGGGCTAACAGGGGGGCACCCCCCTCCTAAGTCCCCGAAAAACTCGAACGTTTTTTTCGAAACTCGGCTTTCCCTCTCGATCTTTCCCTCGAGTACGCTTCGTAACTAAGTAAAGGCGCCTCGAACTATCTAAGGGTCGTGGGTGTCGCCGAGCCAGGGACTCTCCTACACCCTAGGGCTACGGTATCCCCACTCGCTCCCCCCCTTCCAGGGATACGAGCGTGCGTCGAACACTTAAGTCCACAAGCATCGACTCAGGCAAAGAAAAGCAGGGAGAGCTCGAGAAACGAAAATAACAATGTGCATCTCGATCAAAATGCATTAGATATAATAAGCCCTCGGGGGCTCGGCATTGTATCATTACAAAAGCCTAATTGTTACATGGACCTTCCTATCCAGATATGGCTCGCAGGCCTGGGGCTACTCATCGAGGGGGTCACCGTCCTCAAGAAGCAAGGCAGGAAGTTGGGCATCACGTGTTGGCCACATCGGAAGGTGAAGAGTCTGCAGAAGCTCATCGACCACATCCGAGGGCTACTCGGCGCCACCTCCGTCCGCCGAGGGGACCACTTCGGGCTCGAAGAGCTTCGCCAGCTCGCCTCCAGGCACCTCCGCAAGATCCATCAACTTCTGGCACCTCGCATCGTTCTCTTCGTCGGTCAGCCTCGGGTCGGTGGCGAACCCATTGGCGATGACGTTGAGGTCATAGTTGTAGGCCGAGTTGACGACCACGAGGGCCCGCTTCACGCCCACATGCAGGGCGGCACGGACATGCTCCGTCACCCCCTGCGTCATGGAGTAGAAGTGGCGCAGCAGGGAGTTCCCTCGAGCGTCTCCCTCGACCTCCGGCTCTGGCCCGACCAAGAGGTTGTCGCAGAAGGTGTTGATGACGCCCGCGAGCCTCGCGTTAAGGTTCGCCTCAGTCCCGAGGAGGCCCTGAAGACTGTTCAGGTCCTCGTGCGCTCGGGCCTTGTCTGCTGCGAGCTCTGCCAAAACAAACACACAACCCGGTCAAAACCAAAAAAGGGTCGAGGTCGGGCAGATTCAGCAACACTCTCAAGAAACTCACCTTGGGCATGCGCCTCCACGGTGGCGTAGCCTCGCGCGGTCTCCTCAAGTTGGCGGCGAACGTCGATAAGCTCAGTGGCTTGGCCACTGACTTTAGCCTCGAGGCCCCCGATGACTTTGCTGGCGTCATCGAGGGCTCTCTTCTGGTTCATCGCCACCACACCCAGGGAGGTCGCACGGGTCCGAGCCTTCTCCTCCGCGGCAACCAGCATGTTGCGCTCGCGGGAGACGACATCGAGGTCGGCCCGGAGCCCCCGGATGCCCTCCGTCGCCCGGGCCAGCTCCTCCTTCAGCCGGGCGGTCTCTTCCTCGGCCTTGCGCTTGGCCTCGAGGGCAGCGTCCCGCTCATGCCCGACCTTGATGGTCGACTGAAGGGCGTCATCGAGCCTCGACTGCGCCATCTCCTGGGCGACCCGGCCTGCTCGCATGAGCGACCTTTGACTCAGCATCCTCCTGAGCAGCTGTCGCCTCGGCCCTCGCTTGGGTAGCCTTGACCTCCGCCTTCTCCAGCGAAGCACGGAGGACTGGGAGTTGCTCCTGCGCTCGGAGGATGAACTGGGACTTCTCGTAGGACCTCACCCGCAGCGTCTGACAAGGATGAAAAGGAAGATCGTCAGCGAACAGCAATCAGGCAATCCAGGCAAAATCCAAGGGCGAGCGAAACCCACCTCCACCCCCCGGCATATGTCCACGGCGGCGACATTCGCGGCAAGGCGCACCGAGTGCTCGAACCAGGCCCGGTACTCCTCGAGGTGCTCCCACTGCCGGAGCTTGGCCTGGTCGTCGAGCGTGAGGAAGAGCTGCTCAGGATCTTGAGGGTCCGCCAGCTTGAGGACCTCTTGTCCCCAGTACGCGCTGCGGGTGGAGATCCTCTCTTGGACCTCCGGCATGACGCCCTGGCGCACTGCAGCGGCACCCCCGTGGCGCTCCACCTCCTCTTGCCAAGTGAAGAAGTGGGAAAACCCCTCCGCCTGGCCTCTCCCGGCCTCGGGGCCACCCCGCGAGGACGTTGACGGTCCCGCTGAGCCTTCACCACCGGGCAGAGGAAGCCCCGGCCAGCAGAATGGCCCTGCATGGGGAAAGGCACGAAGAGATCAGTACCTGGCACCACAGACCCACTACGGCTCGAATAAGTCGGAGCACGACTTACCTCGAGACAACGACCCCCCAGCCTCGAGGCGAGGCCGAGCCACCTCCGGTTCTGCACGAGGGGCTGCGACGGCGGTCGTCTCCGCCGAGCCCGCCAGCTCGGCCACCATCTTGGCCACCTCTTCGGCGGTGGACTCCATCAGCATCCCGCCCTTCTCCGGCGCGACCGCTCGGCCCGACCCCCCTCCTCGACCGCCAGCATCGGCAAAGGGCCCTCAGACGTGGCAGCGTCGTGCCCTCGCGCTAGAGCCGCAGTCGCGCCTCCAGCGAGGCTAGACCCTCGGGCCACCGCCCCGGCGTTGGGTGAGCCGGGGCCTCCCCCTCGTTCGCAGCAGCTTGGGGCTCGACCACCTCCATCTCGGCGGCGGCTTGGGGATCGCTCCCCTCGACCGCAACCGCCGTCGATGCAGGTCCCGCACCTTCTGAGGCGCCGGGTGCGACTCCCTCCGACAACTGCACGGGCGCGGCGACGCCCGTCACATCGGCGGCCCTCGCCGGCGGGGCGGGCAGGCCCGTCTCCTCTCCCGCCTGGGCAGATGCCGAGGCACCCTGCACTGTCCCTCGCTCCATCGCCTCCCGGGCCTTGGCTGCCCACGCCGCCTCGGGGGTGAGCGTTGAAGGGGGCGGAGCAGCGGCACCGGCCTTGACGGCCGGCCCGACAGCAGCCCCCACCCTCAGCTTCTTGGCAGGGGCGAGGGACGCATCCTCCTGCGGGCGCTTCGACCTGAGAAAGAAACACGTGCACGACGATAAGCACGGGTCGTCAACAACAAAAAGAGAAACATAACAAGTACCATCGATCAGCCGGAAGGATAACATACCCCTTCGGGCCAGGCGTTTCTGGCCGACGGCCTTTGGACCAATCGAGGGCCTGAACACAACCCGCCGGCGGGCGGGGGTCGAGGCCGCCCTCGGCACCGTCTCCTGGGCAGGGGCCAACGACGCTCCCGTCGTCCCCCTGCTGGTCTCCTCCTGCAATGACGGGCCCGACGCCCGTGCGCTCGACGCAACAGGTGCCGAAGGCTCGCTCGATCGAGCCCCCCGACGGGGATCGCGACGACCGCCCGCGCGTCTGCCGCGGCACTTCATCTTGGGAAGCCACGGGGCGTTCCCCCCGTGGCTCGGCTTCGACAGTAGGGGCCGACCTCGGCGTCGACCCCTCTCCTCCTCCGGTTCCGACGACCACCCTCTGTTCGGGCGCCGTCTGTTCCTCCTCGCTCCAGTCCACCTCGACATCGCTGTCGCCGTCCTCCTCCTCGTCGTCCTCCTCTTCCGAGGGTGATTCCTCCTCGGGAAGGCCCTTCCGCCTCTGTCGGGCTCGGCGCTGATCCCTCGCCTCCCTCTCCCGGGCCTTTTTGGCCTTGTCCTCCTTGGCCTTGTCCTTGGCCTTCTTGTCCTTCTTCTCCTGGAGGCGCCTCGCCTGGGAATCAGCTCGGTCCTCCTTCACCGGTGGGAGCGACTTCCGGAAGGGAACGTTCCCCTGCGGGACACAAGGCAGTCAGAACGCAAGGAAAAAAGGCGGACAAGGCAAACACAAGAACTCTAATAGAGGAAGAAGACTTTACCAGCTCGATGTACCCCTCGTCCGGCCTCATGGGGATCCTGGCGACGTTCTTGGCGTCAAACGAGCCCGCAAAGAAGTGGCAGATGCGGCGGACCACCCTCGCAGGGGGCAGTTCGTCTCCCAGGAGGCGACACCCTGAGAGGTCGACCCCCGGACGCATCTCGTCGAGGCGGAGGGGTCGAGCCATCAGCGGCACGACCCGCCGCTGATGGAATGCCGACGCGACGATCTCCGCCGTGAGTCCCTCCTTCAGACGCCCGACCGCGTCAAGAAGGTTGTCGAGACGGCGCTGCTTGCTCTGCACGACGCCATACCTCCAGCAGTCGGGCTGCGCGTCGATCGTCCTCCCGGTGTAGGCCGGGAGCAGGTTGTCGTCGTTCCTTAGGTAAAACCACCCGGAGTGCCATCCGGAGTGGCTCGACGAAAGCTTCGCCGGGATCCAGAAGTCCGACCGCTTAAGGGCGATGCAGCAGCACCCGGCCCTGACCATCTTGCGGGTACCCTTGACGGCCTGGAAGATGTTTGCCTCGAAGAGGTGGAGCCATAACTCCCAATGAGGCTCGATCCCAATGTAGCCTTCGCACACGGCGGCAAAGACCACCGCATGGCAGACACCGTTGGGGGTAAGGTGTTGAAGCTCCACGCCGTAATGGTAGAGGATCGTGCGCAGAAAACGGTGGGGTGGGGCGCCTAGTCCCGCCCGGTGGAAGACCTCGAAGCTCACCACATATCCTTCTGGTGGATTGGGCTCGGCATGGTCCAGCGATGGCAACAACCACTCCGGTCGGTCGGTCGAGGTAACGGGACGAAGGAGCCCGCTCTCCACCAGATCCCCCAGGCACGAGGCGGTCATCGAAGACGCGAGCTAGTCATCGGGACCGACGAGGCTATACATGGCCATGGGAGCAGGCTGGTAGATGCGCTCGGAGAATCGAACCTCTCACTAACCCTGCAGGTCGAAGGCAAAACCTCCGGGTAACCCTTACTCCCTCCGAAAAAACGCATATCATAACCCCCAGAGGAGTTCTCAATCACTCCTCTGGGGCCTCGGGGGCTACTGTCGGGTACGAAGGTAAGGGGTACCCTAAACCCTTCAATAAATTAACGCTAAACATAGCAATCATTTTTAAGACAGGGACCAGCCCACTGCCCAAGTCAGTAAGGTAAGGCCCATCACTCGAGGGCCCTCTACACCAGCTATGGCGACCAGCCGCGGGCCGGCCCACCTCGACGAAAAGAGATGGACGAGGGGCCGAACAAACGACCCCTCGGCCTCCACCTCGACGTCGAATGACGCATGAGGGGCCGAACGAGCGACCCCTCGGCCTCCACCTCAATCCCGAATGACGGACGAGGGGACGAACGAACGACCCCTCGGCCTCCACCTCGACATCAAATGCCGGACCGAGGGTCAAACGAGCGACCCCGCGGCTCCTACCTCGACACCAGGTGACGGACGAGGGGTCGAACGAACGACCCCTCGCCCTCTACTTCGATCCCTCCGAATCCGCCTCTGCTCCGACCCTACCTCGACGCCGAGTGACGGACCAGGGGTTGGACGAACGACCCCCGCACGGGAGGCTCGATCAGCCCAACTGCTCCCGGCATGGGTTAAAGTAAATCCGCCTAACGCCATGGGCGCCCGCGTCCGTAGTCAAATCCAACAACTCTCCGTCATGTCCCTGATTCCTGTCAACTGTGTTGCTATTGCCGCCATGACACGAGTACGGACTCCAGCAGCACCCCTCGGAACGTGAACAGTATGGCCCTCGACGATGACTCCGGGGATACGACAGAGCCACGCAGGGCTCGACCCCCCCTCGACCGAGGAGCTCGACCCCTCCTCCCTCCAACAACTCCAGTATGGGGCCCCTCCCATCCGCTCCGTCCCGCTTCAGCTGTGGGATTCGCGCCCGCCTGCGGGAGCTGTACCGCGACGACTTCTACTACCACCACTCCCAGAGCGCCGGAAGGACGGGAAGGCCATGCCGCCATAGTGCGCGACGCCACTTCGCCAGTACTATGCCGCGGATACGCCGCCCATACTGCAACAGTTAGGAACCCTGTACCCTCGGGCCTCCCTTTGGTCTATAAAAGGGGACGCCGAGGAAGTAGGAGGGATCTTCTGCTTCTCGGGACCTGGGTCTTCCGACTTCAGATCTTCGGATGGTCTTTTTCGGACTCCATACTCATACCACACACCCCGCTGCTTGGGCGACCCCTCGAGCAATCAACCCACCACCTAGGGCAGCACTGCTAGCCTTAGGTCACAGCTCCTCTGAGCAATCCCGTGTAACACAGCTTGTACCCCCCTGTACGAGCACATTGGGTGCGAGATAATACAAGTCATCCTCCCCCGCTGGACGTAGGGCCTTCCTCTGCCCGAACCAGGATAAACCTTGTGTCCATCTTGCATCACATCTGAGAGAGGGAGCACGCGATATACAAATTTATTAGTTGGTGGTCTTGACCCCTGGGTCATAACACTGACAGACGGCCCCGCTTCCTGCCGGGAGTTGCTATCGCCTCGACGCAACCTCCAGGATTCCGCCATGTGCCATTCCTGCTTCCTCGGAAGCTCCGCCTAGGTTTTGAGGCCCAAACCCTAGAAACCCGCCACCGGTAGCTTTGGGCTCAACTACCGAACCCCGAGTTTTGTGGCCCAAACTCGCAAACCGACGCGGATGGTTTTGAGGCCGAAACCACCAAACCACTCGACGCGAGCTACCTTGTCTTCGCCCGGTCGGACTCCAAGTCCCCTGAGCCTCTGCTCGACTCGCGCGTCCACCATCTTGACTCGGCCGACTCGGTCTATCTCCATGTCTTCTCGCACTCGCCGGTGCCAAGTACTAGCCACCACAGCTAGTCCGCCGGCACCCATGGTCCCTCAGTCCGAGCCCCACTTCCGCCCTTCACTGCTCTCAGTCCATTGGCACAGCAAGCCTCTACTCGACCTTCTCCACGCCATTGACCACTGTCACTAGGCATAGCACTTGCACACCACAAGACGATAGACATGCACACATTTCTGCTTTCGCAGAGGTTAGGGTAAGCCACTCAAACTGAAACACTCATGTGTTGGTCAATCACTCATCATCAAAACTGAACATAAATGGGTACTTATCCACCATGTGTTTGCACCTGTCAATCCAAGGCAGGGTTGGAAAGCAAAGGAGGTGCACACCCCTCGGTCTCCATCTCCGGAGCCATCAAGCGCACCCGAAGAATGAACATGAAGGAGGAGTCTTGCTCCAAGGACTTAAAATCAAGGAGCCCTCACCGAAAGGTAAATCGGTAGTTATCTTTCATTTCCTTTTACATTTATTTCATTTCTTTAATTTTCATCATGCTTAAAACTTAGAAAAATAAAGTTTAGACATAATAAAACCTTGAGAGTAGTTTAACACTAAAACCTGACCAGGTTTAGGCACCATAGGGGGTCGGCCGACACCCTTAGGGATCCTAAACCTGTATTCTCAAGTGGGCAACACAAGGTGACCTTAATAAAAGAAAAATAAAAGTGAAAGGGGCCTATGGGGGGTCGTCCAACACCCCTAGGGACTCTTTTCTCACCTTTCTTTCACCACCATCTTCTTTTGTCTAAGAATCTCATAATTTGAGTAGTGTAAATTTCAAATTCAGAATTTGCTTTAGGAGACATTTCTTTAGCTTTGTCATGCTTTAAAAAAAGACACCAATCACCCTTTGACTAGAGCCTGACACACCTTTTGTCTCCCACTACTCTTTGTTCAATGTGGGGAATCATGAACACCTTAGCTCAGCTTTTGATCACATCAAATGGCATGCTTTACCTTTCTCCAAGCACTGGGAAGGTTGTGAGTGGAATGACCACTAGGGATCCACCCTAGGGTGGTCGGCCGACATGACTAAGTGCCAAGCACCATGCCATTGTCTGCCATTCACCTCTAGTATCTCTCCCTTTCTTCAAACTTCAATGGTGGGAGCAAAGGGTGGTCGTTCAACCACCTTTAGTCACCTCCATCCCTCTTTTGCTTTGCTCAAAGCTTGCCACAAGGTTTCATGCTCATGTCACCCAAGGAGGAGCACCTAGGGGGTCGGCCGACACCCCCAAGGAGCCTCCTTGCTGCCATCCTATTCCCCTATAAAAGGCCATGCAAGGAGAGCTCAAATCCTCACACTCCAACCAGATTTCATTTCGAGCTCAAACCACTTCTTCCTTGCCTTTTTCCTCGCTTTCTCCTCACTTCTCTCAAGACTATATCTTAGCTCTTTGAAGAAGTAGTGCTACTCTCTCTCAAGTCCACAAACATTACTTGTATTCATCAAGCTTCTCTTAGCTCAAGCCTCTCCCTGCAAGGAAAACTAGGAAACTCACGCTAATGCTAATCCTTGTCCTAGTCTTGTTCTTGTGTCTATCCTACCTTACAGAAATTGAAGAACCCCTTGAAGTCCACAATCAAGAAAAACAAGCAAGCTATAAGTGGGAGCTCATCTCGACGCTCTCACCAATTTGATGATACTTCTCGAGGAAGGAGAAGGGGTGGTTCTTCCCGATACACTTGGGATATCCCAAGCGAAGGAGAACCTCAGGAGGAGGAAGAAACACCGACGGAGGTACCGCATCTTGGTGCTCTCATGGTGCCCCCGATGAGAGTGTACAATCAACAAACTGGTCTCTGGTTTGACCAACTAGAGTACCAGAAGTATCTCTCTCTTCAGGATTGATCCTTCGAGCACACCAGGATATTGGATCCAACTCTCCTCACCAACGCAGGTATGGATGTTGAATTTTACACTATCTTTTCTACTATTGGCTGGTCTGGTTTTTGGCAAGTAGATGATGAACATGGAATTAAATTGCTCACCATGGAGTTCTTGTGCTCTCTACAAGTTTCTCGTGATGAAGTATCTTTCCACATGTTTAACCAAAACTTTAATCTTACTTGGAGCCAACTCAATGTTGCTCTTGGTTTCGATGACACATGCTTGCTAGACTTAGGCACTGCCATAAGAAGATTTAATAAGAAGGATTTTTGGATGTCCATATCTACCTTGAATGATTGCTCCAACCCAAAACCTGAGGAAATTCATAATCCAACCCTTTGCTTTATTCACCTTTGGATGAGTTTGACTTTATTTCTTGGAATTGATGTTAACATGCTAAGAACGATAGAGTTAAAATTGTTATATGCAATGGTTCAAAAAATTCATGTCTCTCCTATCAAATGCTTAGTAGCTTTCTGGCAAAACTTAATTGCAAGAAACGTACCTATACAATTCACATCCTTAATCACTCGACTTGCCGATTCAATGAACTTGCTGGATGGAACCTACCCTTTTGAGTACATTAATTCACCTAGAGGCGTAATTTCTGAAGAATATCTTATACATGCTCAAATGCTTAAAAGAGGTCGGGGTGGCCTCAAAATGATTTATCGTGGCCATACAACTGAGGTTCCTCTTCCAAATGAGAAACGTTAGTTGTACATGACCTGCCAACTAACCCTTGATTTAGATCAAGGACGTGGGCAAAGAGGTGTTGCAGGTTCCAGCAGGAGAGCACAAGAGGGGCCCCAGTTTGCTCATTTTGAGCAAGGTGGTCCTTCCCGAGGAGTGGTTGCTTTATGACGATGATCCGAAATCCAGAGCGCGATGCTCTACTTCTCTAAATGTATCTAATCAATCCTATAGAACTTGAAGGAATTGGGAGTAGCTATTCTAATTCTCTGGTGGAGAGAGGGATATAAAACCCTAGCTTTGATGGCTTCCTCTAATAATGTTTTAGATTCATCCTTAAGCGTTAGTGTCATGCCTTCATCAAACTACAAGAAGTGAGTGGTTTAGATTCATCCTCAAAGGCGGTGGAGTACGATACACGAGATTGACCATGATTGGTCACAGGGGTAGGGTGGCCGCCCCAAATCCTAGGGTGGGCGCCCTGGGTGTGGGCCCGATCCGCTTCCGGCTCGGTCTAGTTGCTTCTAGAGTCTTCCTGAGTATTCTGGTTCATGCGGATGTCCTTTCTCTTTATGTGAACATGACATGTGGACCTTCTTTTGCTCTGTTCCTGATAACTCCTTGTAAAAACATAAACTCACCAAAACTTGTGGAAATCTATCAGTTATACCCCCGAAGTCTACGGTGGTGATTCAATTAAGTCCTTTTCAGTTCTTGTGGACATATAGAAATTGATACTTAATGACCGTCAAAATACAACACGGTCTACCTCCATGTCGCCGGTGCCAAGTAGTAGCCCCCATAGCTAGTCTGTCGGCGCCTCGGTCCATCGGTCCGAGCCCCGCTTCTGCCCTTCACTGCTCTCAGTCCATCGGCACGACAAGCCTCTACTTCACCTACATTACGCCATTGACCACAGTCTCCGGGCCTACCACCTACACACCACAAGCCGATAGACAGGCACACATTTTCTTTCGCAAACAGTTAGTCTAAACCGCTCAAACTGAAATAGTCAAGCGTTGATCAATCACTCATCATCCAAAGCTAAACATCATGGGTACATATCCACCATGTGTTCACAACTTTTCTCAGATTCTTGACTCTCGGGGTGATCTTGTTTGTCCGATCATGCCCTTTGGGAAAGTTTTTCATGCGGATTTTTTTATCTCTTTCAGACCTTCTCATTGTCTTTTGGCTGGTTCTTCTTTCGATCTTTGATAGTGGCATAGGAGATTGGGACATACAAGCTTTGACTTGCTTGCAAGGCTTAGCTCGACGAACCTTATCCAAGGACTGCCAAAGCTAGACTTGGTTTGCCATCCTTGATGGCATGTCAAGATGGTTGCTGCTTCCCATCCCCCCGTTCAACAACCCGACGACCTCTTACACATGGACATAGTTGGTCCAGCTTAGATTAGGTCAAAGGGAGGGAAGTGGTATGTGGTTGTAGTTTGGAGATCTGATTTTGAGATTGCAAAATGAGCTACCTAAGCATGTCATCAGAGCGATACACAGTGACAATGGCACCGAATTGAAGAATGCTCAATTTACAACTCTTTGCTCTTCTTTGGGTCTCGACCACAAGTTTTCCTCACCATACACTCCCCAGTAGAACGATGTTGTTGAATGCAAGAATTGGACCCTTGTTGAGATGGGATGGACGATGCTCAATGAGCAAAGGACTCCTATGCGGTTTTGGGACGAAGCGATCAGTTCTGCTTGCTATGTCCCCAATCACATTTTTCTCTAAGCTTTCAAGAAAATGGCATCTTATGAGTTGCGTTTTGGGAGACAACCCAAGGTAAGTCATCTATAGGTGTTTGGGTGTAAGTGCTTCATCCTCAAGCAAGGAAAGCTTGATAAGTTTGAACCTCGGTCTTCTGACGAAATCTTTCTTGGTTACTCTACTCATTCTCGTGCTTATCGCGTGCTTAATTTTGAGACTAATTGAGTGATGGAGACTTGTGAGGTTACTTTCGATGAGATAGTGCCTTGTAGTTCGACTGCTTTTGAGCATGCAGGTGAGGGTGATTTGGGACTAGCATCTTTGTGGAGGAGCAGGACGATGCCGACTGCGGTGATCCTGAGCTGACTCCACCGGATGCCCCGTTGACCCTGCGACGACGACGTATCCTCACGGCCCTGGCCCCTCTACTTCGACCACTTGGGGGGCGTTCGAGCAGCTTCCTCAATCGTTGTCCGTTGCACCCGAGGGAGCACCAGCTACTTTCAAGGGGGAGGCGACTTCTTCTAGGCGAGCCCCTCGACACATTTAACAACACCACCCGCCAGAGAACATCATTGGCAACATTGACCGGCGAGTCATGGGGTCCAGGTACTATCTCTCTTACTTTGCTCATTCAGCTTTTGTCGCATCTTTTGAGCCTCTAGATGTTGGACACGCCTTGATGGATCCGGATTGGGTCAATGCCATGCATGAGGAGTTAGAAAACTTTGAGTGAAACCGTATTTGGGTTCTTGTACGACCTCCCCAAGTTTGCCACCCCATAGGAACCAAGTAGGTTTTCAAAAACAAGCAGAGTGAGGATGGGGTAGTTGTGAGGAACAAGGAGAGGTTGGGAGCCCAAGGCTTTTGTCAAAAAGAGGGAATAGATTATGAGGAAACCTTTGCCCCTGTAGCTTATTTAGAGGCTATTAGAATCCTTTTAGCTTTTGTGGCTTCTAAGGGTTTTAAGCTTTACCAAATGGATTTCAAGAGTGCCTTTTTGAATGGGTATATAGAGGAAGAGGTGTATGTGAGGCAACCTCCTGGTTTCCAAAATCCCAAGTTTCCTAACCATGTGTTTAAACTTCATAAAACTTTGTATGGTTTTAAACAAGCCCCTAGAGCACAGTATGATAGGTTGAAAAAGTTTTTGCTCCAAAAGGGTTTTAAAATGGGATCGGTCGATAAAACGCTTTTTCTCCTCAAGGAAACACTATCCTAGTCCAGATCTTTGTGGATGATATCATCTTTGGTGGTTCTTCTCATGCTCTTGTTGCCAAGTTTGTAGATCTTATGAGTAGGGAATTTGAGATGAGCATGATGGGAGAGTTCACGTTCTTCCTCAGGTTGCAAATCAAGCAAACTCGGGAAGGGACATTTGTGCACCAAGGTAAGTACACGAAAGACATCCTGAAGAAGTTAGACATGGCTGAGGCCAAGCCTCTTTCAACGCCCATGTCGACCATGGCAGCCTTGGATGCGTACAAGGAAGGAGAGTTGGTGGACCAACTGGAGTACCGGAGCATGATCGGGTCGCTTCTTTACTTGACTGCGACTCGGCCAGACGTCCATTTCGCCGTCTGCTTGTGCGCGTGCTTTCAGGCATCGCCGTGCACTTCGCACAAGCAGGCGGTGAAGCGCATCTTGAGGTACTTACGTTTTACCCCCAAGTTTGGCTTGCGGTTTTCAGCTTCCTCTTCTCTTGTGCTTTGCGGCTATTCCGATGCCGATTTTGCTGGTTGTCGTCTTGATCATAAGTCCATGTCGGGGACTAGTCAGTTTCTTGGATCTCCATTTCTATCTTGGTCCTCTTGCAAACAGTCTAGCATCACCCAATCCACCATAAAGGCTGAGTACATTGCCGCCGCTAGCGGTTGCTCTCAATTGCTTTGGATGATTGCTACCTTGAGGGATTTTGGCTTAGAGCTTACGCGTGTGCCTTTGCTTTGTGATTGCATGAGTGCCATTAGTGTTTCCAAGAATTCAGTTTTACACTCCAAGACAAACCATATTGATGTGAGGTTCCATTTCTTGGGAGACCACTATGAGAAAGGCGACATTGACACCCATAACCAGCTTGCTGACATTCTCACAAAACCTTTAGACCAAGCTGTGTTTGCCCGTTTGCGAGGGGAGTTGGGTGTTTGCTTCCCTTTTAAGTTTAGGGAAGCTTTTGTATCTTAGTTTTTGTGTTTCTTCTTTGGTTTTTGTTTGCTTCTTAGTTTATATCATATAGCATTTTGCATCTCATGAAACTATGCTTTGTTTGAGATGATTTATGTGTTTATGGAGATGCTTAGCTTAGACTCAATTTGAACAATTGATGCATGATTGAGCTAAGCTTGAAAGGCTTTTAAAATTGACCTTAATTCTATATTCACCTCTGAATGGACACTAGCATGTGTAGGACTTTAATTAAGATCCCTATCACTGTTTTGTGTATGCCTTGTTGCTATGGTTCTTACATTGAATCATTCACTTCCTTAGAGCACCATGTTTATGCTTCCACTTGACATTAAAATGAATGTAGCTCTATGAGTAGTGAATTAAGAAGATTGAGATGGGTTTTCTTGAATCCACACATCATTGTTTCTAGACTGCTTCTCTTTGCAATTTGAGATGAACTTGAGCATTGTAGTGTTTGACTGAAATCGTGGCCCTATGCTTCTTATAGTCTTCTGACTTAGGCTTCTCCTAGTTGATAGGTGCCTTGATATAGCTTACAACCTCTCGCATACACTTGCATTTACCTAAAATTTGACATTGCTTCAAACTTTGATTAATTTCAATTAGTATTGAATTGGTTCAAGTTTTTGGGTATTTGGCATGATGCCTGATCCTTGCTAGGGATAGTTCACTTGGTATACATGAGATTGTTTTAGGTTGATCTTATTCATATGCCATGCTAGATGCTCATTTCAGTGGTGATATTCACTTTTATGCACACACATGACTCCACTCTAGTTTTAGCTTCATGAGTGATTTTTTTGCTCAATTTGAGCCTTTGCTAAGCACTTGTAGCTATTATGTTTGTCTCACAGGATCACATCACTTAGAGCATCTTTTCATTGTATTTTCTCTATTTATGAAGCTTGTTGCATTCATATGCATACATGGCATTTGTAGCCGAGAGCTCATGTTTTGGTTGATGAGGTGCATATATCAACAAGGCGGGAGAGAAATTTGTGCATTTCATTTCAGTCATTTATCAACAAGGGGGAGAGAAATGTGCATTTCACCACTTCATCTGCTAAAGGGAGATCTAGAGTGCATGTCCACCCAAGGGGGAGAACTTCATCCAAGGAGATCTTGTGCGTTTTTTCCATTTTAGAGGTCTTCACATTGGTATCATATTCAGGGGGAGAGACTGCATTTTTAGCCCATTTCTAATTGGTGCTTCAATTGGTTCCATAGCTCCTTGTGCTCTCTCTTTTTGCCTAAATTGGTATCTTGTGAAGGGAGCTTGTGCTAGATGTGTTTAACATTTGCCTCTTTTGGAGGGTCTAGCTTGTTTTGGTTCCATAGAGATTTCTTTTGGTATCTTGAGTTCTGCTAGCGGTGTTAAGCCTATTCTACCTCTTCTCGAGGGCTAGCTGTGTTTTTCTTGGTTGCGTCGAGTCGTTGCCCATGTCTTTGGGAACCAAGTTTTGGATGCGCTTTGCTTCTCTCAAGTGACCCCGTTTGGCTTTGTTTAGCTTTTAGTCATTTGGAGAGATTTCTTCTGTTGGCTCAAATCTGAAATGCACTTGTGTTGACATGCATTCATCAAGGTGGAGATTGCAAACAAATGGTTGATATGTGCATCTCTATCGGCTTGTGGTGTGCAGGAGCTGAATCTGGACACGGTAGTCAAAGGCGAGGTGAAGGTCAAGTAGAGGCTTGTCGTGCCGATGGACCGGGAGCAGTGAAGGGCTAAAGCGAGGCTCTGACTGACGGACTGGAGGGCCGGAGGACTAGCCGTGGTGTCTAGCACTTGACATCGACCAGGTAGACCGTGTTGACCAAGTCAAGACAGTGGTCGTGCAAGTAGAGCACGGGGGATGCGTCAGGAGTATGATACTCGGCTCAATACTTGACAATCGACCGGGCGAGGACGCGGTGGCACGCATCGAGCGGTTTCTGAATTTGGTCCTCAAAACTCGAGGTTTGGTAGTTGCGTCGTGCGAACAAATGGTCGATAAGTACCCATGTAGTTCAATTTTGTGATGAGTGATTGCCCAACACTTGAGCGGTTCAGTTTGAGTGGCTTACCCTAACCCTTTGCGAAAGAAAATGTGTGCCTGTCTATCGGCTTGTGGTGTGCAGGTACTATGCCTAGTGACAGTGGTCAATGGTGTGGAGAAGGTCGAGTAGAGGCTTGCCGTGCCGATGGACTGAGAACGGTGAAGGGCGGAAGCGGGGCTCCGACTGAGGGACCATGGCGCCAACGGACTAGATTTGGTGCCTAGTACTTGGCATCGGCGAGCGCGAGAAGACATGGAGGTAGACCGAGTTGACCAAGTCAAGACTGCAGACAAGCGGGTCGAGCGGAGGCTGATGGGACTCGGAGTCCGACCGGGCGAGGACAAGGTGGCTCGAGTCGAGTGGTTTGGTGGTTTGGGCCTCAAAACCATCCGAGGACGGTTTCCGAGTTTGGGCCTCAAAACTTGGGGTTCGGTAGTTGAGCCCAAAGCTACCAGTGGCGGGTTTCGCGGGTTTGGGCCTCAAAACCCGGACGGAGCTTCCGAGGAAGCGGGGATGGGACATGGCGGAATCCTGGAGGTTGCGTCGAGGCGACGGCAACTCCCGGCAGGAAGTGGGGCCATCCATTCAAATGAGTGGCTAAGAGTTATCGACTTGGATTACAATGTCTTAAGGCTAGGTAATTCGGTCATGTATCTAGGGGGGTCTTTGGGAAATAGCCAAAGCCCTGTTAAATAGGGGATGAAGGGGTATCCTCATCCCATCTCTTGAACCCTAATCATTTGCTCCAACTCTCTCTCTACCCTCTCTCTAGTTCATGAGATCCCTAGGTTGTTTCCACCAACCTTTGTAAGAACTTGAGTTTGTTGTGAGGAATCGGAGGCCCTAACCTCCGTAAGCCATGGTGGCTTCGATTTCGTGATTGTGTCCCCCTTTTGCTTGTGGTCTTCGCGTTTTGCTTTTGCTCCCTCTTCTTCCCCAGATGATTTCTCTTTGTAGGGAGTAGCTCTTCCAAATCTGTTTGAACCACGTTGTTCGTAATCGTGAGGAGCATCTTTGCACTGAAGGGTTTCTCCTCAAACCTCACGAGTACGTAGATCAGGCGATTTCTTTGCGGTGGTCTTTGTTATTGAGCTTTTCCCCAAATCTCTTCTCCTCCCTTTGCTCTAAGCCAAATTAAGAGATGATTTCTTCGGGATAGCTCCCCAACTGCACTAGGATCATGCCTACAAAGTTTGGTTGCAGTTGGTGATCATTTGGTTGGGTTTTGGGAAGATTTGGTAGAGTGGAATCGTTTTTTTGCGGGCTACGGAGTTTGTGCTCGAAGAGCGTCGGACGACTTTCCCTTAGCTCCAGACCATAGCAAGTGGTCCGATGGTCTTGACCAATGAACGTGTCAAGCAGCGAAGGGCGTCCGACCACCCTCCGGAACACCTTGCTTTTGAGCTCCGGACCATTGACAAGTGGTCCGGTGGTCTCTGACTAGTGAGTCAACAACGCGTCGGACCACTCACTTTAGTCCGACGGTGTAGTCCGATGGTCTAGTCCGGAGCAGGGTTGCTTACTGCGTGATTTAGAATGAGGCGACGAAGAGCTCCGGCCCACTCTCCTTGGTCCGAAGGTACCACCGGACTAGTCCAGAGCAGGTCGTCCGGAGCTAGGGTGCGTATTGTGTTGGTTTGAGATCTGCTGGGAAGGCGTCGAACTAGGCTTCGGACCAGTTCGACGGTCTGTTGAGGAAGCGTCGGACCAAGGCTCCGGACCTTGTGCTATGGTCCGGAGGTCCTGACAAGTGGTCCGACGGTTGCTGTTTTTGTGTGTTTTGCCTAGGTTTTTGCCTCTTTTCCCTAGGGGTCGAGAACCTACGTTTTGGGGTTTCCGGTGAGTTTTCCTCCACTGTCGGTGAGCTTTCATTTCTCCGATTTCGTCTGATTTCGGTAAGCACTCAACAACTAGGTTTGGTTTTTGGGAAGAGTGGCCCGAATATTTTGAGAGAAATTTGAGGCTCCCATTCACCCCCCCTCTGGTCGCCATTCTTGGTCCTTCATGCCGAAATCTACCGGTGGACGGTTTCCGAGTTTGGGCCTCAAAACTCAGGGTTCGGTGATTGAGCCAAAAGTCACCGGTGGTGGGTTTACGTGTTTGGGCCTCAAACCCCGGGCGGAGTTTCCGAGGAAGCGGGGGCGGCACGTGGCGGAATCCTAGAGGTTGCGTTGAGGCGACGGCAAGTCTGGGTAGGAAGCGGGGTCGTCCGATGAAGGCACAAAAATATATGCCGAGTTGGATTATAGTGTCTCAGGACTAGGTAATTC
This sequence comes from Microstegium vimineum, assembly GCA_022036555.1. NCBI lineage: Eukaryota > Viridiplantae > Streptophyta > Magnoliopsida > Poales > Poaceae > Microstegium > Microstegium vimineum. The sequence goes on from CM039131.1 coordinate 7,777,195, forward strand.
GCTCATGTATCTAGGGGTTGTTTTGGAAATGTCCAAGCGCCATTAAGTATGAATGATGGGGCGCTTAGCACCCTCACCTCTTTCATTCCCTCATTTCCTCCCTCCAACTCTCTAGTCTCCCCCTAGGTTCTTGCTCATGAGGTCCCTACATTGATTTTTCGGTCAATCTTTGTAAACACCAAGAACATGTTTCGTGTGGGAATCGGAGGCCTTATCCCTCTGTGTGCCATGGTTAGTTTAATCGCATGGTTTTGTCTCCTGAATTGCTTGCGTTCTTGTTTTCCCCTTTTGCTCTCTTTTGTTCATGAGATGAGATCTTTTGATTCGGGATGTTTCATTTGATTCGTCTTGAATCAAGTTGTGCTAGGATGTGAGTAGCTGATTTCCACAGAAGGAATTTACTTGAATCCTCACGAGCACACAGATCGGCCGAAATCAATTTCGTGTTCTTCGTTCTTGAGTTTTTTCCCGAAATCCTTTTGTTCCCTTTGATTCACACCGAATTGAGCGATGATCTTTTAGAGATAGCTCCCTAATATCCTTGGGATCATGCACACAAAATTTGGTGGTTGTTGTTGACGATTTGGTAGTGATTTGGGAAGATTTGGGAGTGGCGGTTCAAAATCGGCCAAAATCGCCTCTGTTCCGACGGTCGAGGACTGTCCGCGCCCTGGTGGCGGACTGTCCACCGGTTGAGGCCGAGGCAGAACTGCTCGGACTGTTTAAGTGAGCAGGCCGCGGACTGTCTGGCGCCAAGCCGCGGACTGTCTGGGACTACACTATTGATCAACCAACAACAGTTGAGAGAGATTGCGTTTTTGAGTTTTAGGCGGCGGGCAGTCTGCGCCTACCCCTCGGATAGTCGGGTCTGGTCCAGGGAGGTTTCCAGAACAATTGGTTTTTGCTAGCTTTTCCTGCGCACAGTACGGCAAAACTCTTGGACAGTCCGCTGTTGCCATGTCTCATGGCGCCGACAGTCCGGTCCTCTGACCTCAGACGGTCCGGGAATTCTCATTTTTTGCTTATTTGTGTTGGGCTTTCCGTGGGTCGTTCGCCGACGTCTTTTGACCTCTCCGCTGTACCTCTAGGACCTCTCCTAGGGTATCCACCCACGTGTTGGGCCGCGTGCGCGTCGTTTTTGTCGAGTGTGAGTTCTGGGCGTAATTTTGGGACAAGGGCCAAGTTCGGAGAAGAATTTTATTTGGCTCCCATTCACCCCCCTCTGGTCTCCGTTCTCGGTCCTTCAACATCCGAGCGTGCGATGGCTATGGGCTACTCTATTCGGCCAGACTGCTCTAGAGCATCCTCGTCATCGATCCTCTAGCCATGCAGCATCGACGAAGAATGAGAAGAAGTGATAGATGGGAAACAGGGTAAAAAGAGTAGTAAACATGTTTGTATGTCGATTGGATAGATGGGATCTCAGTCGACCATGATTCTCTCATATATAGAGAGAGGGGCTGGTCTTATCCAAGCTGGAAACCTTTTCAAGCCTTATTTTAACTTTCCTATGAGTTTGGAACAACTTGGATCAATGTTCAAAAGTCCAGATTCAAACAGAATTTAGGTCCGTCGGAACTCCGGAGGGTCGAAACTCCGACCTTGGGTCGGAAGTCCCAATAGCGGAGCATCTTTCTAAGGGCATAACTCCTCGATTCGAACTTCAAATTTTATGTTCCATATTCGATTTTTGATTATCTCAACAATAGGAACACAATGGTGAGGTCCATTTCATATTTTGAAAATTTTTAAAAATAGACAATTTTGGTTGTCAACAAAACCTTGGTATTTACTTTCTAAGCAACTTCAACTTCATCTGATTTTTCTTCTTCGTTTTTGGCGTGAGTTCTTTTGAAACTAATATAACCTGACATGTACTAGGCACAGAATAATGCTCTCATTAAAAAAAAAACTATATGGTTACAACAGTTCGAATGCTGCATAATAGCATGTATATTTTATATGTTGAACATCCCAATTTCATTAGAGTACTATAGAGCACAGAAACATCTTCCATGTATGTATCACAAAGTAGAACCTACAACCCAAAGATATAATGTAACATACAGTAACACATTAATCCACAAAGACAGAAAGTAAATAATGCACTAACATTGAAAACTAATTTGATGAATATTTTGCGGCGAATTCAATAATATTCTTGTCCGAGCTCCCTCCATTCTGCATGGCTTCCTTGGCCTTTTGCATCCACATAGTGGCATTACTCCTGTACTTATCCTTTTTATCCCCATCCATAACATCCTTGATGCACCTTTTCACCTCGTCTCTTGTCACCAAGCCTTTCTCATCTTTGCGCACCTGGACACCCAAGCCCCACATGCTCTCCATATACTTTGATATGGTTGGCTGGTCCGCCCAATGCGGTATTGCCACCATTGGCACACCATTAACCATTGCTTCCATTGTCGAGTTCCATCCGCAATGTGTGAAGAAACAACCTGGACATTAAAAAGTATGCAACTAAATTTTATATTTATTGTCAGTTTGTCTTATTTTCCCTTATATGTAGAAGAATCCATTTCCCATACCTGTGGCTTTATGTGCTAGAACCTCGAGCTGGGGGCACCAAGAAACAACAAGACCGTGTTCCTTGCACTTGTCACGAAGATCATTAGACAACTTGTGTTCTTCATTTGACCTTACAACCCAAATGAATGGTTTGCCAGAGTTGCACAATCCATTGCCAAGCTCTTCTAGTTGTGTTTCATCGTAATCAGAGACAGTTCCGTAGGATACAAGAACTACAGAACGCGGAAGCTGCTTGTCAAGCCAAGCCATACATGACTCGCTGCTGTTGAAGATGTTGAAACCATAAGTCTTGTTCAACGGCAAGCGGGCATCATCAAGATAAAATGATGGCAAGGTTGGGCCTATTGTCCTTGTACGCCATGTTAGTGCCATATAATCTGCCTCCTGCACAGTTATTAAGAATGCAAATGTGTCAAAAACAAAATAAATCTTGTTATGATGGTGAAGTGGAATCAAAGAATTACAACAGATGAATAATAAATTATTTTGTAAACAATTGCCAATATGGATGAATCTTGACGTTTGTATGTATCTATAAAAAACAGAGTATGTGCAAGACAACAAACAGGTGGCGGCTGTGCCATGGTCACGATGACTCACCTTGGGTTCGATCTCGTGAAATGAGTTGACCAGCACATCATCGGCGTCCTCCAACCCCTCGAATTGCTGTAGTGTCGTCTGAAGGAACATAGGGCACCAGTCTGGCTTTGCGGTGAATGGCGGCACGTCGTCGGCCCGAGCTCGACACCCAACAGCCCTCGTGCAAAAAGGTCTTTCCCGTCCACCACTGGCAGCGATAGCCGCCCAGCGCAAACCTCCCAGTAGATGATGTCAACGGAGCATGGCTGTGACAGGAACGCTACCGCCGCCACCCCGGCCGCCTGCGCCACCCGGCACGCCCACGGAAGGAATGGGTCGTAGACCAGCACGCGCACAGGCCGCCCATCCCTGGCCTCGGAGCGGATCAGCTCCGCCAACGTCTCTGAGCCGACGGCCTCGAGCTGGCGCACGTACTCATTGAAGTCGGGGCACGCGGCTACGCCACCGTCGTCGAAGCCGTCGGAGATGGCGGCCACCCTGAAGGGCTCCCCGGGAGCCGGGGTGGTGGAGAGCACGTACCGTGAGGTGACGAGCGTGGGCCGGAGGCTATGGTAGGCGAGGCAGCGGCCAAACTGGAGCAGCGGGTTTGTGTGGCCCTGCGAGCCGGGGTAAGGCAGAAGCAGCACGTGTGCACCGCCTCCAGAAGAGGAGGAAGACGAAATAGTGCTGGTGACGGTCGGGCTTCCCATTCTTTGTTTTCTTCACTACCTTTGTGTTTGCACTTTGCAGTGAACAGAGACGGGGTTTCTTTAATTGGATCCCATAATGAATATATATAGATAGATGAATGGATACATAGATAAATAACTTGCAAAAAAGGATAGATAAATAGATATAGATAGATAGATATAGATAGATGGATACATATATTATATTATATAGATAGACAGATAGATAGATAGATGAATTTATTATGCTATATACTAAACTACCTAATAATAGTTTTTATAATTTTGTTTCTGATCATTTTTTTGTTCGCTAATAATCTCGATATCTATATCTATATTAGTATATGTATCTGTATCTGTATATATATTTCTATTTTTATATCTATATCTATATCTATATCTATATCTATATCTATATCTATATCCATATCCATATCCATATCCATATCCATATCCATATCTATATCTATATCTATATCTATATTGTTCTATATTGCTACTACCTAATAATAAAAAGATAAAATTTTTGGTTATTTTTCCATTCATCGTCTCCAAACTAACTCTGTCCATATAAAAACTAGCTTTCGCCCATTGTTATCGAACTAACTTTGTGAATGTGAAAATTATCTAGTTGAATGTCTAGACCCCACCATTTTATACATCAACAGATGGACTTGTAGAACATGATTACTTATGAGAATCTCAATCACATAGTCACTTGCTTTGGCCGGGGGTAAGCCATAATAATAATGATATTGAATTGTAAGCTCAAAGATAAATAACACAGAGATTAGAGAGAGACTACTCCATAAATGAAAGGTGACGTCAGATTAGTAAGAGAATAACTTCTAAGTATGATCAAATCTACTAAGTCATAATCTAATCTAGCACATATACGATCATATATATCATAAAAGACTCTTTATCTATGTATAAGGAACATTGCTAAAGAAAGCCAGAACATAGCATGACTTGCTCCACAATACCAATTCTGCCTCTCCTACCAACGGGGGATGGACTATATAAGAATCCAAGGAACTGTCACTTCCACGAACTACCACGCGACCCGGCCAATAGGATACATTTGCAGGTAAATAGCATCTAAGCACCACGCTTACATGTGATCTACCACTTAACCCCCTCAATATTAGAGCTAAGCGCTTTGCAAACTTATACATAAACTCATTATCAATGATAACCATATCAAATATAGAACTAGAATAAACTAAAAACATAATAAATAGAAACATAATGATATTTAGAATAAAGCCGTAGAGAAAGATACAAGATAATACCAATCTTTATGACGATGATCCGAAATCCAGAGCGCGATGCTCTACTTCTCTAAATGTATCTAATCAATCCTATAGAACTTGAAGGAATTGGGAGTAGCTATTCTAATTCTCTGGTGGAGAGAGGGATATGAAACCCTAGCTTTATTGGTTTCCTCTAATAATGTTTTAGATTCATCCTTAAGCGTCAGTGTGATTCCTTCATCATACTACAAGAAGTGAGTGGTTTAGATTCATCCTCAAAGGCGGTGGAGCACGATCCGTGAGATTGACCGTGATTGGTCACAGGGGTAGGGCGGCCGCCCCAAATCCTAGGGCGGGCGCCCTGGGTGTGGGCCCTCTCCGCTTCCGGCTCGGTCCAGTTGCTTCTAGAGTCTTCCTGAGTATTCTCGTTCATGCAGAGGTCCTTTCTCTCTATGTGAACATGACATGTGGACCTTCTTTTTCTTTTTTCCTGATAACTCCCTGTAAAAACATAAACTCACCAAAACTTGTGGAAATCTGTCAGTTAGACCCCCGAAGTCTACGGTGGTGATTCAATTAAGTCATTTTCAGTTCTTGTTGACATATAGAAATTGATACTTAATGACCGTTAACAGTCAACACGGTCTACCTCCATGTCTTCTCGCGCTCGCCGGTGCCAAGTACTAGCCCCCACAGCTAGTCTATTGGCGCCTCGGTCCGTTGGTCCGAGCCCCGCTTACGTCCTTCACCGCTCTCAGTCCATCGATACGGCAAGCCTCTACTCGACCTTCACCACGCCATTGACCACTGTCTCCAGGCCTAGCACCTACACACAACAAGCCGATAGACAGGCACACATTTTCTTTCGCAAAGAGTTAGTGTAAACCACTCAAACTGAAATAATCAAGCATTGATCAATCACTCATCATCCAAAGCTAAACATCATGGGTACATATCCACCATGTGTTTGCAACTTTTCTCAGATTCTTGACTCTCGGGGTGATCTTGTTTGTCAGATCATGCCCTTCGGGAAAGTTTTTCATGCAGATTTTTCTATCTCTTTCGGACCTTCTCATTGTCTTTTGGCCGGTTCTTCTTCCGATCTTTGTTCAATTTACAACTCTTTGCTCTTCTTTGGGTCTCGACCACAAGTTTTCCTCACCATACACTCCCCAGCAGAACGGTGTTGTTGAACGCAAGAATCGGACCCTTGTTGAGCAGGACCAAGTTGACTGTTGACGGAACAGCTTGGAACAACTTGGATCAATGTTCAAAAGTCCAGATTCAAACAGAATTTAGGTCCGTCGGAACTCCGGAGGGTCGAAACTCTGACCTTGGGTCCGAAGTCCCAATAGCGGAGCATCTTTCTAAGGGCATAACTCCTCGATTTGAACTTCAAATTTAATGTTCGATATTTGATTTTTGATTATCTAAATGAGAGGAATACAATGGTGACGTCCATTTCATATTTTGAAATTTTTTTAAAAAGGACAATTTTGGTTGTCAACAAAACCTTGGTATTTACTTTCTAAGAAACTTCAACTTCATCTGATTTTTCTTCTTCTTTTTTGGCGTGAGTTCTTTTGAAACTAATATAACCTGACATGTACTAGGCACAAAATAATGCTGTCTTTAAAAAAAACTATATGGTTACAACAGTTCGAATGCTGCATAATACCATGTATATTTTATATGTTGAACATCCCAATTTCATTAGAGTACTATAGAGTACAGAAACATTTTCCATGTATGTATCACAAAGTAGCACGTACAACCCAAAGATCTAATGTAACATACAGTAACACATTAATCCACAAAGACAGAAAGTAAATAAAGCACTAACATTGAAAACTAATTTGATGAATATTTTGCGGCGAATTCAGTATATTCTTGTCCGAGCTCCCTCCATTCTGCATGGCTTCCTTGGCCTTTTGCATCCACATAGTGGCATTACTCCTGTACTTATCCTTTTTATCCACATCCATAACATTCTTGATGCACCTTTCCACCTCGTCTCTTGTCACCAAGCCTTTCTGATCTTTGTGCACATGGACACCCGAGCCCCACATGCTCTCCATATATTTTGATATGGTTGGCTCGTCCGCCCAATGTGGTATTGCCACCATTGGCACACCATTAACCATCGCTTCCATTGTCAAGTTCCATCCGCAATGTGTGAAGAAACAACCCGGATATTAAAAAGTATGCAACTAAATTTTATATTTCTTATCAGTTTGTCTTATTTTCCCTTATATGTAGAAGAATCCATTTCCCATACCTGTGGCTTTATGGGCCAGAACATCGAGCTGAGAACATCGAGCTGGGGGCACCAAGAAACAACAAGACCGTTGCGAACACGTGGTAGATAAGTACCCATGAATGTTTAGTTTTGATGATGAGTGTTTGATCAACACTTGAGTGTTTCAGTTTGAGTGGCCTACTTCTAATCCTTGCGAAAGCAAGTGTGTACCTGTCTATCGGCTTGTGGTGTGCAGATGCTATGCCTAGTGACAGTGGTCAATGGCGTGGAGAAGGTCGAGTAGAGGCTTTCCGTGCCGATGGACTGAGAGCGGTGAAGGGTGGAAGCGGGGCTCGGACTGAGGGATCATGGGCGCCGGAGGCCTAGCTGTGGTGGCTACTACTTGGCACCGGCGAGTGCGAGAAGACATGGAGGTAGAGCGAGTTGACCAAGTCAAGACGGCGGACGAGCGGGTTGAGCGGAGGCTCACGGGACTCGGAGTCCGACCGGGCGAGGACAAGGTGGCTCGAGTCGAGCGGTTTGGTGGTTTGGGCCTCAAAACCATCTGAGGACAGTTTCTGAGTTTGGGCCTCAAAACTCGGGGTTTGGTAGTTGAGCCAAAAGCTACCAGTGGCGGGTTTCACGGGTTTGAGCCTCAAAACCTGGGTGGAGCTTCCGAGGAAGCGGGGATGGCACGTGGCGGAATCAAGGAGGTTGCGTGGAGGCGACGCCAACTCCTGGCAGGAAGCGGGGTCGTCCATTCAATATGCAGGAGATATTTTTCGGAGCTTGGACTGTAATGCTTAGGCTAGGTAGTTCACTTCATGTATCTAGGGGGGGTCTTTGAGAAATAGCCAAAGCCCGTTAAATAGGGGATGAGAGGTATCCTCATCCTACCTCTTGAACAACTTTCATTTTCCCCAACTCTCTCTCTCTCTAACCTCTCTCTAGTTCATGAGGTCCCTAGGTTGATCTCTCCATCCTTTGTAAGGATTTGCACTTTGTTTTCGGTGGGAATCGGAGGCCTTACCCTCCGTAAGACATGGCGTCTTTGATTACATGATTGCATCTCTCATTTTGCTTGTGTTCTTCGTGTTTTTATTTTGCTCCCTCTTTGTTCCCGAGATGAAATCTCTTTGTAGGGAGTAGCTCTTGCAAATCCGTTTGAACTAAGTTGTTCATAATCGTGAGGAGCATCTTTGCACCGAAGGGTTTCTCCTCAAACCTCACGAGTACGTAGACCGGGCGATTTCTTTGCGGCGTTCTTTGTTCTTAAGCTTTTCTCCAAATCTCTTCTCCCCTGTTGCTCTAAGACAAATTGAGCGATGATTTCTTCGGGATAGCTCCCCAACTGTACAAGGATCATGGCTACAAAGTTTGGTTTCAGTTAGAGTTCATTTGGTTAGGTTTTGGGAAGATTTGGCGGAGTGAAATCGTTTTCCGCGCTCTGTTCGGGACCTCCAGACCACCCTTTGGACTACCTTCTACAGACTTCGGGCCATAGGCCATTGGTCCGGTGGTCTTTCCAAGAGCCAGCAGAACAGCCACTAGCTCCGGACCATACCGTCGGACCACTTGGCATAGTCTTGTGGTACCATCGGACCACTTCTCCGGAGCTCGGGTGCGTACTGAGTTGGCTGATTTTTCCGTCGGACCACCCTCCGAACCATACCTCCGGACCAAAGCAAGTCGTCCTCATGTGGTCTGGACTAGTCCTAAGGTGGCTTAGGACCATACCACCGGACCACTTCCAATGGTCCTATGTTCCTGACAGAAGTTGTCCTAAGCTCGTTTCTCCCTCGTCTGGACTCGGAATTTAGTTCCGTTTGTTGCGTTGGTTTTGTAATCACGTAGGAAACTTGATGAAGCACTTGTGAGACTAGTTCTCATAAGTATATTTGGGTGAGCCCTCTTCTCTTCTCTCTAGGGTTTGAGAGCCTCACTTTCGGTGTCCCGGTTTTGAGTCTTTGGTGTCCGGATGATCCCTTGTACCTCTTGGTCATCACCAAAGGTATCCACCCTCTCTAGGGTCGTGATCTTGCTGGTGGAGTAACCTGGCTTGCTGGGGTTGTTTTTGGGAAGAGTGGCCCGAATATTTTGAGAGAAATTTGAGGCTCCCATTCACCCCCCCCCCCTCTGGTCGCCCTTCTCGGTCCTTCAATTGGTATAAGAGCTGGATAAGGATCAATCCACCTTACACGGTTCTTGATCTGTGAAGGCGACATGGAGCGAGGTGCTGGCAAACCTCTGTACTTCGGTGGAACAAATTTTGCCTATTGGAAGGTGCGCATCTTCTCTTACCTCCAAGGGTTTGATACAGAGTTCTATGAGATTTGTGAGAATGAGAACTACGTGATTCTTGACGCTCAGATCACCAATTCCCAAGTTACGCAACATGCGTCAAATGCAAGAGCCCGTAGCATTCTCTTCTCGTGTCTGTCACTTCCTGAGTTTGAGCGAGTTTCGAGTCTCACTACGGCACGGGAGATCTGGCAAACACTCTTGAGATATCATGAGGGCAACACTCAGATCAAGTCCAGACTCTTCAACACGCAACGTAGAGAGTACGAGAACTTTGTTGAGTTGGTCGGCAAATCTGTTGACGGGATGTTCACTCGCTTCCAATCTATCGTCAACAAGATGTGTGCTAATCGAGCCAACTTGCCTTATGATGATCATGAGATGGCTATCAAGCTTTTGCATGCTCTTGATCGGAAGATATGGGAGATGAAGGTGGCTGCCATTCAGGAATCATCGGGCTATGATGCCCTGACCGTGGACGAGCTATTCTGCAAGCTCAAGTCCTTGGAGATTGACTACCAGACCCCGGCCAAGCTTGAAAACCCGTCAAAACCATCTATCGCGCTGGTTTCTGGCCCCGGCAGTACGTCTTCTTCCTCCTATGACCCTTCACACTCTTTGTTTGCTTTGTCTTTGATTTTTGTGATAGAGGAGCAAGTGGAGGCTCTTGGAGATGACGAGCTGGCTTTGGTCATCACTAGGTTCTCACGGTTTCACAACAACCATTTGAACCGACGACGTGATGGCTCGGCCAAGGGGTGCTACCGTTGCGGTGATGAGGATCACTTCATCGCAAACTGCCCCAAGAAAGCTGTGGGTGACTTCACCAAGTCCAAGGACAAGCGCGAGCACCACTTCGAGGACAAGCATAGGCCCAAGGGGGGCTACAACCGAAGGTCTTCGAAGAAGGTGATCGACAAGGTGAAGGCCAAGCACAGAGTCTTCCTCGCCTCCTCCGACGGAGGTGCTTCCTCAAGCGATGATGAGTCGAAGGGAAAGGTTGAGAACAAGTTCAACGGCCTATGCTTCTACGCCGACGCCAAGCACGGTGGCATTTTCACCATGGCAATTGAAAAAGGTAAGGTCGGCAAGCGCAATCGAATCCCTCTGTCTCAAGCTTGAGTCTCTGAACAACACCTTGATGAGTCAGGATGCTTTGCTCAAGCATGCCGCTTGTGAGAGGAACGACTTTAAGGCGAAGTACCTTAGCGCGCTTCATAAGCTAGATTTCGCTAAGGCATCGGTGGTAGTTACCGAGGAGGTAGAGTGTGATGCTTGCTCCATTCACATGTCTGATCTTGTCACTCTCCAGGACAAGTATGACCTCTACTTGAGGAGGTCAGTGAGCTGAAGGTTAGGCCTAGCTTACTTAGTGCGTGCAAGTCTTGCTTAGGCTTGCGTTCTGAGCTGGCACAGAAGAATGATAGGATCACTATGTTAGATAAGGTCAGCTCAGATAGCACTAGAGAGTCAGATCGCTTTGAGGCTTTGGAGCTTGAGATCGCGTCGTGCAGACACAACAAGATGCATGTCGAGGAGGAAAACACATACCTTCGGTCCATCTTGAGCTGGGTATCTTGCCAAGAGCCGCAGTTGGGGATGTTGCTTAGCCAATGCGAGCGGGCTGGCAGCACGGGAGTAGGCTTTGCTATAGGTGGGAGGGATAATATCATGTTCGGTAAGATCGGTGAGTGTAGTGGTTTGAGTATGAGTGAGAAACCCACAACACCTCCCAAGTTTACCAAGTTTTCCCCACCTAAGACTACCGAGCCTACCAAGCTACCTGTTAGAGATGGTGTGTTTGAAGAGCCTCCCAAAACCACTCCACAGAAGCAAGTGTGGATTGCCAAACCGAACCACCTTCGCAACCCACTTGACACACTGCCAGACATCTCTAGTGATCCCCTTCCTAAGAAAACTAGAGCCACCCAACCCAACAAGAGAGTGCCTACCAAGAGCGCGGTGAGGTACCATTGTGAGTATTGTGAGCGGGATGGGCACTTGGCTGAGTTTTGCTTTAGGAGGAAGAGAGATGATCGGAGGCAAGTTTTGTTGAACAACCTGGACATGTACCACCCACGAGTTGGGGTGCGTGAACCGGAAGTTTAGAGGTGCACTTCCAGGCATAGAGGTACAATGCCTCAAGGTGCTAGGCCTCAGGGGGTGAGACCACGTGGTGGTCATGCCCGGTGGGGTACCGGTCGTGACCCATACGACTACGAGCCTTGTGGCAGTGGCTTTACTTCTCCCTTCGTTAGCCGACCACGTTTTCCCCATCGTGGTGATCACTATCCTCCCATGGTATAGGAGATGTTTGGTTTTTTCTCCTAACCCATTCTTTGGGCAAATGGGACAACACTGGTATCCTTCACAGTTTACTAACCCTAGTGTTGCACCGTTTGCTCACCCTATGTCTTTTTATTGATGTAGGAAGGAGGACTGGAGGAGACTTGTCTTGTGGATTCCGGATGCTCACGCCATATGACCAGAAGTGCCAAGTGGTTCTCCAACCTCGACCCCGTGCACCACACCGAGTATATCACATTCGGGGACAAGAGTAAAGGTAAGGTTGTCTCCTGAGGGTCAATCCGAGTGAACTCTTCTTTTGTCCTCAAGGATGTTTCTTTGGTTGCGAATTTGCATTTTAACCTTCTCTCGGTTTCGCAACTCCTTGATGGCGGTTTTGAAGTGAGTTTCAAGCCTAACCTTTCTCGGATTTTGGACTCTCGGGGTGAGCTTGTTTGCCGGATTTTACCTTTCGGGAAGGTTTTTTTGTGCGGATTTTTCTATATCTTCCGGACCTTCTTGTTGTCTTCTTGCCGGTTATTCTTCCGAGCTTTGGAAGTGGCATAGGAGATTGGGACATTTGAGTTTCGACTTGCTTGCAAGGCTTAGCTCAATGGACCTTATCCAAGGATTGCCAAAGCTAAAGTTCGAGAAGGATTTGGTTTGCCATCCTTGTAGACATGGCAAGATGGTTGCTGCTTCCCATCCTCCTATGACTGAGATCATGACCACTCGACCCGACGAGCCCTTACACATGGACATAGTTGGTCCAGCTCGTGTCAGGTCGAAAGGAGGGAAGTGGTATGTTGTTGTAGTCATTGATGAGTACTCGAGATACTCTTGGGTGTTCTTTTTGGAGAGTAAGGATGAGGCTTTTCCACTTGGTCGAGATTTGATTTTGAGATTGCAAAATGAGCTACCTAAGAATGCCATGAGAGCTATCCGCAGTGACAATGACACAGAATTCAAGAATGCTCACTTTTCAACTCTTTGTTCTTCTTTGGGTCTCGATCACCACTTTTCCTCACCTCACACTCCCCAAAAGAACGGTGTTGTTGAGCGCAAGAATCGGACCCTTGTTGAGATGGCCAGGACGATGCACGATGAGCATAGGACTCCTAGGCGGTATTGGGCCAAACGACTCAGTTCTGCTTGCTATGTTTCCAATTGCATTTTTCTTTGAGCATTCAAGAAGAAGACCTCTTATGAGCTGCGATTTGGGAGACCACCCAAGGTAAGTCACCTACGGGTGTTTGGGTGCAGGTGCTTCATCCTCAAAAAGGGTGGTAAGTTGGACAAATTTGAATCATGGTCTTCTGGCGGTATCTTTCTTGGTTATTCTACTCACTCTCATGCTTATAGTGCACTTAACCTTGAGACTAAACGAGTGATGGAGACTTGTGAGATTACCTTCGATGAGACTATGCCCTGTGTTTCCACTGCTTTTGAGCTTGCAGGTGATGATGAGGTGAACACTAGCATTTTTGTGGAGGAGGAGCAGGACGACGCCGATTGGGGTGACCCCGAGCCAACTTCATTGGATGCCCCCGTCGACCCTGCGACGTCCACTTCGGCTCACAGTCCCGATCTGACTACTTCCTCTACATGGGGCCGTTCGAGTAGCTTCCTCAGTCCATGCCCGTTGCACCTGAGGGAGCTCCAACTGCTGACGAGGGGGAGGCCACGTCGTCCAGGCAGGCTCCCCGCCACATCCAGTAGCAGCACCCACCGGAGAACATCATCGGCGACATTGACCGTCGAGTCACGCGGTCCAGGTCCTATCTCTCTCACTTTGCTCATTTGACTTTTGTCGCGTCTTTTGAGCCCCGAGATGTTGGACACGCTTTGATGGATCTGGATTGGGTTAATGCCATGCATGAGCAGTTAGAAAACTTTGAGCGAAACCGTGTTTGGGTCTTTGTTCCTCCACCACCTAGTTGACACCCCATAGGTACCAAATGGATTTTCAAAAATAAACCAAGTGAAGATGGGGTGGTAGTGCGCAACGAGGTTAGGTTGGTAGCTCAAGGCTTTTGTCAAAAGGAGTGAATAGACTATGAGGAAACCTTTTCTCCCATAGCTCGTTTAGAAGCCATTAGCATCCTTCTAGCTTTTGCGGCTTATAAGGGTTTTAAACTTTTTCAAATGGATGTTAAAAGTGCTTTCTTAAACGGCTACATAGAGGAGGAAGTTTATGCTAAACAACCTCCCGGTTTCGAAAATCCCAAGTTTCCAAACCATGTTTTTAAACTTCACAAAGCTTTGTATGGTTTGAAACAAGCCCCTAGAGCATGGTATGATAGATTTCTAACCTTCTTGCTAACTAAGGGTTTTAAAATGGGATTGGTAGATATGACATTGTTTCTCCTCAAGCAAGGCAAAGACAGTCTCCTAGTCCAAATATACGTGGATGATATCATCTTTGGTGGTTGTTCTCATGCTCTTGTTGCCAAGTTTGCAGATCTTATGAGCAGGGAATTTGAGAGAGTATGATGGGAGAGTTGACCTTCTTTCTCGGGTTCAAATCAAGCAAACCCGGGAAGGGACGTTTGTGCACCAAGGCAAGTACACGAAGGATATCTTGAAGAAGTTTGACATGGGTGAGGTAAAGCCTCTTTCGACGCCCATGTCGACTACGACTGCCTTGGATGCGGACGAGGAAGGAGAGGCAGTGCACCAGACGGAGTACCGAAGCATGGTCGGGTCGCTCTTGTACCTGACGGCGACCTGCCTGGACATTCAGTTCGCTATCTTCTTGTGTGCTCGCTTTCAGGCGTCCCCACGGACATCGCACAAGTAGGCGGTAAAACGCATCATGAGGTACTTACGCTTCACTCCCGAATTTGGTCTTTGGTTTTCCACCTCCTCCTCTCTTTTGCTTTGCGGTTATTTTGATGCCGACTTTGCCGGTTGCCGTCTAAATAGGAAGTTCACTTCTGGGACTTGCCAGTTTCTCGGGTCTTCTCTTGTGTCTTGGTCTTCTCGCAAATAGTCTAGCGTGGCACAGTCGACGTGTGAAGCTGAGTACGTTGCCGCGGCTAGCTGTTGTTCGCAGTTGATTTGGATGATTGCAACTTTGAAGGATTTCAGTCTTGTGCTTACTAAAGTGCCTCTGCTTTGCAATAGCACGAGTGCAATTAGTGTGGCCAAAAATCCCGTGCTTCACTCTAAGACCAAGCACATTGATGTTCGCTTTCACTTCTTGCAAGATCACTACGAGAAGGCCGACATTGACCTCTGGCATGTCGAGACCCACAACCAGCTTGCAGACATTCTCACAAAACCTTTGGATCAAGCTGCGTTTTCTCGCGTTCGGGGAGAGTTGGGTGTTTGCTTCCCTTTTTAGTTGAGGGAAGCTCTTTGTGTATCATAGTTATTTTTTGGTTCTTATTTGTCTTTTCCTTCTTTTCTTTGGTGTCTTCTAGTGTTAATTGGTGTCAATGCATTGTGCATCTCATTTGCATTTGTGACATAGTTCATTTTAAGCTTCATACCTAGAGCCGATAAAATGAATCTATGCTCTGTTTGAGGTTCTTTATGTGTCTATGGTGTTACCTAACATAGACTCTCTTTGATCTCTAGATATGCAATAGAGCTAAGTTAGAAAAGCTTTAAAACTATTTTTAAATTCCCCATGTCACCATTGAAATGGCACTAGCATGTGTAGGCTTTTGAAGCTCCTTCTTGGTTGCCTTGTATATATATTGTAACTATGGCTCTTCATTGTTTCATTCACTTCCATTGAGCACCATGATTAAATTGATCTAAAATGAAATTGCTCTTTGTTTTGGGAATTGGAAAGATTGAGTTGGGTCTGCATTGTGAGCACTTCACCGTGTGTTCGAGACTGCTTCCCATATGGGTGGAACTTGAGCGGTGTCATGTATGACCGAAACCGGTGTGTCAAGTCATTTGACTTCGCCCGGTGGGTAAGTGGCATCACCTTGCTTACAACCACTCGCATACAACTTGAAATGTGCCTAAAACTGAAATTTGGCTGCAAAACTCTGAAACTTGAAAAATTCATTCAGTTGCGTCATTGGCTTGTTGTATGAACTTTGCTAGGGATATTTCTACTTTCTATACATGAGATTGCTTTGAGATAGATCCCGTCTTGTTTGCCATGTCTAGTTGTCTCTGGGAGGTGATACCCTTTCTCTGCTCTTACATGTAATGCTCTCTAAAATAGCTTCTAAAGTGATCTTAAGCTCAACTTGAGTCTTTGTTGGAGACGTAGAGCTTTTCCTATTCTCACAAGATCACATCACTTAGCACATCTATTCATTGTCTTTGCTCTATGTATGAAGCTTTTGCACTCATTTTGCATTTCATGACATTTGTGGCTATCTCTTTGAGTTTTGAGCTTTGATGAGCTGCATGTGTCACCAAGGGGGAGAAATTTGCATTTCATTCATAGTCAACCAAGGGGAGAAAATGGTGCATTTTCATACTTGCATTAGTCAAGGGGGGGGAATTGGAAATTGTGGCCTTTGAGCTTTGTTTTTCATTTGGTATCTCTTTTGCGTACTTGGCTCTTTTCATCCTTTCTTGGTATTTTGAGTGTGCTTGTTCCCAGGGGGAGCTTCTGCTAGATGTGTTGAGCCCTTGCCTATTCTGGAGGGTCTAGCTTGCTTTGTTTGGCTTCGACAGGTTTTGATGGCTTCTTGAGCCTTGAGGTGTTTTAATTGGTATCTTTTGAGCTCCCTTAGTGTTTCAATTGGTGTTCCGAGCTTTGAGAGCTGTGATTGGTTTCTTGGACTTGCTAGCGGTGTTGAGCCCGTTTTCTGCCTCTTCTTGAGGGCTAGCTTTGTTTTGCTTGGTTGCGTCAAGCCGTTGCCCATGTCTTTGGGAACCAAGATTTTGGACTTGTTTTGCTTCTCTCAAGTTACCCCGTTTTGGCTTCCTTATCTTTTGGTCATTTGAAGAGCTTTATCTTGTGGCTCAAATCTGAAATGCACTTGTGTTGACAATGCACTCATCAAGGGGGAGATTGCGAACACATGGTAGATAAGTACCCATGAATGTTCAGTTTTGAAGATGAGTGTTTGAGCAACACTTGAGTGTTTCAGTTTGAGTGGCTTACTTCTAATCCTTGCGAAAGCAAGTGTGTACCTATCTATCGGCTTGTGGTGTGCAAGTGCTATGCCTAGTGACAGTGGTCAATGGCGTGGAGGAGGTCGAGTAGAGGCTTGCCATGCTGATGGACTGAGAGCGGTGAAGAGCGGAAGCGGAGCTCGGACTGAGGGACCATGGGAGCCAGTGGACTAGCTGTGGTGGCTACTACTTGGCACCGGCGAGTGCGAGAAGACATGGAGGTAGGCCGAGTTGACCAAGTCAAGACGGAGGACGAGCGGGTCGAGCGGAGGCTCATGGGACTCGGAGTCTGACCGGGCGAGGACAAGGTGGCTCGAGTGGAGCCGTTTGGTGGTTTGGGCCTCAAAAGCATCTGAGGACAGTTTCCGATTTTGGGCCTCAAAACTCAGGGTTCGATAGTTGAGCCCAAAGCTACCGGTGGTGGGTTTCGCGAGTTTAGGCCTCAAAACCCAGGTGGAGCTTCCAAGGAAGCAGGGATGGCACATGGCGGAATCCTGGAGGTTGCATCGAGGCGACGCCAACTCCTGGCAGGAAGCAGGATCGTCCATTCAAGATGCAGCAGATATTTTCTGGAGCTTGGACTGCAATGCTTAGGCTAGGTAGTTCACTTCATGTATCTAGGGGGTCTTTGGGAAATAGCCAAAGCCCGTTAATATAGGGGATGAAGGGGTATCCTTATCCTACCTCTTGAACACCTTTCATTTGCCCCAACTCTCTCTCTCTCTCTAACATCTCTCTAGTTCATGATGTCCTTAGGTTGAGCTCTCCAACCTTTGTAAGGATTTGCACTTTGTTTTCGGTGGGAATCGAAGGCCTTACCCTCCATAAGCCATGGCGGTTTTGATTACTTGATCGCGTCTCTCGTTTTGCTTGTGTTCTTTGTGTTTTTCTTTTGCTCTCTCTTTGTTCCTGAGATGAAATCTCTTTGTAGGGAGTAGCTCTTGCAAATCCATTTAAACCAAGTTATTCGTAATCGTGAGGAGCATCTTTGCACCAAAGGGTTTCTTCTCAAACCTCACGAGTACGTAGATCGAGTGATTTCTTTGCGGAGTTCTTTGTTCTTGAGCCTTTATCCAAATATCTTCTCCCCCTGTTGCTCTAAGACAAATTGAGCGATGATTTCTTCAGGATAGCTCCCCAACTCTACAGGGATCATGCCTACAAAGTTTGGTTGCAGTTGGAGTTCATTTGGTTGTGTTTTGGGAAGATTTGGCGGAGTGAAATCATTTTTCGCGGGTTTTTCGCGCTCTGTTAGGGACCTCCGGACCACCCTCTGGACTACCTTGTACAGGCTCCATACCATAGGCCATTGGTCCGGTGGTCTTGCCAGGAGCCATCACAACAACCCCTAGCTCCGGACCATACAGTCGGACCACTTGGCATAGTCATGTGGTACCATCGGACCACTTGTCCGGAGCTTGGGTGCGTACTGAGTTGGCTGATTTTTCCATCGGACCACCCTCCCGACAATACCTCCGGACCATAGCAAGTGGTCCTGAGGTGCTCTGGACTAGTCCTGAGGTGGCTTAGGACCATACCACCGGACCACTTCCAATGGTCCTATGATCCTCACAGAAGTAGTCCTAAGCTCGTTTCTCCCTCGTCCGGACTCCGAATTGAGTTCCGTTTATTGAGTTGGTTTCGTAATCATGTAGGGAACTTGATGAAGCACTTGTGAGACCAGTTATCATAAGTTTTTTTGGGTGAGCCCTCTTCACTTCACTCTAGGGTTTGAGAGCCTCACTTTCGGTGTCCCGGTTTTGAGTCTTTGGTGTCCGGAAGATCCATTGTACCTCTTGGTCATCACCAAAGGTATCCACCCTCTCTAGGATCGTGATCTTTGTTGACGGTAATTAAGAGCTATTTTGCCACCATGAAAATACCGTCAACATCCTCATTCTCAAAGGAAAACAAGCATAACCTGAATAAATTGTGCCAAATAACTAGTTCCACATGTCCCTTGACTATTTGATGCAGGTAATGACAAATGGGGTCTTTTGGGAGCCAGTGGGCTCACTTAGGGGGTCGGACGACCACCCTATGGACCCACTTGGCATCCTTAGCCCCCATGATCCATGTAACACCCTCAAGAATACTCCCTACCCTTGGATCGAAGTATATTCACCTCTCAATGGTCCAGATTCACAGCACAAGGATCCATGGGCCCACATCAAGAATATTAACGTGACAACTAAACTGAGAACCGACATCCAAGGCATATGACAAGTGGGACCAATGTCCAGGAGGCGGAGGTGGCCCACAGACCCCACATGGGGATTGGCCGACCCATAGGTGGGGCCCACCAGGCCCCCACTTAGCTCCTGATCAATGGGCCATCTTCTAGAAGGTCTAGGAGGGCCCACAGGCTAGTATGGGTGGTCGGCCGAACCACCCATATGGCGGTTTCACCTCCCCAACCGAGTTACCCACTCCCCACATCAACACCCTTGATCCTTAGGCGGTTCTAAAGTCGGTTGGATCCAACGGTGCTTGAAGAAGGTGACGCGGATCGCTGATGTGGCACCGGAGTAGCCACTACTCCACCTCTAGCTATAAATAGACCCCTAGAGCTCCCTATTCATTTCATGCCTCATTGGAGAAACTACTCTCTAGTCTCTTAGCGGAGCGCTTCAGTAGTGTTATGCTAGTTGGAGGATGGTGAGGAGATCCTTCTGGAGAAAGCCCTAGATCTGTCTATGTTGCTCAAACCCCGCTTATCGAATATGGTGCTCCAACGGGCGCTAGCTTGGAGCCACCTAAATCATCTCAGGCTATGTTGGCCGTTCGTTATGAACTTCGCTCAAGCCTCATAGCGATGGTTTAGGAAAAACCTTTTTCTGGGGACGAAGACGAAAATCCCTATACTCATATACGTGACTTTGAACAACTTTGTTCATGTGTCCATATCCAAGGGATGAGGCCAGGTACCCTTAAGTGGAAGCTATTTCCATTCTCCTTAATGGGAATAGCCAAACGATGGTATGTTCGCCACGTAGATGACGCAAAAGGAGATTAGGAAAAATTGATGCCTAAATTTTGTTTGGCATTCTTCCCTATCCCTTGCGTCATTCATATTCAAAAAGAGATCATCAATTTCTCGCAAAAAGAGAAAGAATCTCTAGGTGATGCATGGGCCCGTCTGACAGATCTAGTATCTTCAGGCACTGATCTCGCTATAACCGAGCCTACAGTGTTACAACATTTTTATGGCGGTCTGCACAACTTCTTGACATATATTCCAGGGGAGCCTTCCTGTGTTTACCCATTAGTGCAGGGAAGAGTCTTCTCACGAAGATTCTTGATAACACCCCCTATACTAACGTATATTATGAAGGACCCATGGAAGAACAAAAACCAACCCCAAGAGAAGAAACAACATCAATAGCCAAAGCTTTTCCCTCTACACCTCAAAATCTTGCTATCGAACCTGAACCACCAAGATAAGAAGAAATTCATCCCTTGGAATTCCCCCTTGATATCGAGGCTAATTTATTTTCCGATTTTGGAAATGCCTCGAATCAATCTGTGCAAAAGAAGTCTTCTGCTCGAAAAGCTCCGAACCGCCACACCCTAGTCTCATAGAAGAAGCATATCTTCAGGAGATGGTTCAAGAACTGGCGTCTGTCATGAGCAATGAGTGGTTAGAAGAGGCCGAATCTTCATCCGGACCAATTAGAATTCTATCTTCCTCCACCACCATTCCTTGTCAGATCGATAGAGCCAAGTTAAACTCTCTTTACGATCCTGCCGTAGGAGTTTGCATTATGTCTAAGTCATTAGCTAATGCTCTCCTAGGCAATATAAAACTAACTCCAACCAACAAGTTCTTGAATCTTTCTTCAGGACAATTGATTGAGAGTTGTGGGATCGCACAAACCATTCCTACACTAATTAACAAAGTCAATATCTCTTAAATTACTTCATATTTGATATGGAGGAATTCGACTTGTTAATTCGACATCCACTCATGAGATTACTTGATGGATCTCTTGATGGAAGTCTCCAGGGTCATCTTGGGAGTTGTTGACACAAAAAGCGTCAGATCTGCGAACACCTCGGGCTTATACCCGAACTCAATTTCCAAGGTGTGCCAGTCAATTTGACCAGTTAATCGACAAGGACGATAACTAGAACAAGATTGAATGAGACGACAGCGATGCGCCCGGACATCAAAGCTCAACTTGATCAAAATGCGGAACTTGCGAAGGCGACGGAGATCGTGTAGATGCAGCCCGTTGAGACGTCGTAAGAACTCGTGAATAATATAGAACTAATGCGATAAAAGTAGATGCTAGAAAAATATATAAAGAGTAATAGATTTGTATTTGATTGATTGTCTTCCTTACACCACCCCTGGGTACATATTTATACTCCGGTAAAAGAAGTTATACATGGACATGACTCATACCTAAACAAGACTCCTATTTTTAAGGAAATAAAAACAACTCGTCCAAGAGTCGGGCTCAAACTAAAACAATAATACTAGCATAAAACCGTCAGTTTCCTTATCCGTCTCCCTTATGATGAAACCTTCCATCGGCAGATTCCTTCAACCCGCAATTTCCTTCCATGGCCATCGGCATCTTCCTGCTGATGTCAGCTACATCATCTCGCATCCATCGGCAACATTCCCGATCGGCAATGTTTTCCTGTTTCCATTGGCAAAAACACATCTTTCACCCTTGACGCTTCTTCAATCAAATTCACCATCGGCGATTTCCTCTGCCTCCATCGATAACTTGACCGGTGGCATCTTGATGCCGATAAGGAACAATGTTTACCTTCTTGCCGATCAACACACTTGGTTCAATATTGACCCATACGAAAAACGGTGTCAACACATGCCCCCCAATTTCAGAGTATAAAATATCTTATGCGCCGAAATTTGCTCTATTGTAATCTTTTCCCTCCAAAAACGCCTATGCCATCATTTCGATTACCGCGCACCACCATCGCAAATTACCAACAACTCCCGTAACTGAAGCGCCAACAGTTACAATCCCTCGATCACCGCGCAAATCCATTACGATATTCTTCCATATTTCTGCCCAGTAAAAAGAAAACTCAAAAATGCCCCTTGACCTAGGCCTATAAATATTACCCTTCGTTCTCCTTTTTACCCAAAAAGCTCATATCTTCATCCTCATTCCAACGGCGTTTCCGAAGAACACTCTGGCAACCATTCCACCGGCGGCTTCTTCTCCCATCAAGAAGCGCAACCTCTACAAGAATTTCTCTGCTCCGATGGCGATTAACTTCACGGCCTCTGCTGTAATCTTTCTCCTTGATGTATATACTGCAATTCTACCCTTCTGCATTGATTTACAATCCCCCCTCTCTTTCTTTTTCCGCTTTCCGGATCTTTAGGAGATGCGCAACAAGATAGTGGTCCCTACCGATCAGGAACATCTCTATTGTTTAGGCCCAGTGGGGAATGCCGATCCAACCAATCTTATTAATGCAGAAACCAACCGCATCCCTTTCAGATCCGAGCATTTCGATCTAGGGTTATGGGCAGACACCTTTTGCTCTTGGCCTAAACCTACCAAAGGGTGGAAGAACTGGTATCGTAGGATAGTTAGATCACAACAACTATACTGGTCAGAACGCAATGTCGACCAATGCATTAGATTGTCCATTTCCGATATGGCCAAGAATGAGAACATGATGATTGTTGCTTCTTACTTCTAGTCCGATACAATGAACGCATTCCTATTCAGACATGGACCAGCCACCCCCACACCTGCCGATGCACACATGCTCACCGGCCTCGACGTCTCCTCTGCCGATCCTGCCACTCTCTTCCATAGGAAGTCCGAGCGTCGGGTAAGCACACGCAACATCGGCGGTTGGACTGGATGCATCCAAGAGTATTAGAAAACCGGATCGGTAAGCCAAAGGGAGCATGCCACCTTCCTTAACATGTGGCTGGAAAAGTTCGTCTTCTGTGGCAGAACAGTCGGACCCACCAACATGTATCTTCCAGCAGCAGAGCTTCTGACCGGCGGAGGATTTCCTCTTGGCCGATACCTCCTCGGTTCAGTTTATCGTCTCCTGCATCAAGTATCAGAAAAACTATTACTAGGCGAGCCCATCGGTAATCTTGGAGGTCCTTGGTGGTTCATCAACCTATGGCTGAACACCCATATGCACAAATGTTTCCAAATTTGACTTGTTCAGCCAACAGTTCCCAAGAGACATATCTGAAGACTATGTCTTTGATGATGATGAATCGACAACTCGTTCCCCACTCAACTTTGGGGAAGCCATGATAGTGCTACAAGGAACCGATGCCAACGTCGATCAATTCGGCATGTTCTTTCAGAGGCTCTACTGTGGAATCCCTGCTGCAGAACGAGTCTGGTGGCCTTACGTTGATGAAGACAACCGATTCCCACTCTCCTTCAACCTTACCGATGGGAACATACCACAAAACGAAGTAATCATGAAGGCTACCCTCATTACCCGGGCCATACCAGTCAACGTCGTTGAGACTGGGAAGAACTCTCATCCGTCATACTAGTTCTACTACCCATCGGCAACGGCAAGATAGCTAGCATTTGGTCAACTGCCGATCAAGCTCAGCTATGTCCATGTGATAAAACCAAGAGAGGTCATCTTTGATGCGATGGATTGGAATAAATTATCACTCTCTCTCCTCATGCTGATGTAGCCAACATCGACTTATCTTCTTGGGCACCGACATCCTTCATTACCGAATCATACAAGTCCTAGTGGCAAGAATGGAAGGACCAAATATTTGCTCCATCATCACACTACTATCGGCATTTGATTGATGTTGATCATGTCATCCCCGATGACGCGGTAAGTTTATTTCCGATACCAATACTTTAACTTTTCAAATGTACTGGTAACTAACCCTCTGTCAACAGATTAATGATCCGATCCCCAACAAGAGCAAGAGCGGCAAATATTTGAACTTGCGACCGATGAACCCAATATCAATAATCGGCAGCAAGGCCCCTTCATTGGCTGCTCTTATGCATCGCAGAGCAGTTCCTAAGATCACCATCCGATCCAGACCATTGCCAACCGATGATGCTGCTGTTGCCGCCGCCTTGGCGCAAGCTTTCGTGGTAATACCTTCACTTACTTATACCGATTGCAAATTTTTCATCGGTAATGTTCATTCTGTTTTCAACTTACACCAACTATCTTCTTCTGTAGTCAACAAGCTCATCGGCAGCCATCCCAAATGTACAAGCCACTCGACCTGCCAATTCCCCCCAAGCGCAAGGATCAAAGCGCCAAGGCTCTTCAAGCGCTACTCCCAAACCGAAACGTAAGAAACCATCAGCTCCTGCTGCATCTACTCAAACTCCTGCCGATACGCCAACACCGGAACCAGTATCAGCACATATCCCTGAGTAGCCACAGGCTGAGATTCCTGACCAAGGGACAGCACCATCGCTGCAAGAGATGGCAGCACCGACATCGACACCAGCATCATTACCGGATGAAACCCCCGACCAAGTAACGGTACCATCGCCATAGGGGTTAGCTACAACAGCAGAAGCAGCATCGGCCTCAACATCACCACCAGCACCAGTCGTCCCTCCTACTGAGGCAAGTTCATCGACAACTATTGCCGATACGGTTGGATTAGCTACTCTGTCAAGCCAAAGGCGAGAAATTGCTTTAAAGTAGGTAAACTAAAAACATTTATCATAAACTCGCCAGACACAAGCTTCTAACTGACAAATTTTAATTCTCCATTCCTTCAGGCTCAAGACTCTCCCAACAGCCTATTCTCTTTTATCATTAACATGCCGGACGATGACGAAGAAGAAAGCTCAGCTCCACCATCAGATGCTATATCGGCAGGAGTAAAATCTAAACTTGAAGCACTGTTATCCTTACTGCAGCAAAGCACATCTGAACTAGTCCAAGATTCAAACGCAGTAAGGATAGCCTTCAAGGAAATTCAAGGCCAGCTACCTGCCAATATCGAAGAAATACTCTTTCATGCAGCGTTTCTTGAGAGCCATCAACTCCAATATCAACGAGGCTCGCGCCGTATTGCCGATAGGGTTGTCCAATCAAAACTTGAAGAGGATATGCTTCAATTCAAGCAAACCGCCAATGAAAAATATAAGGGTATCAGTCATCTAGAAGCCTCCGGCATCAAACTTGAACAAGAAATCACTCATTTATCGGCAAGAAAGGAAGAATTGCTGGCAGAGCTGAAGAAAGTTTATGAGGCCTTAAATGTGGCTAACCAAAAGAAGGCTCAACTTCCCGATGCCATCAAAGCCCTTCAACAAGAAAGGGACACTGACGCCCGGCAAGCCCTTCTGTTGAAGAGAAAGATCAAGACCATTGAAGGCACTGTCGATGATGACGCCAAGGAGATAGAGGCGGCAGACCAAATTCGCCTTCACGCGATTTCAGCTATTCAGTCCCTCTTATAATCTTGTTGCATCGATAACTCAAAACTTGATGACTGGCTTTGGTTGTAATATAACATTAATACGCTTTCTGCTGATGTTCTGCATGACCCTTCTTCCATCGGCATTTATACTTGTATTGCCTTACGCATCTACCCAGAGACTGGGGTAATATTTTTAAAAATATTTACCATTGATTGCTCTGGAAAACGCAACCCCTTCGAGGGTCTCCAAAATATAAGCATTGCCAGGAGCAAACTGTTTTATCCGAAAAGGACCTTCCCAATTAGGAGACCATTTTCCAAACTTTGAACTCTTAGTCCCAATCGGTAAAATCAATTTCCACACCAAATCACCATCGGCAAACTCTTTTGCCTTTACCTTTTTGTTATACCCCCTGGAAACCCTTCTCTTTTTTTCTTCGATACTGATTAGAGCCCTTAGCCGATGACTCGCTAAATCTTCTAATTCATCCTTCATAAGGATATCATATTCATCGGTCGTTAGCTGATCTTGGGAGAACAATCGCCTAGAACCAGTTTTAATTTCCCAAGGAAGGACAACATCGTGTCCATAAACAAATTGGTATGGCGATACTTTAGTTGCACCATGACATGCCATCCAATACGACCACAAAGCTTCATTTAGTACTATATGCCACCTTCTAGGGTTTTCTTCAATCTTGCGCTTGATAAGCTTAATCACTCCCTTATTGGTTGCCTCTGCCTAACCATTAGCTTGAGCATAATAAGGAGACGAATTCAAAACATTAAACCCCATACTGGTAGCAAATTCATCCAACTCCCCCGATGTGAACATGGTTCCTTGATCGGTTGTAATAGTCTGAGGAATACCAAACCGGTAAACAATATGTTCTTTCACAAAATCTATCATGTTTACCGATGTCACATTCTTCAACGGGATAGCTTCAACCCACTTCGTGAAATAATCAGTAGCAACAAGTATGAATTTATGCCCCTTACTCGACGACGGATAAATTTGACCGATGAGATCGATGGCCCATCCTCTAAACGGCCAAGGCTTGATTATCGGATTCATTGCCGACGCAGGTGCCCTCTAAACATTACCGAACTTCTGACAATCTTGACACCCTTTGAAGTACTCAAAACAATCCTCAAGATTTGTCGGCCAATAATATCCGTTTCTCCTAATCATCCACTTCTTGAATGCCGATTGATGTGCTCCACACACACCCTCATGAATTTCACCCATCAACCCCTTCGATTCCTCTCCATTAAGGGATCTGAGCAAAACTCCATCAATTGTACGATAATACAATTCATCATCAAGGAGCACATACTTGGTAGCCTGAAACCTCAACCGTCTTTCAACTTTCTTGGACGGATCTCTCAAGTAATCGGCAATCTCTTTCCTCCAGTCATCGGTAACTATTACCAATGTCATTACTTCTTGAATCAGCTGATACCCCGAAGCATGTTGCGCCAATCGATTGGCTTCTTCATTATGCAACATAGGAATGTGTTCAAGACGATATTCTTTAAACTCCTTTAACAATTGTAAACACTTCCCATGATACTCAATTAAAATATCACTTCGACACTCATATGTTCCAATCAACTGATTTATTACTAACATAGAATCACCAAAGATTTCAACGGCATCGGCACGCACATCTCTGAGCAACTCTAACCCCTTCAACAACGCCTGGTACTCAGCCTGATTATTTGGCGAAGCAGCAACAATCGGCAATGAGATTTCATACTTTTTTCCTCAGGGCGAAACCAATATGACACCGATACCTGCTCCCTCTTTACATGTGGAACCATCAAAGAACAAAGTCCAAGGAGCAATCTCTACGGATTTCAATGTACCACAATCCTGAGTAATAAAATAGGCCATCACCTGCCCTTTAACTACCTTAGCTGATTCATACTTCAGATCAAACTCTGACAGCGCCAAGATCCATTTGCCGATCCTCCCACTCAAAATTGGCATCGATAGCATATACTTAACCACATCATCTTTGCATATGACAGTACATTCGGCCGATAGCAAATAATGCCTCAATTTGGTACAAGAGAAGTACAAACATAAACACAATTTCTCAACGGCCGAATATCTAGTTTCAGCATCCACCAGCCTTCTACTCAAATAATAAATCACACGTTCTTTCCCTTCAAATTCTTGAATCAAGGCTGACCCGATAACACCGTCATCGGCAGACAAATACAATCTAAAGGGTTTCCCATGTTGGGGTGGAATCAAAACTAGAGGATTCACCAAATATCTTTTAATTTCTTCCAAGGCTGATTGCTGCTCTTCTCTCCATACAAATTCCTGACTGGCCTTCAGCTTTAGCAATGGGCTAAAAGATTTAATCTTCCCAGACAGATTAGATATAAATCTTCTAATAAAATTAATCTTGTCGATCAAAGATTGCAACTCAGTCTTGTTTGTAGGAGCGACCACCTTGTTAACCGCATCAATAGATTTTCTGCCTATATCTATACCCCTTTGATGCACCATGAACCCTAGGAACTCATACGCCAAACGCACACTTATTTGGATTCATTTTTAGTCCATGCTCCCTTGTGCACTCCAGAACCTTCCGTAGATCGGCAAGATGCTTTTGAAAGTTCCCGGACTTCACCACCACATCGTCAATATATATTTCGACCAATGTGCCGATATACTTATGAAAAATAAAATTCATCGCTCTTTGATAAGTAGCACCGACATTCTTCAACCCAAAAGTCATTACGACCCACTCAAACAATCCGGCGTGACCTAGACACCTAAAAGCAGTTTTGGATATATCTTCTTCAGCCATGAATATTTGATTATCTCCAGCATTACCATCCAAAAAACTGATAATTTTATGTCCAGCAGAAGCATCAACTAGTAGATCGGCAACGGGCATCGGATAGCCATCTATTGGCGTAGCTTTATTGAGATTCCTGAAATCAATACAAACACAAAGTTTTCCATTCTTCTTATATACAGGAACCACATTAGAAATTCATTCGGCATATCGGCATTGCCGAATAAACCTAGCTTCGATTAACTTTGTAATCTCAGCTTTAATATCGGGTAATATAGTAGGATTGCATCGGCGTGTTGGCTGCCGATGTGGTTGAAAACCTGACTTAATAAAAGTTGGCCTAGGCTTGCTACCATCGTCGATGTCTATTTCTAGCAAATCATCGGCTGATGTGAACCCCTGTCCTAGTTTTCCATCATCGGCGAACTGATCCATTAAACTTCTTGTTCAGAACCGACTGCTTGGATCGGTGTAATTCGGTTATCGACCACTTTGAGAAATTATGTATCCCAGGCTTCACCAGATATGCACCTGGTCTGCTCATAAGTTTCTAATTCTGTCGATGCAACAATTGACTGGACTTCACTTCGGACGACTTCAATCTGGTCTCCAACCCATTGCACAAGGCTTTGGTGCAACGTAGAAGGGATGTAGCAATTAGCGTGGATCCAATCCCTTCCCAGGAGCAAATTGTATGTCCCTTTGCCGTTGATCATGAAAAATGTTGTCGGCAAAGTTTTGCTGCCGATGGTCAACTCTACGCACACCGCTCCCATAGTTGGTGACACATTGCCTTTAAAATCATTCAGCTTCATGTCTGTCTTGACTAAGTCTTGGTTACCTTTCCCAAGCTTCCTGAACATGACATATGCCATTATATTAATCGATGCTCCACCATCGACTAACATCTTTGACACCGGTTGCCCATCAACTTTGCCCCTGACAAACAAGGCTTTCAGATGTTGTCTTTCATCATCGGCAGGCTTTTCAAAGATAGTTGCCATCGGATCTAATACTAGCTAAGCCATATCAGCAGCCTCTTCCTCAGCATCAGGTGCCATAAACTCCATTGGCAACATAACGACCATATTGACTTCTGCCGATGGACTCCTCTTCTGGTGTTTTGGCCTCCACTCCCACACTGGAGACTCTTCTTTCGGAGGTTTTTCACCATAATACAGACCATTCTGGTGTTCACGCTGGATCCTCCTTCTCTGAGTCTTCGTCAGGCCTTTGAGACACCATTGAGGAAGTTTAGTCTTCCAAACCGGCTGGTACCGTCTCTCACCATGTTGGCTCGCATCCCCCCTTATATTTGAATCTCTAGAGAATATCTCCTCATCGGGCACCCTTGCATTAGCCTTCTCTTCGAGGTCCTCTTGATGGACACGCTTGCCAAGTCTGTCGTGCACACTGAGCTTGCCCCCCAGTCGATCATGTGCTGATTTCTCTCCTCTGATCGGCCTAGCATAACTTGGTCCTTGGCCTTCAAAGCGAGACCTCTTTTCTGACCGATCGGCAGGATAGTACCCATTGCATTCAGGACAATTATCAGCAGTGAGGAGCTTAATACATTCTTCCCAACAATGAACGAAGAAAGGACAATTCCAATGATTTTTATGTCGACGCCATTCCCGGTTCATTTCTTCTTCCTGCTGCCAATATTGCTCTTCTTGAGAGCGTTGATATTCTTGTCGCGGTTGTTTGTGTGTGTTCACAATGCCATATCCATGAGATCTCCCGACGCTATTACCTTCGTCAGCAACTCCCTTAGTCTTCTTATCATCGGCACACCCTTTTCCTTTCACATCGCGCACAGCTATTTGATGTTTAGGATCTACCGATGCATTCTTCTTGGCTACTTCCGATGTCAGTACTTTGACCTTCTCACTAGCTTCCACCATATTGTTTGGAAACAGGTGCTGGTCGATCTTCATCGGTTTCTGGGTTTTAGAATCTTCAAATTGAATTCGTCCAACCCCGATTTCTGACTGTAATTGTTGTCTAAAGACTTTGCAATCATTGGTAGTGTGTGAGGTTGCATCATGCCATTTACAGTACCTCATCCTTCTAAGCTCTTCAGCCGATGGAATTACTTGATTAGGTGTCAGCTTAATTCACCCTTCTTGAAGCAACAGATCGAATATCCTATCGGCTTTAGCAGTGTCAACAGTGAATCTCTCGGCTCCTTCTGACCGAACAGACAAGATATCGGCTTATTATATTTCACCCATTCAGCGACGTCGATATCTGTCCCTTCATCTGATTTAGACTCTTCCTCTTGCTCAATGAAGGATACCCTCTTGTTCCAAGTCTTCCTATGCTCGAAAGCTTTAACTTCCTGATCAGCAACCCTTTGCACGAGATGACTCAGGCTTTCGAATTCTTGAGATGCGTACTTGTCCTTGATGTGTGGCAGTAATCCCTGGAAGGCTAAATCTGCCAATTGCCGATCATCCAGCACTAAGTTGTAGCACTTATTCTTCTTATCTCGAAGTCTTTGGACGAAGCTTTCTACCGATTCGTCATTGCGCTGTCTCAGCTTGACCAAATCAGTAATCCTCTTCTCATGCACGCCAGAGAAGAAGTACTTGTGAAACTGCTTCTCCAGATCAGCCCGAGTAACCACAGAATTTGGAGGAAGCGAGATGAACCACGTAAATGCCGATCCGGATAAAGACGATGAAAACAATCTCACCCTTAACTCATCTCTACTGGGTGCCTCTCCACACTGGATGATGAAGCGGTTACTGTGCTCCATCGTCGATGTATCATCTTGGCCAGAAGACTTAGTGAAATACGGAACCTTATACCGATTCGGGAGAGAGATCAAGTCATATGCCTAAGGATATGGCGTCCGATAGGAGTATGTATTAACCTTAGGCTTAATGCTGAACTGTTCCTTCATCACTTCGGCGATCTTATCGGCCCAGTAGGCATCTTGATCCTGCCGATGCATTGGCTGGATATTCATCGGCTGGACTGGTTGATACACCCCTTCTTGCCTCTGCGGTAGGTAAGCTGGTCCGATTGGCACAGGCGCAACACCACCTTGCTGAATATTATGCACCGGTTGATTTACCGATGTATAACCTTGGGCATTTATTGGGGTATACTATGGTATGATATTCATCGGTCGATACACCGATGTTTCATTCTGAGTGATCGTTGGGTAATGGTACTGTTGCGCTCCTGCTACCTGCTATCCAGGTTGCATCACCTATTGTTGAATTGGACCAGTCCATGTAGGATTACAAGTCATCGGCATATGATTTGCCGATAATTGATAATTACCCGGCGCCTGCTGCTCCTGTACCTTGGAATAATCAACAAATTGGCCTCCTTGGTGCATGGATACCCCAGTTTGAGGACTCGTCATCATCATGGGATTGTTCACCATTGCCAAATCTTGTTGCATCGGCAAAGAACTAAGAACTTGCCGATGGTTGCCCGTAAGGCACTATGGGTATCACCGTCTGAAGATTTACTGGCGGCAACTGCATATTTGGAGAAGACGTAGCATAATGCACTATCGGGCTCATTGGTTGTGCCGATATTGCCGATTCCATAGAGGCCTTTCTCGCGGCACCATTGCCTTGGACCAACTTAGCATCGACAGATGAATCCGGAGGCATACCGTATCCCCACCAGTTAGCAGGAGCTGGCTGATTTTGGCCTATCTGTCCTGATGTTGCCGACGCCACGGGATCAGTGTTTAACCGAACGATGCTTCTAGGGCTGGATCTTGGTGGTGTAGCTTCATCGGTAGAAGGATTTAGTGGTTGGAATGCTGGAACCACCGATGAAGTCATAGCAGATGCCGATCCAGGTTGACGATACGCTGGAACAACATACTTAGGTGGCTGTCCTTCTATGAAAGATTGCATGATAGCACTGTACACAGTATTGGACAACACATTGGAGTGGTTAATCAACGCCTGATTTTACACAGAATTAACCATATCTTGCAACTTACCAGGATTGGCATCAAAAGTGACCTGCCGCGGCAACGACGGATCTTGCTTCTGGACTACATTGCCGCTCCTGTTTAGGCTAAAGGATTTCAGATATAACTGCTTGTAATCCATTGACGTTAGTAGAATCACCCATGATCATGAACAAGAGACGTATCTAGGGTCCCACCGGGTGTGCCAAAAGAAGTGTTGACACAAAAAGCGTCGGATCTGCGAACACCTCGGGCTTATACCTGAACTCGATTTCCAAGGTGTGCCAGTTGATTTGACCAGTTAATCGACAAGGACGATAACTAGAACAAGATTGAACGAGATGAAAGCGATGCGCCCGGACGTCAAACCTCAACTTGATCAAAACGCGAAACTTGTGAAGGCAACAGAGATCGTGTAGATGCAGCCCGTCGAGACATCGTAAGAACTCGTGAATAAGCTAGAACTAATGCGATAAAAGTAGATGCTGGCAAAATAGATAAAAAGTAATAGATTTGTATTTGATTGATTGTCCTCCTTACACCACCCCTAGGTACATATTTATACTCCGGTAAAAGGAGTTATACATGGACACGACTCATACCTAAACAAGACTCCTATTTTTAAGGAAATAAAAACAACTCATGCAAGAGTTGGACTCAAACTAAAACAATAATACTAGCATAAAACCGCCAGTTTATTTATCTGTCTCCCTTATGATGAAACCTTCCATTGGCAGATTCCTTTAACCCGCAATTTCCTTACATTGCCATCGGCATCTTCCTGCTGATGTCAGCTACATCATCTCGCATCCATCGGCAACATTCCCGATCGGCAATGTTTTCATGTTTCCATCGGCAAAAACACATCTTTCACACTTGACGCTTCTTCAATCAAATTCACCATCGGCGATTTCCTCTGCCTCCATCGGTAACTTGACCGGTGGCATCTTGATGCCGATAAGGAACAACGTTTACCTTCTTGTCGATCAACACACTTGGTTCAATATTGACCCATACGAAAAACGGTGTCAACAAGAGTAGCATCAAGCTCTTGATTCCGCTCACTAATACCATAAACACCATGACGGAATCACTCCCAGAATCTGACCCCATAGAGGAAGTAATGGTTGCATCTCTTCTAGAATCATCTCATCCTGATCTAGCAGAAGAAGCCGAAGATTTTATCCAGAAAGAAGTCGATCTAGAAGAACCCATAGATCTAGAGAAATCCGAACCCCCATCTAAACCCTCTATAGAACTTAAACCCCTTCTAGTTGGGTTAAAGTATGCCTTTCTAAATGACGATCGTGAGGCCCCTGTGATCACCAGTGACAAACTCTCTCCTGAAGAGACTTTCAAACTCCTCACCATCTTAGAAAAGCATCAGTCAGTCCTAGGCTATTCTCTTCAAGATCTTAAGGGAATTAGTCCCGCTCTTTGCACACATCACATTCCGATCGAACCTGAGGCTCTCCCTGCTAGAGAACCTCAACGTAGATTGAATAATGCGATGAGAGAAGTAGTAAAGAAGGAGGTCTTGAAACTTTTGCACACAGGGATCATCTACCCCGTTCCTCACAGTGAATGGGTTAGCCTTGTGCAAGTTGTGCCTAAGAAGGGAGGTATGACGGTCGTTCGAAATGACAAAACGAGTTGATTCCTCAACGAACCATCACGGGTTCGATAATGTGTATAGATTACCGAAAACTTAATAAGGCTACAAAGAAAGATCACTTCCCACTACCCTTCATCGATGAGATGTTGGAGCGGCTTGCAAAGCATTCTTTCTTCTATTTCCTTGATGGTTATTCGAGATATCATCAAATACCAATCCACCCCGATGATCAAAGTAAGACCACTTTCACATGCCCTTATGGAACATATGCATACAGACGAATGTCTTTTGGCCTATGCAATGCTCCTTCTTCTTTCCTGAGGTGCATGATGTCCATTTTCTCCGATATGATCGAATAAATCAAGGAAGTTTTCATGGATGACTTCTCCGTCTATGGAAAAACTTTAGATGATTGCCTTGAGAATCTGGATAGAGTCTTACAGAGATGTGAAGAAAAACACTTAGTCCTGGGAGAAATGCCACTTCATGGTTCATGAAGGCATAGTGCTAGGACATAGAGTGTCCAAACGTGGGATAGAAGTGGATAGAGCTAAGATCGAAGTTATAGAACAGCTTCCACCTCCGATGAATGTCAAGGGAATTCGTAGCTTCCTTGGCCATGCTGGCTTTTATAGACGGTTCCTACAAGATTTCTCTCAAATTGCCCGTCCGTTAACAAGTCTGCTAGACAAAGATGCACCCTTTGACTTCAATGATGAGTGCTTAGATTCTTTCTACATTCTCAAGAAAGCACTCATCTCAGCTCCAATCATTCAACCCCCCTGATTGGAAGCTCTCCTTTGAAATAATGTGTGATGCTAGTGATTATGCTGTCGGTGCGGTATTAGGCCAAACCAAAGATAATAAGCATCATGCTATTTCATATGCTAGCAAGACCTTAATAGGGCCACAGATAAACTATGCGACAACTGAAAAAGAGTTGTTGGCCGTGATGTTTGCTATAGACAAGTTTAGATCTTACTTAGTAGGAGCAAACGTTATTGTCTATACAGATCATGTTGCTCTTAAGTACTTGTTCACTAAGAAAGATGCTAAACCACGCTTAATAAGATGGATCTTTATACTCCAAGAATTTGATCTTGAAATAAAAGATAAAAAGGGAGTAGAAAATTATGTTGTCGATCATTTGTCTAGAATACAATTCAAAGAAGCACAGGATTTACCCATCGATGACTTCCTCAGAGATGACACACTCCTCAAGATAGCAGACTCCAACCCCTGGTATGCAAATATAGTCAACCTTATCGTCGCAGGCCATGTACCACCAGGGGCAAATATGAAGAAACTAGTTCAAGAGAGTCGAGTACATCTCTAGGATGAGCCATACCTCTATAGAGTATGCAATGATGGATTATTAAGAAGATGCGTACCTATGGAGGAGGCGACCAAAATCATGGAAAGATGCCATGGAGCAGAATACGGAGGTCACTACGGAGCCATTTAGATCTCGTGCCAAGATTTGGCAGAGTGGGTTCTTTTGGCCAACCATGTACAAAGATACCCATGAATATGTCAAAAGATGTGAAAGGTGCTAGAAGCACGGGAACATTAATACCCGAGATGCCATGCCACTCACGAACAACCTACAAGTCAAGCTCTTTGATGTATGGGGCATCGACTACATGGGGCCTTTTCCTCCATCGAAAGGGTATGAGTATATCTTAGTAGCAGTGGACTATGTGTCCAAGTGGGTAGAAGCATTACCCTACCACAAAGCTGATGCAGCCAATTCAAAGAGAATGTTCCATGAAGTGATATTCCCCAGATTTGGAACCCCAAAGTTAGTCATAAGTGACGGGGAGTCTCACTTCATTGACAAAGGCTTCTGCCAGTTCCTCACTAAGCAAGGCATCCGGCACAATGTTGCAACCCCGTACCATCCTCAAACAAGTGGTCAAGCAGAAACATCCAACAAACAAATCAAGAACATTCTACAGAAGACCGTGGAAGAGATGGGTACCGCGTGGAATCACAAGCTACCAGAGGCACTTTGGGCATATCGGACCGCATACAAGACTCCCATTGGTATGACACCATACCAACTTGTATATGGGAAGACATGCAATTTGCCTGTGGAATTGGAATTCAAAGTACATTGGGCAATCAAGAAATGGAACATGGATCTACCAGTTGCTGGAAAATTCAGGAAGATGCAAATCTCTGAATTGGAAGAATGGAGAGAGAAAGTGTACCATAATGCCAGGATATACAAGGAGAGAACCAAGAAATGGCATGACAAGAGAATCAAAGTCAAGGAATTCAACCCAGGAGACAAAGTCTTGCTATTCAACTCAAGATTCAAGCTCTTTGGTCACGGAAAATTGAAAACCAAATGGGAAGGGCCATACCTCGTCGTCAACACCACGACTCATGGAGCAATCACACTCCAGGACAACGACGGAAAAATCTTGAAGGTAAACGACCAACATCTTAAAGTTCTCTATGAGCATGAAATTCCTGAACAAGAAATTGATATGATAGATTTTGTTCTTAATCCAAATTAGAACTAAAATCTACATGTTTTAACTTTTTTGTTCAAATTTCGAAAAGGACCTTAGAAATGGTCTAGACTTAGCCTTGACTCCCCCCTCGTGAAAGGGCTGTCCATTTGGCCTCTAAAGTGGATCGGTCGAACCTGTCTTTGGGCTAAATAGCCCGAAACTTAACGAGTTTTCTCACCTGACCCGAACAAGTTCGAAACCTGGCTCTGTCGTTCAAAATCTTTCAAAAAGGGTTCAACCGATCGTGTTTTGAACTAGTTCAAACACCCCGCTGCACAGAAACGTCGGGCCAACGCTCCCCTTCGGTTTTCATCGCGATCCGAGCAAAAACGAAGGCCCTGAACGTTGTTTCTTCTCTTCTTAACAACCTTCCTTCTTCTTCCTTCTTCCACCTTGCTTTCTTTCACAACTAGCAGCACCACCATCACCCTTTTCAATCCTCCATACCCCCGTGATCACCACCAGGGCACCGCCATGCAACAATGGCAAGGCACTGCTCGTTCCCTTCGACGGAAGCCCCTCCAAGACCCGAGACCTCATCAACTCCGACGCAGTGGTTGTTGAGGTCCTCGAGGTTGCCCCTCTAGCCATGGCACCACCGCCGGCAGAGCCAACAACCCCTAGGGGGGGTCGGCCGACCGACTCCTGGAGCTCGGAGCGGATGTGGACCATCGCTCGGTCGATGTCTCCGCGCCGCAACCTCAACATGCCCGCTGCGCGACCGATGACGCCCAAAAGGCTGACAACCGGTCAAATTGGGGTGAAGTCTCCTCCACCGACGAAGACACCGGCTACACCCATTCCTACTCTCCGTCAACACCACAATGGATGCGCCTCCAGATAGCCCATGGTTGACCGGGGAAGGCAAGGTGCTCATCTCTCCACTCAACTCCGAGGAGCGGAGGGAGGGGGTGCGCAGATCCCTCGAGACGGAGGAGTCCCACAAGTCCGTTCGGCGGACTAGCCAACCACCGTCGATCTTTGGCCCTCCAGGCCAGTTCGAGGATGAAGAAGATAGTGACATGGAAAAGATGATGCGCATCGTCGCCAAACTTAGGGAAAGCAACACCAAGTTGGCAGAACGAGCGGCAGAAGAGAGTATGGCTCGCCTAGATCTAGAGGATAGCTTTAACGATCTCCGCATTAGCACCAATGCGAAGATCAAGCGCTTAGCACAGACGATCAAGAGAGAGGATCTCTTTGCCCCTCCTCCTTAGATCACTAGTCCACAAATAAGATGGGCACTTAGGTTTATTTTTTTCAATCATTTTGTTTATTTCCCTTTCAATCAATGTAATGTGTGCCTACAAAAAAAAATTTAATTGAATAAAAATATTTGGTTCTGCTGGTATTTTGCCCAGCAGAACCCCTACATTTGATGTTTCTCTGTCACTGAATTCATCATGCTCTGAAACAAGTATGGGGGAGGTCGGTCGACACTCCAACTTATCAAAACACCAAAAGGATCACAGAACCATGTTGTACACGTCAATGACACGTTCCAGAAAAAATTTGGAACGAAATGACCACTTTTGTGGATCGGCTGATCCACGTTGGAGGTCAAAATTCAGAAAGTTCAGAGTACATCAACATTCAGAGGTAAGAGATTCAAATGCAGAGTTCGAAGTCGCCAAACAGCTCCGAAGAGTGGTCGGCCGACCGTGCTTCTAGGGCCTAGAACACCAGTCAGCATCCGTTCAATTTCAAACGTCTATCCTGACTGGTTTGCCACGTCTCTCCCCTTTGCTCTTTACTTTTTCATTTGTTTTCTCTTTTTCTTCAAAAATAAAAATGAAATAAAAATATATTTCCTTCATGAAATTCATCACCTTAGTTTAAATTCCTTTTAATATTGAATAAAACAAGAGATCGCTTCCAAAAATTAAAATTTTGAAAAGTGACATGATCTATGACATTTAAAGGGCAAAAGCGTCATAAAGACAAATTCTTGCTTTTTGCTTATGCTAGTGGCAAAACACTTTGATAGGAAGATCATATGGACTAAGTTTTTGATTAATGTGATATAGTCTCGGCTCCTGATTCATACCCTTTCTATTTAAAGTTCTTGGAGATTAATTTTTAAAAATGTCATAAAACCATAATGTCACTACTCCTCTATAGTGAGAAAAATCCTACCAAAGCCATAAATACTTATGCATGTTCAAAACCTTCCTCAAATGCTTCTTGTAATTACTTTGAGTTTTGTCAAACCTTGTGACCCTTGTTGACAAGTATGTCATAGCTCAAAGATCAAGATCACATGCACGCCACATATTTTTTCGCTGCTTCTACACTGTAAGTATGCAAAACATGCCTTTCATTTACCTGATCCATGTTCATCCAATAAATACTCTTCAAATAAATGCTATGATCCCTCCTTTTATTCTTCAAAAAGAGATATGGCTATCATAAATGAAAAATTATGATGAGCAAAGCTCGTCAATTCAAAAAAAAATCTGATGATAGCCAAGTCTTAAGTAATCCTAAAGTTAGAGATCATATGCATAGTTAAGGAGTACATGTTAGTCATATACCGTTGTCCACAGACATGCTCATCTTGATCTAGGATTATGACATTCTTCTCCTTGGATCCTTGTTTTGACTTTACAATACAAGTGATGCAAGTTTGGTACATTGATCATCCCTACCTAAGCTCCAGATAAGCCTTTAGAAGTAGGGAGATACAAAGAAGGCAATCTCTTTATGCCTTCGTGAAGAAATCATACACCTTGAGTGACTTAGAGTACTATAAGAGGAGTAAGATGGCTTATGAGATTTCTTTTGAAAAATTTATCAAAAACTCCAAGTACTAAAATATGATTTTGGAAGATGACTTTGCCTCGAAGATCTAATCCATTTCTCAACTTCTCAAGGATATATGTAGGACAATACCACATATCTCATTGGTATGACAAAAGGTCTTGAGTGAATCTTTATGCTTGCTTTATACTTTGAATAACATTGTCTTGTTATCTTTTAACCTTTACTCGAGGGCGAGCAAAGAAGTAAGTATGGGGGATCTTGTTAACGGTAATTAAGAGCTATTTTGTCACCATCAAAATACCGTCAACATCCTCATTCTCAAAGGATAACAAGCATAACCTGAATAAATTTTGCCAAATAACTAGTTCCATATGTCCCTTGACTATTTGATGCACATAATGACAAATGGGGTCTTTTGGGAGCTAGTGGTGTTGACACAAAAAGTGCCAGGATCTACGAACACCTCGGGCTATTACCCGAAATTCGATATCCAAAGGTGTGCCAGTCGATTTGACCAGTTAATCGACAAGGACGATAACTAGAACAAAATCTGAACAGGACAACGGCGATACGCCCGGATGCCAAGACTCAGACTTGATCAGGATAACTAAAGCAGAGCTGAACGAGACAACAGCGATGCGCCCGGATGTCAAGGCTCAGATTACTCCCACGCGGAACTTGCAAGGGTTTGACGGAGATCAAGATGATGCAGCCCGTCGAAGCTTGAAGAACTCGTAAATAAACTAAGACTAATGCAATGAAAGGGTAAAATTGCAGTAAAAGTAATAAGAGTAATAGATTTGTTTTTTGATAGATTTATCTTTTTTTTTCTCATGACCCCTAGGTACATATTTATACTCGCGCAGGAGTCGGACCCAAATAACAATATTATTTTCCTAAACAGACACCCCTATTTTTAAGGAAACAAACGACTCATGCAAGAGTCGGACTCAAACTACTATAACAATACTGGTATAATATTACCAGTTTCCTTATGTCTTTCCTTCGATGAAAACTTTCCATCGGCAGATTCCTTCAATCCGCGACTTCCTTCTTTTGCCATCGGCAATCCCCTGCTGACGTCAATCGCCACATCACTTTGTGCTCATCGGCATCGTCACTCCATGCCCATTGGCATCGGCAATACTTCCTAATCGGCAACCTTGTACTGGTAACTTGTCTTCACCAATTAAGTTTTATCGGCAAGAATCATCCAACTCTCATCGGCAACATCCTTATCGGCTTATTGGCAAGAAACATCCAGCTTCCATCGGCAACAAACTTAACCTTTTCGCAGCAACTGTCCTCATCGGTAACATGGACTGACGACCTCCCGATGCCGATGAAAAACGACTACCGATCAATACAAGTCTTAGTTCATTTGACACGTGCCGAAAAACGGTGTCAACACACGCCCCCCAATTTCGGAGTGTAGAAAATTTTATGCGTCGAAATTCTCTCTACCATAATTGTTCCCTCCAAGATGACTGCACGACTTCCTCGATTACTGCGCGCAAAACCGCAATTTATTAACAAAATTCCGCGACTGCAGCGTGAACAGTTATAAATCCAATCATATTTCCTCGATTGCCGCACATACCTATTGCATACCCTTCCACATTCCTACTCATTACGAAGAAAATTCCAAAATACCCCTGACCAAGTCTATAAAAATTACTATCATCCAATTTGTTCTTTACCCTGAGCCTACTTTCGCCTTCACCTGCCCTTGTCTTCAACCTCGGCGGTGACTCCAGTAGAGACCCCGAAGAACAGTCCTGTGAACTCAAGCAGCGGCATCCTCTTCCAGCAGAACTTGAATAGCACCAATGGCGATCAACTTCGACGTCCCCAAGGTAAATCTGTTCCTTCCTCGCTTTATTTCTGCAAATTTCTCTCCCGCATCAATCTCGTAATTCTTTTCCCTTTCTTTCTTTGATTTTTCTGAAACCTAGGAACTGTACAACAAGGTAGTAATCCCCATTGAACAATCCAATTTCAACTGCCTGGGCCTAATGGGAAATCCTGACCCCACCAATCTGATCAATGCCGAGGCCAAATGCATCCCTTTCAGATCCGAGTGTTTTAGCCTAGGGTTATGGAAAGACGCCTTCCGTTCATGGCCTAGGCCCACCAAGGGATGAAAGAACTGGTACCTTAGAGTAATCAGAACACAGCAGGTTTACTGGTTAGAGCGTAACCTAGACCAGTGCATCAGGCTCTCCATTGCCGATATGGAGAAGAATGAGAACATGATGATGGCAGCCTCTTACTTCTGGTCCGATACAATGAATGATTTATTATTCAAACATGGACCTACCACCTCTACCCTTGTCGATGTGCATATGCTTAGATGTCTCCTCTGCCGATACCCCTGCCCTGTTCAACAGAAAGGCTGAGTATAAGGTGAACACACGCAATATCGGCGGCTGGACTGGTTACATCTAGGAATACCAGAAGACTGGATCGGTAGGTCAGAGGGAGCACGCCACTTTTTTGAACATGTGGCTAGAAAAATTTATCTTCTAGGGCAGAGCAGTTGGACCTACCACCATGCATCTCCCTGCAGCAGAACTTCTTTCCGATGGAACAAGACTCCCTCTCGGCCGATACCTTCTTGGATCGGTATACCATCTTCTGCATCAAGTTTCCAAGAAGTTGTTGCTAGGTGATTCCATCGGCAACCTTGGAGGTCCCTAGTGGTTCGTGAATATGTGGTTGAACGCACATATGTACAAGGTCCTTCAATTTGATCTGTTTAACCAGCAATTCCCAAGGGATATATCGGAAGATTATGAATATGAGGATGATGAATCGGCAACTCATCCCCCACTCAATTTTGGGGAAGCCAACATATTGCTACCAGGAACCGATGCCAATGAAGATCAATTCGGCAAGTTCTTCCAAAAGTTTTATTGTGGAATCCCTGTTTCCTAACGGCTTTGGTGGCCCTATGTTGACGAGAATAACCAATTTCCTCTGTTGTTCAACCTTACCAATTGGAACGTGCCTCAGAATGAAGTAATCATGAAGGCCAGCATCGTTCCCCGAGCCATTCCAGTTAACATTTTCGGAACTGGGAAGAACGCTCCTCCATCCTTTGAGTTTTATTACCCATTGGTAGCAGCAAGACAACTGACATTTGGCCAACTACCGATCAAGTTCTGCTATTCTAAGGTAGTAAAACCAAGACAAATCATCTCCAGCGCCATGGACTGGAACAAGGTTGTCAATCTTCCTCCCGATGCCGACACATCAGACATCGACCTATCTTCCTAGGCACCAACATCATTCATGATAGAGCTATACAAATCTTGGTGGCAAGAATGGAGAGGCCAACTATTTGCCAAGTCATCACATTATTATCGGCACTTGATCGACACCGATCACGTCATTCCCGATGATGCAGTAAGTTTCTTTATCCCAATGTCTTACTATTCACTTCTACCATCGGCATCTGACTCTCTTACTATAGGTCGACGATCCAATCCCCCGAATGAGCAAGAGTGGCAAGCCCTTCCGCATTCGAGTGATGAGCCCAGTATCAATCATCGGCAATAATGCTCCTACACTGGCTGCCTTCACCCCTCAAAGGGTCCCTAAGGTCACTCTAAAGCCAAGGTCGACGCCTGCAACTACTGCTACTCCATCGGCTGCCGCTGCCATTTTGGCGCGAGCTTTCGCAGTAAGTTTCACTTTCATTTATACCGATCATAAACTGCTTATCGGCAATATTCATTCCATATAACTTGCACCAAACATTTTTTAGGCAGCGAGGTCATCGGCAGCTACTCCAAACGTACAAGCTTCCCCAACTCCTGCTGCCGATGCCCCCCAAGCTTCGCAATCGAAATGGGTTGGCTCACCGACTGCTGCTCCGAGGAAGAAGAGGCGTCTGAGGCTAGCCACTCCAGCTACCGATGCACCAACAGTAGAGCCATCATCGGTTCCTCCCCCTAATCAGCCAATGGACGTAATCTTCGACCAGGAGATAACACCACCTGCTGCAACAGCGGAAACGACATTGGCATCGGCACCTCCACCAACTGAAATCCCTGATCAGGGAACGGCATCACCGCCACAGGAGCCAGCCGCTGCAGCAGAAACAGTGCCAACAACAGCACCTACAGCACCAATCGCTCCTCCTACGGAAGCGTGTTCATCGGCAACCGCTGCCGATCTCCAAGATGAAGCTACACCAGTTGCTTTCCCGAGCCCAAGGCAAGAAATCTGCTTCAAAATGGTAAACCGACTGTCACAAAACTTGCAATATAAGCTCATGATTGGCAAATCCTAACTTTCTTCTTTTCAGGCCCAAGACTCTCCCGATAGCTTGTTCTCCTTTGGCG
Organism: Microstegium vimineum; assembly: GCA_022036555.1. Lineage (NCBI taxonomy): Eukaryota > Viridiplantae > Streptophyta > Magnoliopsida > Poales > Poaceae > Microstegium > Microstegium vimineum. Next base: position 7,820,595 of record CM039131.1, read on the forward strand.
TCAACCTCCCTGAAGATGAAGATCAAGAAGGTTCTGCTGCAGCAAACAACTTGTTCTCCTTCGCCGTCAACCTTCCCGATGAAGACGAAGATGAAGAAAGCTCCGCTCCAACCCTATCGGCAGAGGTCAAATTCAAGCTTGAAGTACTGCTCTCTTTGCTGCAACAAAATACATCCTAGCTCATCCAAGACTCTACGGCAGCAAAGGTAGCTTTCAAAGACATCCAAGGCCACCTGTCTGCTGATACAGAAGAAATCCTCTTCCAAGCAGCATTCCTCGAGAGCCGCCAACTCCAATACCAACGGGTCTCACGCCGCATTGTCGATAGGAACGCTCAGTCCAAGCTTATAGAGGAAATGCTCAAGTTCAAGCAAGTTTCCGATGAGAAGCATAAGAACATCGGCCAAGTAGAAGCCTCCGGCGCTAATCTTGAGCAAGAGATAGTTCACCTATCGGCAAGGAGGGAAGAGCTGCAGGCCGAATTAAGAAGGGTGGAAGAAGCCTTGAGCGCAGCCGGCCAAAAAAAAGCTCAACTACCCGATGCTATTAAAGCTTTACGACAAGAAAGAGACGCAAACGCCCGACAAGCTATCCAGCTAAAGAAGAAAATCAAGCCAATCGACGGATCTGCCGATGATGATGCCACGGAGATGGAAGAAATAGAGCAAATTTGCCTGCGTGCGATATCAGCTATCCAATCCTTGTTGTAATTCGTTACAATTCATCATATCGGCAAATGTAATCGGTAACACTTGATTTTGCTCTATAATATAATGTCAGTACACTTTTACCGATGTTCTGTAACCTTTTCTTTCATCGGCGTTCAAACGAGCACTCTATGCGTCTACCCAAATACTAGGGTAATATTTCTTCAAATATTTACCGTTGATTGCTCTGGAGAACGCAACTCCTTCGAGAGTTTCTAAAATATAAGAATTGCCAGGAGCAAATTGTTTTATCCGATAAGGACCTTCCCAATTAGGAGACCATTTTCCAAACTTAGAACTCTTAGTCCCAATCGGTAAAATCAACTTCCACACCAGATCACCATCGGCAAATTCCTTTACCTTTACTTTCTTGTCATACCACCTAGCAACCCTTTTCTTATTTTCTTCAATGTTGATCAAAGCCCTCAACCGATGACCTGCTAAGTCTTCCAACTCATCCTTCATAAGAGTACCATATTCATCGGCTGTCAATTGATCCTGAGAAAACAATCGCCTAGAACCAGTTTTAATTTCCCAAGGCAGGACAACATCATGTCCATATACTAACTGATACGGTGAAACTTTGGTTGCACCATGACAAGCCATCTGATACGACCATACGGCTTCATTTAGCACTACATGCCACCTTCTGGGGTTTTCTTCAATCTTGCGTTTGATAAGTTTAATAACTCCTTTATTAGTTGCTTCAGCCTGACCGTTAGCTTGAGCATAATAAGGAGAAGAATTCAATACCTTGAACCCCATAACAACAGCAAATTCATCAAACTCTCCCGATGTGAACATAGTTCCTTGATCAGTAGTAATAGTTTGAGGAATACCGAATCGGTAAACAATATGTTCTTTTACAAAATCCACCATGATTGTCGATGTTACCTTCTTCAAAGGAATTGCCTCAACCCATTTCGTGAAGTAATCGATAGCAACAAGTATAAACTTATGCCCCTTACTTGATGGCGGATAAATTTGGCCGATGAAATCAATAGCCCATCCTCTAAACGGCCAAGGCTTAGTTATAGGATTCATTGCCGATGCAGGTGCCCTCTGGACATTACCAAACCTCTGACAATCCTGGCACCCTTTAAAATAGTTGAAGCAATCTTCAAGAATTGTCGGCCAATAATATTCATTCCGTCTAATCATCCATTTCATCTTGAATGCCGATTGATGTACTCCACACACACCTTCATGGATTTCACCCATCAACTCCTTTGATTCCTCTTTACTAAGGCATCTGAGCAAAACTCCATCAATCGTCCGATAATACAATTCATTGTCAAGGAGCACATACTTAGTGGCTTGGAACCTTAGATGCCTTTCAACCTTCTTAGATGGATCTCTTAAGTAATCGGCGATTTCCTTTTTCCAGTCATCGGCAACCATTACCGATGTCATGACTTCTTGAATCGGTTGATATCCTGAAGCATTCTGTGCTAACCGATTAGCCTCTTCATTATGCAATCTAGGAATATGCTCAAGGCAATACTCTTTGAATTCCTTCAATAATCGTAAACACTTCTCATGGTGTGCAATCAACACTTCACTTCGGCATTCATACACCCCAGTCAATTGATTGATCACCAACATAGAATCGCCAAAGATTTCAACAGCATCGGCACACACTTCTCTGAGTAATTCCAACCCTTTTATTAAAGCCTGGTATTCAGCCTGATTGTTTGTTGATGTAGCAACAATCGGCAATGAAATCTCATACTTCTGTCCTCGGGGTGAAATTAGGAGAACACCGATGCCTGCTCCTTCTTTGCACGTAGATCCGTCAAAGAACAAAGTCCAAGGAGCAATCTCCACAGAGCTTACCATATTGCAATGCTGAGTAACGAAATCAGCCATCACCTGACCCTTAACTGCCTTAGCCGATTCATACTTCAGATCAAACTCTGAAAGTGCCAAAATCCATTTGCCGATTCTTCCACTTAATATCGGCATTGACAGCATATACTTGACCATATCATCTTTGCAGATGACAGTGCATTCAGCCGACAATAAATAATGCCTCAATTTTATGCAAGAGAAATATAAGCATAAGCACAATCTTTCTATGGCCGAATACCTGGTTTCAGCATCTATCAGTCTTCTACTCAAATAATATATCACACGTTCTTTCCCTTCAAATTTTTGAATTAAGGCTGATTCGATAACGCCATCATCGGCAGACAAATATAACTTGAAAGGTTTCTCGTGTTGAGGTGGAACCAAGACTGGAGGGTTTACCAAATATTTTTTGATCTCCTCCAAGGCTAACTGTTGTTCCTCTTTCCATGTAAACTCCTGATCGGCTCTCAGCTTCAGCATTGGACTAAAAGATTTAATCTTACCAGATAAGTTGGATATAAATCTTCTAATAAAATTAATCTTGCCGACCAAGGATTGCAGCTCAGTCTTATTTGTAGGAGCAACCACTTTGTTAATCGCATCAGTAGATTTTCTGCCGATTTCAATGCCTCTTTGATGCACCATAAAACCCAGAAACTGACCTGCCGATACACCACATGCACACTTGTTAGGATTCATCTTCAACCCATGCTCCCTTGTGCATTCCAGGATTTTTCGCAAATCGGCAAGATGCTTCTCAAAATTTCCGGACTTAACCACCACATCATCAATATAGATTTCAACTATCGTGCCGATGTACTTATGAAAGATAAAATTCATTGCTCTCTGATATGTAGCACCGGTATTCTTCAAACCAAAGGTCATGACAACCCATTCAAATAACCCGACATGACCTGGACATCTGAAAGCAGTCTTGGATATGTCTTCTTCAGCCATGAATATTTGATTATATCCAGCATTGCCATCCATGAAGCTAATGATTTGATGTCCAGCAGCAGCATCAATCAGTAGATCGGCAACGGGCATCGGGTAGCCATCCATCGGTGTAGCCTTGTTGAGATTCCTAAAATCAATACAAACACGAAGTTTTCCATTTTTCTTATACACAGGAACCACATTAGAAATCCAATCGGCATATCGACATTGCCGAATAAATCCAGCTTCAATTAACTTTGTAATCTCAGCCTTAATGTCAGGCAACACCATAGGATTGCATCGGCGCGCAGGTTGCCGATGTGGTTGGAAACCAGACTTAATAGGTAACCGATGTTCAACTATCGATCGGTCTAAACCAGACATCTCTGTATAATCCCAAGCAAAACAATCTTTATATTCCTTTAACAAATCAGTCAACTGTTGCTTACATTGGGAGTCTAAATTAGCACTAATAAAAGTAGGCCTATGTTTACTACCATCGCCGATGTCCATCTCTATTAAATCATCGGCGGATGTGAAGCCCTGTCCCAGTTTTCCATCATCGGTGAATCGATCCATTAACACTCTTCTTCAGGACCGACTGCTTGGATCGGTATAATGCTGTAATCGGCAACTTTGAGGAACTCTGTGTCCCAAGCTTCACCGGATATGCACCTGGTTTGCTCATAAGTTTCCGATTCTGCTGACGCAACGATTGATGGGGTTTTACTTCGGACGACTTCAATCTTGTCTCCGACCCACTGCACAAGGCTTTGATGCATGGTGGAAGGGATACAACAATTAGCATGGATCCAATCCCATTGCCACTGATTACAAAAAATGTCGTCGGCAAAGTTTTGTTGTCGATGGTTAATTCAACACATACGGCTTCCATAGCTGGCGACACATTGCCTCCAAAATCTTTGAGCTTCATGTCCGTCTTGACTAAGTCTTGGTCACCTTTTCCAAGCTTTCTGAACATGACATATGGCATTATATTTATTGACGCCCCGCCATCCACCAACATCTTTGTCACAGGCTGTCCATCCACTTTACCCTTAACAAACAGGGCCCTCAAGTACTGCCTTTCATCATCGGCAGGTTTCTCAAAGATAGCTGCCATTGGATCCAAGACCAATTGTGCCATTTCAGCAGTTTCTTCATCATCGCTGACAGGCGCCATAAACTCCATCGGCAATATGACAACCGTATTGATTTCTGCCGATGGATCCCTGTCCTTGTGTTTTGGCCTCCGCTGCTTTTCCTTTGAAGGATCTTCATTGTCATACAAATCGCCTTGGCGCTCGCGCTGGATTCTCCTTTTCTGAGTCTTTGTTAGACCCTTAGGGAACCACTAAGGAAGCTTGGTTTTCCAAACGGGCAAATGCTGCCTTTCATTGTTTGCATCGGCACCACTACTGATGTTTGGATCTCTGAAGAATATTTTTTCCTCAGGCACTCTTGCATTGGCCATCTCCTCCAGGTCCTCTTGATTAACACGCCTACCAAGCCTGTTATGAGCGCTGAGCTTGCCCCCCAGTCGATCATGTGCCGATTTCTTCTCTCTGAGCGGCCTAGCATACCTGGATATCCGATCGTCAAAGCGAGGCTTCTTTTTTGACCGATCGGTAGGGTAGTACCCATTGCATTCAGGACAATTATCGGCAGTAGGTAGCTTGATGCCTTCTTCCCAACAATGAACGAAGAAGGGACACTTCCAGTGGTCTTTATGCCGAAGCCATTCTTCCTGCTGATATCGCTCCTTTTGTGATTGCCGATACTCTTGCCTTGACTGCCTATACGTGATTATAACACCGGGAGCTCTCTTGCCACTTTAACCTTCATCGGCAATTTTCTTGCCCTTTCTGTCATCGGCAAACCTCCTCTCATCGCGCTCAGTTACTTGATGGTTAGGATCTACCGATGCATTTTTCCTGGCAGCTTCCGATGTCAGCACTTTAGTTTTTCGACTAGTTTCCACCATATTATTTGGAAACGGGTGCGGATCAATCTTCATCGGTTTCCGGACTTTAGAATTTTCAAATTTGATTCGTCTAGATTCATATTATTTGGAAACTGCTGCCTGAATACTTTGCAGTCATTGGTACTGTGCGAAGTCGCATTGTGCCACTTGCAGTACCTGATCTTTCTGAGCTCTTCGGCCAATGGAATTACTTGGTTAGGCGCTAACTTGATCCGCCCTTCTTGAAGTAACAAGTCAAACATCCTATCGGCCTTGGTGATATCAAAGGTGAATCTTTCAGCTTCTTTTTGGCCAAACAGACAAGACACAGATTTCCTATCCTTCACCCATTCGGCTGCGCCGATGCTTAGCTCTTCATCCGACCCAGAATCTTCTTCTTGCTCAATGAATGTCACCTTTTTATTCCAAGTTTTTCTGGGTTCAAAAGTTTTGACATCTTGATCGGCAATCCTTTGCACCAGATGACTCAGGCTTTCAAACTCTTGAGACGCATACTTATCTTTGATATGCGGCAGTAGTCCTTGGAAAGCCAGATCCGCCAGTTGCCGATCATCAAGTATTAGGCTGTAGCACTTGTTCTTTACGTCTCGCAGCCTCTGAACAAAGTTCTCTACCGATTCGTCATTGCGTTGCCTCAGCTTGACCAAATCGGTAATCTTCTTCTCATGTATGCCAGCGAAGAAGTATTTATGAAACTGCCTCTCTAGATCGGCCCATGTGATTACAGAGTTTGGAGGTAATGATATAAACCATGTAAATGTCGATCCAGATAATGACGATGGGAACAATCTTACCCTTAGTTCCTCTCTGCTGGCGGCTTCTCCACACTAGATAATGAAGCGGTTGATGTGCTCCATTGTTGACGTGTCATCTTGGCCGGAGAACTTGGTAAAATCAGGCACCTTGTACCGATTCGGAAGATGAATTAAATCATATGACGGAGGATACGGCGTCCGATAAGAGTATGTGTTGACCTTGGGTTTAATGTTAAATTGTTCCTTCATTACTTCGGCAACCTTATCGGTCCAATATGCATCCTGCTCTTGCCGACTCATTGGCTGGTTGTTGACTGGTGGAGCCGGCTGATTCAATATGTATGTGTTTTTTGTGAAACTCCCCTGCAATTCAATGCTACTCAATTTTCCTGTATATAACTTCAGTGTTTTATGCATAGACTTAATCCAGTTTGTTTCTGTATAAATTGTGTTTCAAGTGTGGGGTGGTGGGGGGTGGTGTTCAGACCATTCCTGCCCGCACAAGAGGCCATTCACGCATCACGGGAAGGATGCAAGCAATTGCCCTTCAGATTAGCTACCGAAACTTGAAGCTTTGCTTAATATTCTGAGCAGGCGAGTTCAAGATTAGTATACTGTTTTTTACACCACAATTTTTTAGGCTGAATTACTGTGATTGCTGTATTTAAACAACTAAATTAACCCAATCAATATATCAAATATGCATAAAGTATGTAGTATACTTGCCTTTTTTTCTGACAAAGAACTGAACCGTGATTGTAAATCCTCAACACTCGCTCACTCTTTCACTCAGCCGCAGTAGCCACTCAGCATCCCTACATTACTGAATTTTTTTCTGTTCTCCCTCCTCTGTTTATGCCTTTGCATCTATCTATATGACAACCCCAAAGCAGAGCACCACACCTGTAATGTAAACCTGGCTGCCTGCAGTGCAGACACCAGCTAGCAACACAGACAGAGTATCAAGCAAAGCAAAGCAAAGCACACACACTCTGCTTCTGCTCTGTGCTTACCGAGCTTGAAGCTTTGCTCAATTATTTTAGCCACACTAAGCAGTCAATGCTTTTTTTTTTACTGTGATTGCTGAATTGAAACCAACCAGTTTTTTCTGTTTTTATCTGCAGGTCACAGCGGATACAGCCTCAACTAGGCCAACCAGTTTGCATTCAGCCTCCTTATTATGAGTAGTGATACTCCATGCGAATGAATTAATAAGTGGTTATTCGATTATGCATTAAATATGAACCCCCGTTTACTGATGCTAGTAAAAACACATGAAATTTTTAGCTGTAGAAAATGGTTCGTCCAAGCAAGGATGGTGGTTCTACTAGCAGGGCAACTGGGGTATGCTAAATCATCCTTTCTTTTTCTTATTTTTTGTCTTCTTTTAATTGAGGTATTCGTGATTTTTTACATCATTTTTTTTTGTATGTTGTTTTTAACTGGATTTCTGTTACAATAGATTAGCCTATACATATGTGCAATGTAATCACTATAGTTGCCTAATTTTCTATAGAGTTTTCACATGAACTGCCTATCAGCGCACTAGAAGATTTTGCAATAGTAACACCTTTTTTTTGTCAGGTGCCTTTTAGGATATTTGTTGCTTTCAGAATTTTTTCACACGATTTTTTTCTTTACATCATGTTTCAATTCATATGGGCACCTTTTCATTCTCTCCTCATCTGTATTATTTTTTTTGCTGCATCTGTATCTGCTTCTGCCTCCCCTTCTGCATATCTCAGTGCATTTTTTTCTGCTGCTGCCTGTGTGTAGCCAGCTACCTAGACAGTTCTGCTTGATGTAGCAGCTGCTACATTTTTCTCTCTGCGTACACTATTAATATACTGCATTTTTTCAGTAGTAATGCAACAATTCAATCTATAGTATGCAATAAGTAATGCACAGTCCACTGTTTTTTTTTCAGTAGTTGTTTCTCATGGTTTTTAGCTGTTTGGCATTTTTTTCTGTAGGTCATGTTCCCTGTGCTACAAAATATCTCTTTCAAAAGGCTTGACAAACAAGTTGGACATTATTTTCTTCTGGTATTGAATCTAAGGGAGCAGAGGTTCGAAGTTCTTGATTCTATGAGGTCTCTCAGCGATATTAACTTGAAGAACTATTGCAACAATCTGATATCTGCAATCAAGGAAGTCTGGCGCACACATTATCCAAATTCCAGCAAGAACATCGACGACTTCCAACTGGTTGATATCCAGGTTCCATTGCAAGGAAATAAGTAGGGGAAGATTTCAGTTTTCCTTCTCTCTCTATCTTACTATCTATGATTCATAGTAAAATCTATTCGAGGCCACAAGCAGCATATGCTTTCCTATGTTTTTTTTGGGAGAATTCAGTGTTTTAGCATATACTATAATGCATGGATTAGTTACTGATTTTTTTTTCGAAAATAGGCAACTCAATGTTAACTGACCAGAGAACATAGTGGCAAGGTCAAGGCAAAATAATGTAATTCATTAGGCAAATTTTGGACCATTCAGCCCACGTCACATAAACTTTCTATACATGCTTTTTTCTTCTTTTTTTTTCAGTCTGCATGCTTTTGTACTGTAAGGATTGGAGACAAATAAACTTTTTTGATAGCAAACTGTGTACATGCTACTGAAATCTACTAAATGGATGTTGTGTTAATCGACCTTTTTCCTTCTTTCTTTTGCAGCCATGACTGCGGGTTTCACATGCTAATGCATTGTGAACATTGGGATGGTAATAAAGTACCAGAGTTCAAGGAAAAAGATATACCAACTATACGCAAGATTCTGACTCACAAATGGCTGAACTATCCAGAGAACACTATTGCATGGAAATGCATTTTGAATGTTTGCTAGGTATGTATTCATAACAAATGAATATGTTGTATATATGCAGTCTGCCCTGCCGCTTGGTTTATGGATAGATGCAACTAATAAATGTCACCAAATCTCTAAAACTAGAACCCATCTACTGCTGGAGTACTACAGGACATGTAAAAAAGGAGTTGATCGACCACTCATCAGCTATAGCTAGTGTTTTTGTGCTGCTGAACTGAATCTTTTTTTGTATGCATGCATGGTACTTTGTTTTTTGCTCTTACTTTTCTAGGGGAGGCCCCATGGCTCGCACTTTGTTGATTATTCTACATGACAATACTACTATATAGGAAAATTAATAGTATTTTGTAAGCAATATAATAGCATTACCCAGACAAGTCAATAGTAGTTTAAAGGCAACAAAACAGGTCTGCCAACACATTCTGTTTGATTCAAATAGGAAGATAACAACAATTATTAGGCTAAAAGTTTGAAAACATAAATTTAAACTATTTCTTGATCTTGAACTTCTACCCGAAGCTTGTGTGGACATCTCGCTGCATTGTGGTCAGTTGATTTGCAAACACTGCACTTATTCTTCCTTTTTGCTTGAGCATTCATTCCCTTCTTTAGCCTCTTCTCCTTCCTGCGCCCTTTGGCTTTTGATCTTGGGGGGTTCCCCACATTAGATGAACCAGGACCTTCCACTAAGCCTGCAGGTTAAAATGCAATATAGGCAATCAAGAAAGTACATTTTTACTAGGACAAAGTAGTGCATAACAAAAGGGGATTTGTTAGTTGTTAAACCTGTTGTTATCAGCGATGTTTTGTTGGTTCAGAGGCACCTTGACCTTCATTTTCACCTCCCGTAGCACTAGTGTTTGCATTAGGAAGAGTAGGTCCATTTGTCACATTTATAAGACTAGATTGAATGTTTTGGTTGGATGTTGCAGCACAACTTTCCTTGTTGCTTCTTCCCTGCTGATACACAACCTCCTTTTTCTTAATTGCTTCAAGTTCAAAGCGCATCTCCTTGATGTGTCTTTCCAAAACTGCAAATTTCTCATCATTTGTACAGCCTTCAGCTGCTAATGTTGCAAATGCAGTGGATGCGTTGGTCAATCTCAAAGTTTTCTTATTGGTCAACGGCATCCCATGGGCTACAAGTTCAGTTTGGGCTTGCACATTCTGTACCTCATTTGCTTCACTAGTAATCGCTTATTGTGTCCACCTTTCAAGAATGTACCTTTGTGGTATTGATTTCACACCCAACCTGACCATAACCCTCATAACGTGACAACAGATAATGCCATCCCTGTCAAACTTGCTGCACTCGCAGTAGTAGCTCTCTTCCTCTTCTACAGCTGTAACAAGATATTTCCTTTTTCCATACCCATAAACAAAGTTATTATTGGGCTCCAACCAATACTGGAACTGACCTACAGGTTTCACATCATATTCTGCAGTTTTCTCAAACTCTTTGGAAAACCTATAGAACATATTTTTGGTGTATACAGTGGAACCATGCTTCTCAAGTGGATGTCTTGACCATCGCCTTCACTCGTTTTCATCGGTCCTAAAGTCTTGCCCGTCCTGTGCAACTAGAGATTTTTCCTGTATCTTTTGGTATTGCCTTACAAATTGTAGTACAGACAAGTTTGGGTTCACATATTTCTTGAGCAATGCATTGAAACCCTCGCTTCGTTGAGTAGACTGTAGGAATGGGAAGAAATTGTGCATGTAGTAGGCGGGTACGAAGCTCTGTCATATACTGTACCGGTGCTTAAAATGTTCATTCTGATCCAACCCATAGTGATGAACCATAGCAACCCATGTAGAATCAAATTCTTTGGGGCTGACAGTGTAGTTCAAGCAGGCCACAAAATCTACCTCCAACTCTTCGTTTTTAGCAAGGATAGGTCCTATTGTGCCTAAAAACTTGTCCATTATGTGCCATCTGCAGTTCCTATGGGTTGTGTTTGGCAAAACAGTGCAAATGGCAGCTCTCATCGCATCGTCTTGATCGGTAATTATGTTCAGTGGTGCCTTTCCATCTATCGCCTCTAGAAATGATAGAAACAACCATTCATAGGTAGCTGTCTTTTCATTTCTAATAAATGCACAGCCTAGCTGAAAAGTTTTTTTTTTGAGAATGCCTAGCTGAAAAGTTTGGCAGTGCCTGTTTATTCCTATGAATGGTGTGAATGGCATCTCATATATATTAGTCATATAGGTCGCATCAAATGAAACACAGTCACTGTATGCCTCTTTGTAAGCATGCCTTGCAGCTGAATCAACCCAAAAGAGGTTCTCAACCTTATGGTTGTCATCTAGTTTGATCTTGTAGAAGAAATCTGGGTCCTCTTCTTTCAAAGCTATGAAATAGTCCAAAGTTTCTTGCATATCTCTGAACTTCTCAATCTAGTGAATGGTGGAGCGGAAATTTGAAACTTGTTTGGCCTCATATGGCACCAGCTGCGCAGAACCATAGAACTCACTCATGAGCTGCATGATTCTACCCGTGCTCAAGTTGCATCCATGCAGCAAAACAATGAAATCCTTCTCCTGCCTTGGTATTCCTTTGTGGGACCTTAGAAATTTCTTGAGAGATGGCTTCACCACAAGATCATGGTTGTGATCAGCCAAAAAATAGATGACTTGCCACCTATAGCCAATCATTTTGACCACCATCCTACCTTTGCAGTTTGTATAAAACATTTTTCTCCCTCTTTCTTTTCTTACATCCATCAAGCTTCTTCCTCTTCTCTCCTTGCTCATCCTCTCCTTCTTGTGCACTATCATCCTCATCTTCAGCTTCATCATTGTCAGAGTAGCAAGTGACAACATCAAGAAGCTGTCCATTTCTCTTCCTGCCAAAGCCTTCTTTATTGCACACATACTGCACCTTTTCTATTTCTTTTGTGATTGCTGACCGTCGTGACGTGTTTCTCCTAATGGAAAAGCCAATCCTTTTTGCATATGAGTTGTAGTACTCTTTTGCTTCTTCTGAGGATGCAAAAGTCATTGCATTGTGTGGCATTTCAGGAGTGGACCAGACCTTTTCTTCCTCTACTACTCGTTCATTTCCAGAATCATTCAATTCATTATCAGCAACTATAGGATTAGCAATAAAGTTGTCATTTGCAACACCATTCATTTCATTCTCAGCAACCAAAGGACTAGCAACTAAACCTTCATCTATGTCCTCTAACCATGCTTGCTCAAATGACAGTCTGATATCAGAAACAGTAGGAACAACTTCTAATAATGTAGGAACCTCAGCTAAAACATCATGCTCAACTTCAGAAAAACTAGGCAAAATGTGATGGTTCTCACTGTAGTTGTTAGGCTGAGGAATTTCATGCATTGCAGACAATTGTGTGCAGAAGGTAGGGTTGTTGGTCACATGATCCATATTAAATGCAGATAAGAAATCATCATCAAAATCTGGTGGTATCTTATTTAGATCCATGCTTTGAGACCTGCATTCAAAAGTACCAAGTATAACTATGTTACTGTTTTTATTACACAAAATTAATACTACCAGTTTTTTTCTGTTCAGCACAGGCTTTTCAGCTTTATGTAGTATATGGAATTTTCATAACAATTGCGCCTATTAGGGGTGCCATAGTTACCACTGTCACATATGTGCTTATCCCTTATTTATTTATTTATTTTTGGTTCATTTTGCAGGTGTGAGACAATTAAGCAACAAATGGAATAGCATAGTTCAAGGGGCAATAATCATGTGCAGCAGCTACCCTAAGGAAGTTCCAGTACAGAGGAGTTTGTGCAAGTATGCATATATCTATGTTAGTTAGTAAAAAAACAGTATCTGGTACTATCATGTGCAGGAATAACATTGGTCATTATCATGACCACATCTGGAACATATGTAGTAGGAGGTTGGAGTACTATTTCAGTGATCTTAGTAACTGAATTGCTTATGGAATACAACTGAATTGCTTATGCAATACAACTGAATTGCTAATTAGTCAGGGGTTTATAGTTGGAATTGCTGAAAATCTCAATGTTTTCCTAGAAAATAGATCTAGTTTTGCAGTATGAGTAATTTAGTGCACGCAGAAAGGCTTATATATGCAGCTGTTAGTATCAAATTGCTGAAGACATTTTTTCACATACCTATATCTGTTGGATGAATTGGCTTTTTTTGCTTTTTGTTTTGCATGGGTCAGTCGATCGCCCGTCGGTGCGGCGGCGGCTGGGAGGCCCCTCTGCGTTGTGTGTGTTGATTGGGAAAAAAGGGCAGAGGAGGAAGAAGCTTCCGGTAAGGGATGGACGTGGTGGGTGGGCTTCGGTATGTTGGGCCTCGCATTAAAAGTGGGTTGTCGAGCTGTCGGGGCCTCGGGGGAGGTGAGGGGGGGAGTTTTTCTGGTCTGTTCGTGCGTGCGTGCGTTAGCCGCTCCCATATTTATATCTATATCCATATCCATATCTATATCCATATCCATATCTATATTGTTCTATATTGCTACTACCTAATAATAAAAAAGATAAAAAATTTGGTTATTTTTCCATTCATGGTCTCCAAACTAACTCTATCCATATAAAAACTAGCTTTCGCCCATTGTTATCAAACTAACTTTGTCAATGTGAAAATTATCTCTCTTAGTATGCCTATAAACCTTCGATAACCCTCTTAGTTTATATATTTGTTGTCTCTATCAATATAAAACCATCTTTTCATTCCTCGTCATCTATCTAACTCTGTGAATATGGAAACTATCTCTCTTTATCAGGCTACACCCCTTCAACAATCCTCTCTTAGTTTATGCAACATATGTATGGCTTACACACTTGAATAGCTACGAATTCTAATTCTAATTCAAACAAGTCCCTATTTCCATTCGTTTATAGTCCCAATATTTTTTCCTTTACTTGGCAGAGGTCTATTTCATTTTGGATTGGCTAGAGTTCATTCTAGACTTTTTTTCTTTACTTGCAGGTTTACGTTGATCCACTCACGCACGGTCGATTCTGTTTCGGATTGCATATTCCACTAGTAGAAAAACTGTTTTTGCTGGCGCCCCCCAAAACACACCATAGGCGGTTTTGGGTTTCACGCCGCCTGTGGTGTGTTTTGGCCCCCAACCGCATGTGGAGAGGGATTATCACAGGCAGTTGTCATAAGCCAACCGCCAGTGTAAATAACCCCATTTACACTGGCGGTTGGCTTATGTCAACCACCTAGGATAATCCCTCTCCACTGGCCAACCGCCAGTGTAAATGGGGCTATTTACACTGGAGGTTGGCTTATGTCAACCGCCTGTGGTACTTTCTGCCTATATATACCACCCTCTCGACCCCTACTCTCTTCTTCCTCCCAACCCGCTACAGTTCTAGCCTCCACCTTCCATTGGAGGCAATTTTGGAGGTCCAAAATTTTCAAAATACAAGGGGAGAGGTTTTGATCTTCATTTCTTGGAAGGAGGTTGTTAAAAAAGGTGATTTTATGTCCTATTTGCCTCATTTAGCTCATATTTGCTCAATTTGAGCCACATTTGGGATCTAGGGTTTCACCATGAGTGAGAGAGAAGAATACCTAGATGTTAAATTTAGTTTATGCTATCTATATTTACTTGATGTTTGCTCTCCATCTTCATGTTTTCTTTTTAATTTAGTTTATGCTATATATATTTACTTGATTGTCATGAATCAATGTTCTGTTAAATAGAATTTATGTATAGAGGGAAGAACGGAAGTGTAGTTTTTTGTTAGTTTTTTTAATTATTGTACTTAGGTTTTTTGTTATGCTTTTTTTATTTCTCAATTTATTTCACCCACTATATGCACTTATGTTTCATTAATTTTGTGTTTTTAATAATGATACTTATGTTTTTTTAATTTAATTATGATACTTATGATACTTTAATAACTAGCTAAATAATCCCTAGCTAGACCCTAGCTAATAATCACTAGATAAATCATAAATCCTTAGCTAAATAATCCAGTTACCCTAGCTAATAATCCCTAGCTAAACCCTAAACCCTAGCTATTAAACTCTAAACCCGAGGTAAATCCTCTATAAACTTCATTTACACAGACGAGTGTGGCATTTTGATTTGAGGACTGTTGGAAGGAGGTGATTTTGGAGAGCCACATTTATCAAAATACAAGGGGGAGGTTTTGATCTTCATTTCTTGGAAGGAGATTGCTAAGAATGGTCCGTTTTAATCCATTTTCTTCAAGTCATCAGGTTGATTAAGATGGTTACATAATATTTGTCTTTTCTCTCTTTTGAAGGTCAGGTATTGATCGATGGAGAGGTCATTCTGATGTATAAGTTATCAAGGCTAGATGAATCATACATACCTGAGGTTCATAAGTTTATTGATGCCGCTAAGAACCATGCTTAGAGAACAAAGAAGATGCACATACATTGTCCATCCATGGACTGCAGAATGTTGTTGTATTTGATGACCATCAACAAATCCTTTCTCATCTTGTCCACCGAGGATTTATGAAGGATTACTTGATTTGGACAAAGCATGGAGAGGAGAGCTCTGTGCCTTATATCGATGCCGATGGTCTAGATATGTTTGTTGACGGTGGGTTTTAGTTAGTACACAAGACACAACAACCTTTCACCGATGGTCCTGATCATGGTTTCGCTAGAGGAATTGAAGGCGTCGGAACTGATGTGATGCAAAATAATATGGTTGCGGAAGATGCAGAATTCCTGGAGGCAATGTTGAACCGTCATGTAGAAGATCCATCAATGTTCTTCAAGAAAGGTATGGAGGCCCTGATGAAGGAAGCAAAATAGCCCTTGTACGATGAGTCTAAGGGTTGCACCAAAGAGTTCACGACCTTGCGTTCGGTGCTAAAGTTGTTGGTATGCAAAGCTAGGTTTGGTATTTGTGATGTTGGCTTTGATGCATTCTTCAGTATTATCATAGACATGCTTCCTAAGGAAAACAAAGTGCCTGCTAACATGTACTATGCAAAGAAGCTAATCAGTCCACTCACGATGGGTGTTGAGAATATCCATGCTTGTAGAAATCACTGTATCCTATATCGAGGTGACGATCATAAGGACATGGAGAGCTGTCCAAAGTGTAATGCAAGTAGGTATAAAACGAATAAAGACTACAAAGAGGAACACTATGATGCCTCGGTGTGTAAAAGAAAGAAGCGAAAGAAGACCCAACAGAGTTCAAAACCCACGAGCAAAGAAAAAGACGAAGTAGACTATTATGCGCTGAAAAAGATTCCTGCTTTGGTGATATGATACCTGCCTGTGGTCGATCGACTGAGGTGTTTGTTTGCTAACCCAGAGGAATCCAAACTTATGATCTCGCATGCTTCTAATGAGCACATCAAAGATGATGGGAAGCTTCGGCACCCAGCCGATGGCAAGCATTGGATAGATTTCAATAACAACCACAAAGACTTTGCAAAGGAACAAAGAAATGTTAGGTTTGCACTGAGTACTGACAGAATGAATCCATTTGCTGAGAGGATCAGCACGCACATCACATGGCCGGTGATCCTCACCATCTACAAACTTCCGCCATGGTTGATGCAGAAGCGAAAGTATCTCATGCTAACCATCCTTATCGCTGGACCTACATAGCCTGGAGTTGACATGGATGTTTTCTTGGAGCCCTTAATGGAAGACATGAAGATATTGTGGGAAACAGGTGTTAAAATATGGGACGAGTACCGGAAAGAATCATTCACGTTGAGAGCAATTATCTTTGTTACCATCAACGATTACCCTGCTCTCTTCACATTATCAGGGCAGTTCAAGGGAAAGGTGGATTGTGTGGTATGCATAGATGAAACCGCTCACGTGTCCCTTACTGCATCTAAGAAGATAGTGTACATGAGGCACAGATGCTTCTTATCGAAAGGACACAGGTATCGCCAGAAGACGATGGATAAGTACTTCGACAATAATGTTGAACTCCAGTCTACTGCCCCACTAGGCAACAGTAAAGGCAAAAGAGTTTTCAACCTAGCCAGGAACCTTAAATTTGTTTTCGGGAAGAAGACAACAGACAGGAAACCAAGAAAGAATGTCAAACCAACTCCAGGGGCTACGTTCAAGAAGAAATCTATTTTCTTCGAGTATTTGTCATACTGGCTTGAGTTAGACGTACGCCATGCGATCGATGGTATGCACGTTCAGAAGAACATGCTTGAAAGCCTAATTGGAACCTTTCTAGACATAAAGGGCAAAACAAAGGAAGGACTAAAGTCACGCCTGTACATGGTACAGTTAGACATAAAAAAAGAACTCCACCCTGTTCTTCAAGAAAATGGGAAGTACCATCTCCCGGCAGCAAGCTACAACCTCAGTAATGATGAGAAACATTCGATGTGTGTGTGGTTGTAGAATCTGAAGGTCCCATATGGATTCTGCTCTAACATACGAAGTATTGTGTCAATGAAAGACCTTACACTCACCAACTACAACTCACATGATTGTCATACCATGCTGTCTACTTTCCTCCCTATTGCCATTAGGGCTATAAATCAAGTGTGGATAAAGCTTACAGTCACACGGTTGTGCTACTTCTTCAACAGGATCTCACATAAGGTGATCGACCGTGATGAGTTGACATCTCTTAAGGAGATTTGCAGTGGAGATAGTGTCACAGTTCGAGATGTGTTTTCCTCCAGCATTCTTCGATATTATGGTTCACCTTGTGGTGCACTTGGTTCCACAGATAGAGGCATAGGGTCCCATGTATTTGCATGAGATGTGGACGTATGAGCATTTCATGTCAACACTTAATGGCTACGTATCAACTCGTGCTCATCCTGAGGCGTCCATGGTAGAGGGGTACTTAACCGAAGAGGCAATTGAGTCTGGTGGTCCATTCTGCAACAACGTCCTAAAAGACCAGGATGCAATAGGTTTGCCTGCATCAAGACATGATGGTAGGCTGAATGGAAGAGGGAGGATGGGAAAGAAATCATTAGTCCCGCAAGATTACAATTCCGTCCTCGAGGCACATCACAACGTCCTTCATCAACTCTCCATAATGGAGCCTTTCATCGAGCAACATATTGATGAGCTTCGCAAACAAAATCATGGGCACACAGATGAGTGGTTAATGAAGGAACACAAGAATAAGTTCACCTCATGGCTAAAGGAGCTTGACATTCTAGGGGGGGGGACAATTGAGTAACGCACCATCAAGGTGTTGGCTTCTGGACCCTCACGCCACGTCACAACATGACAAAGCTATGACATTAGTGGCTTCACATTTTGTACCAACTCCAAGGACCAAAAGAGCATTGCACAAAACAGTGGAGTTCGATGTGATGCCTTAGATTCTGAAACTGGGCATGAAACTGTGTTCTTTGGCTTCATTGATGACATATGGGAGCTAGACTATGGTACATTTCAGATCCCGATGTTTAAATGCCAATGGGTTGAAGACAAACATGTCACAGTGGACAACTATGGGGTCAGAGTTCTTGATCTAAGTAAGGTAGGCTACAAAGATGATCTGTGGATAATGGCTAACCGTGCTGCACAGGTCTTCTATGCTGAACAGATCCTTTGTCCTAATGAGAAGAAAAGTACCGACAAACCGAAGCATGTAGTTATTCCTGGAAAGCAACAAGCTATAGTGGTTGATGGTGTATCTGACCTGGATGAATTTAATCAGTTCAACAACATGTGTCTCTTTGTAGATGACCATCCAGTAAAAATAAGGAGTGTTGAGAAAAGCATCCCACAGAAATCGCTACCTTGGGTGTGCCACGATGGACAAGGAAGAACAATATAGCTACCTAGATTATTTTTGTTATTTGTCATGTAATCCATTTATGTTACAATGTCAGACCCTATTTATGTTTGAACATGTGGATACCCTATTTTTGTTTTTACATGTGTGTAACACCCCAAATTTTTCTTTCGGGAAAAATAGAAATAAAATGATTTAATTCTTAATTTTGGTCCTCATGAAAACATAGGAAATGAAACTTTTCATCAAAATTTAAAATTTATGAGGAGGTAGAAACATGTTTGTGCATTCATGTTGGAGCATTGGATTTATTGTTGTGAGTGGAGGTTTCAAAATTTAAAAGTGGATTTCAAAATGATTTGAATCTACTTTGAAACAAAAATAAAATAAAATAAAAGAAAAAAATGTTTCTTTTCCTCTCTCCCACTCTTTCTCCTATCTGGCCCGAAGGCCCCTTCTTTTTCCCTTAGCCCAACTCGGCGCCCACTCCCCCACCTCCCTTTTCTTTCCCGCATGGGCGCGCCTCGCCCCAGCCCGGCTCCTCGGCCCAAGCATTGCTTGGCCCCGCGGCCTTGTTTCCCTCAGGCGCGGACGCACACGCGCCCTCCCCGCTCTGCCTGACAGCCGGCCCCGCGCCCGACAGGCGGGGCCCGGACGTCAGCGCCTCGCCGCCTTCTTCCTCCCTCCTTTCCTTTCCTTCGCGCCGGTGCTTTCCTTCGGCCGGGCGTGAATCGAGCACGGGATTGCTCCCATTCCTTCACGGTCGCATCCCTCGGGCTATTTAAGCTGAGCCCTCACACTCCCCCGCCACCACCTTGCCCTCTCGGAGCACCTCAGAGCCCCAGCCGCCACCGCAAACCTAGCGTTGCCGCCGCCGTCGACTTCCGACGCCGCCACGCCGCGTCACCGCTCTAAGCTCCCCACCGAGCTTCGGGTCAGGGTAAGAAGAGCCCCAAGAGCTCGCTTTCCCTCTCTTCTCCCTCTGGTTCACCCGCGTGGCTCCTCTTTGCATCCGCCATGCATCCCGTTCTGCCCCACCACGCGGGCACCGCTCCCTCGTGTGAAATCGGAACAACCGACCCCGCCTTCGAGTTCGCCATCTCCCCTCTCTCTCTCCTGTCCTTTCCGCATTACGAATAGTGCACCACAGCGGCGGATTGAGTCACGCCACCCAACTCCGGCTGTGGCGCCGCCATCTGTTCCATCTCCGGCAGCCGCGCCACTGCTCTCTCCCCCCGATCTAATTATAGCCGTCCGTTTTCGATCGGACGTGTCTGGTTAACCCGTACCCGTTCGATCTGGTTCTTTTGCAAAAGCATCCTCCGAAGATTTAATGCAGGAACCCGCCGTCCCTTGGCGTATCCCCGATCCCCGTTTCCTCTACTGCAAAGCATAATTCTTTTTCGGATCTGTTTATTTTGAATAAAAAATGAAAATACAGTATTTACAAAATTGCCATCACTTTCAAAAGCTTCTAACTTAGTTGTTTTAACTCCGTTTTGATCCATTCAAATTGCGTTAGATTCATAACGATGAGATCTACATGATGAAACCCTGATCACTCATGTTTTTGAACTTTGAAAATATAGATTTATTTAATGTCTTTTAAACCCTTGTTTTAATCTCAAATCTCGTTTAAATCGTAACTTCTCCGTTTTAGATCCGTTTCGATCCGTTCAAGTTGCGTTAGTCTCGTGACAAATTAATCTTTGAATTAGTGATATTTAATAACATGTTAATAGCTCTGTATTTTCATGTTTTCAAACCCTAACTTGATTAACCACTATGCAACTTGTTTTATACATAAAATAACGACAATTTCTATTTTCGTTTTTGAAATACAAATACAAGTTTGACCTAATTCAATCAAGGTGTTTCTCTGAAATAATTTATACACTCTTTTATATAGTTAAAACTAATAAAGCTTGTAGTTCTCTTTTATACAAGCAAACCTTTCGATAGAGGTATCTCGATCATCGTAGCTTCGTTTAGTGTGTTCTTCGCGACTATGTGGTCGTAGAGATGCGTAGATTTCTTTTTAAATCCTTTTCATTGATTGGTGTATTGTTCTAATTTAGCCATGTTTGTATGATTTGTATGATCAGATGCTTGTGTGGTGATTTATTAATTATTGTCCAATCGGTGAGTTTACGTTGGAGATCAAGAAGAAGTTAGTTTTCTAGAAGATCTTGTCAAGACTAGAACTAGAAGAAGGATCTTTTTTTAAGGCAAGTATTATATGGGATTTTCCTTGATGTCCTATTCATGATGGTTTTTAAATCAAATCATATGCATGTGTCTAATTTTGTTGCCATACGGATTACCTAGAATTGTTACCTTGAACCTTGAAATCATGTGGGTTACGTTGCATCTGGGTAGTTATTGCTAACGCTCCATTAAATGAGCATGATCTTGAATCTTGATTAATGACTATATGAAATTATAAAGTAAAACTTGAATTTTTAGCAACATGAATTTAGGATCCTATTTGTCAGCAAAAGCTGGGACATACAGTGCAACCATGAGAGCTACATGGCTCTGGCTTTAGTTCAGTATTAGGGTCACTCTCTCGCATGTGGCAGTTCACGAAAGTTGCCATTGACGAGCGGTTGCGGGGTATGGCCAGAGTGGCTACCGCTGCGCGTGTGTACCATCGAGGAGTCCTCGTATACCCCTTGCCCGTGGATCCGTAGTGTCTGTTGTTTGTCAGCGAGCCCCTTTGAAAGACTTCATAGTGTACCCTGCCATTTCACCTCGGAAGTGTTACGAGAGTTATAAACCTAGGCATATGGGAAACACGACTTATGAGTAAAGATGTACAACCTCTGCACAGTGTTAAAAACTGATATATCAGCCGTGCTCACGGATACGAGCGGCCCGAAAAACTCACAGAAACTTAGTTTACTAGTTGCTTATCATTATGAATCACTTTATCATGATATTATGTTATTCATTCATTTGTTTATATGATCATGCAGTTTAATTTGGGGGCTTAAGCATAACCTTTGATTTACCACCTGCAAAGTTTTATTATAAACTAAAAATGCTTACCGCAGTAAACCATGTCAACCTTTTGAGCCTCATGAACCCCATATATACTTGTTGAGTACTAGAAGTACTTACACTTGTTTACTTTTCAATGCTTTGGATAAAAATCCCGGATGGGTGCCAGATTGTAAGAGTTTGGAGAAGATAGGCTTGTGATCAACCAGTCAGTTGGTCCCTGTGGAGTTGGAGTCTTCACCTGAAGATCGGAGTGTCTTTCCGCTGTTTGCTCTCTTAAGGTTATTTCTTTGACCTTATATGTTATGTACTTAAGTATTGTCTTTTGATATTACCTTGTTCTATGGCTATATGTGAGATTTGACTTCCTGGGCTCACATATAGTGTATATCTGGTTTTGTTCTTAAAACCAGGTGTGACAGATTGGTATCAAAGCAATGCTGACTGTAGGATGCAAGCCTAGATAGAACTGGTCATTTTAGCAAGCTCTTCACTTTGCCTAGTTCTTGCTTTCTCTCTAACCTTGATATTTGTTTAAAGTTATGCTCACATTATCCCTATTCTATTGTAAACACTTTGTCTCAATTCTAACCCTTATCTCTTCGTATAATAGATGGATCATAACGAGAAGCCTATTGACCCAACAATGATCATGTTTGACAAGGAGAAGCCGTCAGCCAAGCAGAACCCGGATCTAGAAGGAATGACTCAACAACTGGACTTACCACAAGAACATGTTGACATACAAAGGACCCATAAGAAGCAAGGGAAAGGAAGCAAAGTAAAGAGGAACTACATCCAAGGAAGGTTGAACCATGTGGATATGAATACCCTTCATGAAGCTAAGAAGGTCGTGTATGGGTTGATTTCTGTAAGCTCAACAAAGGCCATGGTTCTATTTGACCCTAGTGCATCGCATTCATTCATCTTGACCAAGTATGTAGAGGAACAAAAGTTAATGAAGCTGCCAATAAGGAAACCCTTGATAGTTCATTCCCCAGCAGGAGAAATGAAGGCAAACTACATCTGCCCAAAAGTTACCTTGGATATAAAAGGTGTTAGAGATCCTAGAGATCGATGTTATCCTTGGAGATCCTAGAGATCGATGTTATCCTTGGAAGAGGATGGTTCTATGCTTGTAAAGGAGTGATTGAGTATGCACAACATTCAGTACTTATCACAGGACCGTCAGGAGAAAGGATTGAATATATATGACCTTTACCTAAGGAATATGAAGCTAGCACATTGAACGGCAGTAAGATACATGAGATTCAGGATCAATGCCAGTGTTGTAAGCATTATGGAGTTGTTTGTTTTCAAAACAACTCCCATAAAGGGGAAGTCAAGATGAGTTCGAACTATGAAGGCAATGATGAAAAGAAGAGGAAGGTAAGCTCACTACAACCACTTTTGGAAAGCAATCAACAATTGAGTTCTACTACATTGCCACATTTAGCTTGGATTCCTAGTCACATAGATCCAAATGGGAAAGAGTTAGAAGTACCTCAAGCTCAATCTATTTTTGGTGAGGTATGCATAGATGGATGGACAATCACTTGTACGGAGTTTCAACCTCGAAGGGTCAAGCAAGCTAGAATGAGGATCAGTGAAATGAAGTTGAACCCCCAGAGTCAGTCCATCATGAAAGATCCAGCTAAGAGGAAGTGTTATCATTGCCAACAGGAAGGGCACTATGTTAAATCCTGTCCACAAAAGGACCAACAGTTGAACTCTGGAGGCAGTCAAAGTTAGTAGCATGCTATGGAGGAAGCTCTTGATGACCATCGCCACACCAGGAGTTTATGTCCCATGTGTAATAAAACTCTAGTAGAAAAAGTCGAGTCTGTATACCTTTTGAACCTTTAGTGTTTGGTTGGTTTGTATTAATGCTTATGTTTGAGTTGTATCTTTGTAATGAGTGTAATGATTTTGTGAGGTCTTCCCACAATTTCATTTAGTTTATAGACCTAAAGTTGTAAATAGTTGGGTTCTCTAGTCTCTTCGAATCTCGAGGACGAGATTCATCTTAAGGGGGGTAGAATTGTAACACCCCAAATTTTGCTTTCTGGAAAAATAGAAATAAAATGATTTAATTCTTAATTTTGGTGCTCATGAAAACATAGGAAATGAAACTTTTCATCAAAATTTAAAATTTATGAGGAGGTAGAAATATGTTTGTGCATTCATGTTGGAGCATTGGATTTATTGTTGTGAGTGGAGGTTTCAAAATTTAAAAGTGGATTTCAAAATGATTTGAATCGACTTTGACAAGGAAAATAGTGACGATTTAAGGGGCTTAGTAGGTGAAGCACAGGCCACCAAAAATAAAAGTTTGAAGTTTCAATTTGAAGCCAAGTATGCCTTCTACATTTCAAAGTGTATGAATAAGTATCAAGACAGGAAATCGATAGTGGCATCGTACAACTTTGGGTAAGTATATGAGTTTGGGTAGTGGCACCGTATAACTTTGGGTGATCATACTACATAATCTAAATGCACAATTTGATTCCTGTAGGGACCACTGGATCTACGTCATCATTTATCCTAGACAAGGAATGGTGCTAGTAATAGACTCCGCAAATTATCACCCATCAAGCTATGGATATTTCCTTGAGATGCTAGAGATGTAAGTCGAGATATATATGCACGTATACTTTTGCATTGTAAGTGTATTTAATAATAATTAATATGGTGATTGTATTCGAGTTCGTTGGGCATGACAGTTTTATAAAATCAACGGTGGAAAGCTTGTTTCGAAGGAAAAAGACAAGGAGCCATTGAAATTTATATATGACTGGCCGGTAAGTATGAAAACTTACTCTTATGAATACAGATCATGCATGTACTCTGTGGATATACTACGTGTGTGAGCATCTATAAATAAACACTTTTCAGTTTTATAGTGCCACAAGCAACCCGCAGGATCTGTCCTCTGTGGATACTACGTGTGCGAGCACATGAGAGGAGCAGACACAAAAAACTTGAAGAAACCTTCCAAGAAGAAAGCCAAGGTGACGACCATCAACGAAAAGACATTGTACACCATAGTTGAGGACGTGTGCCTTTTCCTCATCAAACATGTCATCTCAAGTGTAGAGAAATATCATGATTATGAGAGTGAATTAGCCAAGCCCGAGTACGAAGCCCTAACAGTGGTTTATAGCCTAAAACTTACTCGGAGCGGCTTTTAGAGGACATGTCCAAACTCTTGATGTATATACACATGTAACTTTATGTGTGTGAGCCTGAGACTCATGTATATAATGTGTCATACACTTGTAACTTTATTGCTAGCATGAAACTTTAAAGTAATACATGTATGTATGAGATATTTAAATTACATGTTGCTATATTTAAACACCATCCAATAGGGTTTAGTAGTTTCAATAACAATATATATGTATATATTAAATAATACAAAAATATTATATTAAAAATATAAAATCTGAAAAGCATTTTCACAGGCGGTTCTCTTAGTGAACCGCCTGTGTAAATGTGTCATTTACACAGGCGAAACCGCCTGTGAAAATGTGTTTCTACAAGCGGTTCTCAAGCAACCGCTTGTAGAAATCTCCCATTTGTACTGCCTCCAAGCGCAGGCGGGGCTCGGAAACGCCTGTGAAAATTGGTTCCCAACCGCCTGCATAATCAAGTTTTGTACTAGTGTTCCTTTCCAGATATGTATAGCCAAACATTATACACAGGTCCTCCATTGTTGGCGTATTTTCTCTTTCTGTTTCTTCCAACATAAATTTGTTGCATCTAGATAGATTTTCAACCATCCAGCTTCTTTGTTTTTATCAGTCTTGAATGTATCTCCACTTTTCTGCCGCTTCATCTCCATCTAATGTGCATACCCAGGACGTTTATTCTGAATTTTTTCTAATATGTTGTTTGGTAGTATTGATTCGATTTCCGCTCACAGCTAGGATTTTCCCGAGCTGTTCCTGTTCGTTTTCCATTCAAGAGCTTTTTTATTTTTCATTACACACTCAAGTTCGGATTCTCGTGTTTATTTTATTTTAAATATTATTCAGTAAACTCACATCATTGCTTATTCAGCAATTGGTAAAAATCATGTTTGGGCTCCAACAAATAAGCCTTCCATGATTGTCACAACTTTTAGCCCCGGTTGGTAAGGGCCTTTAGCCCCGGTTTCTGAACCGGGACTAAGGATTCGGGACTAAATGTCCCACCTTTAATCCCGGTTTGGAGCCACAGGACTAAAGCCTTACCTTTAGCCCCGGTTGGTAATACCAACTGGGACTAAAGGGTGCGTTGGGGGGGGGGGGGGCACGGCGAAGCACCCTTTAGTCCCGGTTGATGTTGGTATTACCAACAGGGACTAAAGGTATTTTTTTTTCTGATTTGAGTTTTCCTTATTTTGGTTTTACAATTAGATTAGGTATTCAAATGTGTATTCTAATACATGTATTTGTTGCTAATGCATGTATTCACGTACTTATAAGTTAGTTTCAAGCATTAAATACACAAATAAACTATGAAACTCTCTATATAAATATATTATGGAGCTATATATATATATAAGTATAATATATATATATATATATATGCACATAAAATTTACATCATTATCCATTTATACTTGACTTAAGACACAACCACTCTCGCCACTTAAATCTCATATAGATGTTCGTCTTGATTTGGCTTCAGTGGTTTGGTCGGGTCAAAATAGTACTCGCCTTTAGGGTTGAGCACTTTTTCAAGAAGAAATCCAACAATTGTCTCTTGAATTCATTTGAGGCGGACGCTATCCATCACTTGTCGCTTCAACCATTCAGTCTTCAAATTGCATTATAAAACTGAAATGACACCTCTAAAATGACACTAGCATGTGTAGGTTTGAGAAGATCCTTCTTGGCTGTTTTGTATATAGCTTGTAACTATGGCTCTTCATTGTTTCATTCACTTCCATTGAGCACCATGTTTTAAATGTGATATAAAATGAAGTACCTCTTTGAATAGTGAATTGATCCGATCGAGTTGGGTTTGCATTGTGGGCACTTCTTCGTTTGTTCGAGACTGCTTCCCAATGGGTTGAAGTTGAGCGGTGTCGTGTATGACTGAAACCGGTGTGTTAAGCTCATCAAGGCTCTTCATTGATAAGTGGCATCACTTTGCTTACAACCACTCGCAAAGACGTGTAATGTGCCTAAAACGGAATTTTGCTTCAAAACTCTGAAAAATGAAATTTTGATTCAGTTTGGGTCATTGGCTTGTTGTATGAACTCTGTTAGGGATAGTTTTACTCGCTATACATGAGATAGTTTTGAGGTTGATCCTATCTTGCTTTCCATGTCTAGTTGTTTCTAGGAGGTGATACCCTTTCCTTGCTCACACATGTAATCTTCTCTAAAGTGGCTTCTAAAGTGATCTTTAGCTCACCTAGAGTCTTTGTTAGGTATGTAGAGCTTTTGTTATTCTTACACGATCACATCACTTAGAGCATCTTTTCATTGTCTTAGCTCTAAGTATGAAGCTGTTGCACTCATTTTTCATTTCATGGCCTTATAGCAGAAATCTTGAGTTTTGAGCCTTGATGAGCTTCATGTGTCAACAAGGGGGAGAATTTGTGCATTTCTCCTTCATTGCTTCTTTCGTTAAGAGCTTCTTTAATGAAGGGGGAGACTTTGTGCACTTTGTGAAAATTTGAACATTGACCTGTTCTGTGCCATTAGGCGTTCAATTGGTATCTCTTGAGTATTTTTTTTGCACAGGGGGAGCTTTTGCTAGATGTGTTGAGCCTTTGCCTCTTCTGGAGGGTCTAGCTTGTCTTGTTTACTTCGACAGGTTTCGATTGCTCTTCTTTGCTTTGATAAGTCTTTCAATTGGTATTCTGAGCTTTTGAGAGTCCACATGTGTTTTATTTTTGAGTAATTGATGAAACCCACCTAAGTACTAACCTTGATCTCTAAGTGTGAATCATGAGATAGGTTGGTACATACCATGTGGTGGAGCAAGGTGAATCAAGTGGATGGCACAAGCTCTAGCATGGTGATGGAAAGGAAAACGGTTGAAGGCAAAGGTGAAATCTAGGACCATTTTCGGTTTGGTGATCAAGACATCATAGAGGATGTGATCACGTTTAGGATAGATAGCCGTACTATCAAGAAGGGATCTCTTAAGAATGATTATGGTTATCATGTGCCACTAGGTTCATATGCATTGCATTAAAACCAATTGAACTAGTGAAACAACCAACTTAGTCCAAGATAATTGTGAACTAAAAGCTAACACACGTGCACAAGTGTTGGGATCACTTAGTGTTGGCTCTTGGAAGCTTGGAGAAGTTGGAGGAGTTGTTTTGGGCAGCAAGAGGCAGTCCGGACGCAGGGTCCGGAAGCTAGGGTTTGCTGCATCCGGACCATCGGAGATGGGTCCGGAGGCACACCCTAGGGCTGGCTGGCAGGAGGAGCTGTCCGGACGCATTCTTTGGTCTGGATGCAGTGCTCCGGACGCGCGTCTGGAGACTGGCGCTCTCTGTAACTCTCTGGGAAGAGGGTCCGGATGCAAGGTGATGGTCCGGACGGTGACTCGGACATGCGTCCGGAGTGGAAGAAAAGGCAGAGGCTGTTCTCGGGTGTTCTCGGGTGCTCGGGAAAATATTTCCAAACCCGATGAACAGTAGAGTCCGGACCCACACTGTTGCGAGCGTCCGGAGGCATGTGGCACGCTGTCGTGCGCGCAGGAAGAAGCTGTTCGAAAGGGGGTTCGACCGGACGCAGTTGCGTTGGTCCGGACTGCACCTCGGGTGCGTCCGGACCCTGCGACCGGAGGCTCAAGCAGAGCCGTTGGCTCACTGCTATAGGTGGGTCCGGACGCTGATGATAGTCCGGACCCCCTGTGAAAAGCGCGTCTGGAGGTCGCGTAGTGGCTCTGTTTTGAGGGCAAAATGGCTAGTTGTGAGTGTGGGCTATATAAGGTGATATGGCCGGCCCTTTGGGGTACTTCTTGCACATTCTATTCACTCACACACTTGTGCTTGCTTGTGAGAAGCTCCACCACTCATTCTCTAAACATATTTAACATATTCTAGAGAGATAGAGTGAATCCAAGTGCATTGCTTTGTTGATTGCATACTAGTGGCACTTGGTGATCGTCGTCGTCACGGAGCTCTTGTTATTCTTGGAGATTGCCATCTCCTAGATGACTTGGTGCGACGAGGATCGTTGAGTGGAGGAAGGTGATTGTCTCCGGCTTCGATCGGTGGATTGTGAGGGGTTCTTGAGTCTTCCCCGCGGGAGTTTGTGAAAGACATCTCTAGTGGATTGCGCGTGACATGTGGATCCCTATCTTGTGTTGGTTTTGCGGCACCCGGTGACGGGTTTGGCGTGTTATGCCAATTAGCGCATGAACCTCCAAGTAGGTGAATCGTCACAACGAGGACTAGCTTGTTGGAAAACATGTGAACCTCGGTAAAAAATATTGTGTCTCATTGTCTCTCTACCGAGGATTCATCTTGTGATAGATTGGTTATCTATTGGCTTATTTCTTCACGTTGGTATAACCATTCTATCTCTAGCTTTGCATTACATTCTTTACACTCTTGCAAAGTAGAGCCTCTAGCTTAGCTTGTGTAGCTTAGTCTAGCATCACTAGTTATCTAGCTCTTGTGTGTGACATAGAACTTTTCTTGCTAGTAACTAGAATTGGTAGGTGGCTTGCCTAACCATAGAGCTAGAGCAAACTTGCTTATCACCGTGTTTTATTCTAACAAATTTGCTAAGTGTTGTTGTAGAAAATTTAATTAGGCTATTCACCCCCCTCTAGCCATACCTAGACCTTTCAAGTGGTATTGGAGCTAGTACACAATTCATAAGGCTTAACATCCCACGGTGTTAAAATGGCTCTTATCAACAACACCAAGAGGCCACCCAAGTTCGATGGCACTGATTATAGCTATTGGAAGGCCTTGATGACCACCCATATCAAATCAATCAACCGGAAGGTATGTTTGGTGGTCGACAAGAAGTTTGAGGTGGTGGATGAAGAGGTACCCCCACGGCCAAGGAGGAGAAGCTCCAAAACAATGATATTGCATTGAGTGCCATCCATGATGCAATCTCAAAAGAAGTCTTTGAGCAAATCAAGAATATTGAGAGTGCTCATGATGCATGGAAGAATCTTGAAGAGTCTTACGAAGGGACTCAATCCATGAAGGGGGCCAAGGCATACATATTGAAAGAGAAGTTTGCTAGCTTCAAGATGAAGGAAGATGAAAACGTGTCGAAGATGTTCAATAGGCTTGAGGTGTTTGTCAATGACCTCAAGTCATTTGGTGAGAAGATAGAGAACAAGGATTTCTTTTTCAAGTTTCTAAGAAGTCTTCCATCAAGATTTCAGATGTTAGTCACTCTATTGGTGAGAAGTGGATTGGACACAATGATACCAAACCAAATTCTTAGTGAGGTGATTACCGATGACACTTTTAGAGAATACAAAGACAAGATAAGAGAGAACAAGGAGAAGAAAGATGAGAAGAAGGATGAAAAGAAGAAGAGTGTGGCATTCAAAGCCACATCATCATCAAAGGGAAAAGCAAAGTATGAAGAATCAAGCTATGATGAATGCTCAAGTGATAGTGATGATGATGAAGAAAAGATGGCTCTACTTGTCAAGAAATTTGGAAAGTTCATGAAGAAGAAGGGCTATAGAGCAAGAAGGAAGAATAACTCACACAAGTTCAATGAGAAGGATAGAAGATGCTTCAAGTGCAATAGCAAGGACCATCTCATTGCGGATTGTCCTCATAATAGTGACAATGAAGATGAGAAGAAGGGCAAGAAGAAAGAGAAGAAAGAGAGCAAGATGACTCTCAAGAAGAGCAAGAAGGGAGGCTCATATGTTGTCACATGGGATAGTGATTCAAGTGATGATGATGACTCAAGTCATGATGAGAAGAGATCAAGCAAGAAGAAGGCTCTTGCAAGCATTGCTATGAAGAACAAGATCTCTCTCTTTGACACTCCCTCTACATGCTTCATGGCTCGGCCCACTAAGGTACAATCCGATGATGAAAGTGAATCTAGTGATGATGATAATGAACCCACTAAAGATGAATTAGTTGAAATGTTGGAAGATGCTAAAACTCACTTTGACCTCAAGAGAAAGGAGTGCAAAGCATTGCGAAAAGAGCTTCAAACTCTCAAGAAATCCTTTGATGAGCTCAATGTTTCTCATGAGAGGCTAGAGGAAGCCCATGAGAAGCTTGGCAAAGCTCACTCTAATCTTGAAAAGGCTCACTCATCTCTTGTTGAGCAAAATGATAAAGAGCATGTTCAAACAAGTAACATGGGAATAACTTGTGACATAATCAATGAAACATTCTATGAACCCATCATCATCACTCCAACTAACCCTTCATGTAGCACTTCTAACTCTATCTCTTCTTCTAGTGATGTTGTCACTTATGATGCTTCACTAACGGTTGAGAATGAGAACCTTAAGAAGGAGGTTGGTAAGCTCACTCTAGCATTAGGCAATGCTTATGGTGGAGACGCCCGCTTGCTTAAGTGCTTGGGTAGCCAAAGTTTCTCCCTTTGCAAAGAGGGACTTGGCTATACCCCCAAGAGAGGCAAGGCGGCCTTTGCAACTCCAAAGCCTCGATTTTGCTCTAGTTGCAAGCAAGTAGGGCATGATGAGCAACATTGCAAACTAAATATAAGCAAGATAAATTTTACACATGCATCTATTCGCTTTGATTCTAGTTATGTGCTTACCAAGGGCAAGAAAGGTGTGATTGCTAAGTACATGGGTACTCCCAATGAGAGCTCAAAGAAGAAAGCTATTTGGGTATCTAAGTCCTTAGTCACTAACTTTGGAGGACCCAAACAACAATGGGTACCTAAGAAGAATTGAATCTTTTGTAGGTTAATTATAAAGCCAGAGGGAGGCATTGGGTGCTTGATAGTGGATTCACTCAACATATGACCGGAGATTCGAGAATGTTCAACTCTATCAAGTCAAATGATTGCAATGGGGTTGATTCTATCACATTTGCTGACAATGGCAAAGGCAAGGTCAAAGGGCTTGGTAAGATTGCAATATCCAATGACATGAGCATATCCAATGTGTTGCTAGTAGAGAGCTTGAACTTCAACTTGCTATCCGTAGCTCAACTTTGTGATCTTGGTTTCAAATGCATCTTTGGAGTTGATGATGTAGAGATCATAAGTGTAGATGGCTCTAACTTGATATTCAAAGGATTTAGATATGAGAATCTATACTTAGTAGATTTCAATTCCAAAGAAACTCAATTGTCATGTTTCTTGCTATCCAAATCTAGCATGGGTTGGTTATGTCATAGAAGGCTTGGTCATGTTGGAATGAGGCAATTGAACAAACTAGTCAAGCATGATCTAGTTAGAGGCTTGAAGGATGTGGTCTTTGAGAAAGATAAGCTATGTAGTTCTTGTCAAGCCGGCAAACAAGTTGGAAATACTCACCCTACCAAGAGCATGATGATACTTGCAAACCATTTGAGCTCTTGCACATGGACTTGTTTGGACCAACTGCATATACAAGTATTGGTGGAAACAAATATGGCTTTGTGATAGTTGATGACTTCACTAGATATACATGGGTATTCTTCTTGAGTGACAAGAGTGAAACATTTGATACATTAAAGATCTTTTTCAAGAGATTCCAAAATGAATTTGAAACAACTATCAAAAAGGTAAGAAGTGACAATGGTAGTGAGTTCAAGAATGCAAGAGTTGATGAGCTTTGTGAGGAATATGGAATCAAACATCAATTCTCGGCCAAGTATACACCTCAATCAAATGGGCTTGTTGAGAGGAAGAATAGGACACTCATTGATATGGCAAGATCTATGCTTAGTGAATACAATGTGAGTGATTCTTTTTGGGCCGAAGCTATCAACATGGCCTGCTATTATAGCAACCAGCTCTATTGTCACAAGATGCTTGAGAAGACACCTTGTGAGCTATTGAATGGAAGAAAGCCAAATATTGCATACTTTAGAGTGTTTGGTTGCAAATGCTATATCTTGAAGAAAGGTGCAAGATTAAGAAAATTTGAGAATAAATGTGATGAAGGCTTCCTACTTGGCTACTCAACTACAAGCAAAGCATATAGAGTAAGGAATTTTACTCATGGTATAGTTGAGGAGGTACATGATGTGGAGTTTGATGAAACAAATGGATCTCAAGATGAGAATGACAACCATGAAGATGTGAGAGGTGAACCATTGGCCAATGCAATGAAGAACATGGATATTGGGGACATTCGGCCAAAGCAAGTGGATGATGAGCAAGATATTGAAGATCAAGTGATTCCTTCATCCAATGTGCAACTCAATGACAATCAAGCTAGTTCATCCTCTCCAACTCAAGATCAAGAAGCTAGTTCATCTACTCTACCCAATGATCAACCAATTATAAGCAATCAACTTCCAATACTCCAACCTACATCTATTTCCAAGGATCATCCTTTGGATCATATTATTGGAGATATCACAAGTGGTGTACAAACAAGATCAAGATTGGCTTCATTTTGTGAGCACTATTCTTTTGTATCATTGATTGAGCCAACCAAGATTGAAGAAGCTCTTCAAGATATTGATTGGGTAAATGCTATGCATGAAGAGCTCAACAACTTCACAAGAAATCAAGTTTGGGAGCTAGCTGAGAGACCAAAGAACCACAATGTTATTGGTACAAGATGGGTCTTTCGCAACAAACAAGATCAAGATGGAATAGTGGTGAGAAACAAAGCAAGACTAGTTGCACAAGGCTACTCTCAAGTAGAGGGTCTTGACTTTGGAGAAACATATGCACCGGTGGCAAGGCTAGAAGCAATAAGAATTCTATTAGCTTATGCTTGTGCTCACAACATCAAGCTCTATCAAATGGATGTGAAGAGTGCATTTCTCAATGGATTGTCACACCCAGTTTTAAAGACAAAACATGATGCAATACTCTTATGTGTGCCCAGAGATCAGTCACGCACATAAGCCGACAAATTATCAAAATTGTATCATCACAAGTGTTTATTACATAACGAACAAGTATTTAAATAATGTTTATTACATAACAGCGGAAATATAAGGCAACTCTCGTGAAGCTCCATAGCACAGGGACGTTAACTAGTTGACCCCAAACCTAGTAGTCCTCTGGATACTCCTCATAACTCTGATAATCTAGTACCCATCCGAGATTTTTACCCAAAAAATGAAAGGAATAAACAAGCATAAGTACTTTTGTACTCAACAAGTAAACATGGGGTTCATGAGGCTCAAAAAGTATGACACTGGTTAAACTGCATCCGCTTTTAAGTTATCACAATTTTAGCATATAGGTAGCATCAATAGAATCAACAACCCAATAACCATATGATCGAGTAAACATGAATAATGAATAGCAAACTAGTAAATGATAGATTAAAGTCATTCTGTTCCATAAGAATTCCAGGCCGCTCGTATCCGTGAGCACGGCTAATATACTAGTTTTTAACACTCTGCAGAGTTTGTACACTTCACCCATGAGTCATGTTTGCCCAAATGCCCCGGGATCATGACTCCCTTAACACTACCGAGGTGCGCGGGTAGGGTACAATATGAAGTCTTTCAAAGGGGCTCGCTGACATACCACAGACAGTACGGATCCACGAGCAAGGGGTATACGGGAGCCCTGGGATGGTACACACACGCAGCGGTAACCACTCCAGCCACAACCCGGAACCGCGCGTCAATGGCAACTTTCGTGAACTGCCGCATGCGAGAAAGTAACCCTATTACTGAACTAAAGCCAGAGCCATATAGCCCTCATGGTTGTACTGTATGTCCCGGGTGATCACTTACTGAGGTTCTAGAGCATCTCAAAAACTGTGCTCTAGATCACCCTAATCCATGTTGCTAAAAAGCAGATTTTATCATTGTTGCATAAGTCATTAGTCAGGTTTACATGATCATAGTTATTTTTCAAGAGCACTAGCTTGATCTACCCAATTCATAAATTCCCAAGGTGACAAGGTATAAGGTACAAAGCTATGGTGAAACTAAATAGGATATCAAGGAAACACATGCAATCATGAATTAATGATTTAAGTGATTAGGACAACAAGGATGATCCCATGAATACTTGCCTTGCTCAAAGGGCTCCTGCTGATCCTGCTCAAAGAGATACTCCTGGTCACCCACGTACTGCTCACCGTCTGTACTCGATCATCACATCACATGCAATCATACAGAGGCATAACATGCAAGAAAACAAAGGCTATAGATTAGAACAGTACACCAATCATAATAAAACAAGGTTAAAAGTTTATAAAACAAATCTACGTCTCGCTATGATCACATAGATGTTCGAATCATGAAAAACGGAGTTATAACGAAGAAGATATGAATTAAACAAGTTTTATAGATTAAACTAAAGATTAAAAGAGATTAAGTGATTAGATTTTTTTAAAAGTTGTCTAACATGAACTATGAACTCACTAACACGTAGGTTACGTCGATACGAATCTAACGCAATTTGAATGGATGAAATCGGAGTTAAAATGAGCATTTTATAAACATTTGAAAATGAGTGGCAATTCTGTAAATAGGATTTTCCTTTTTATTTTCGAATTAAAACAAACCGAAAAGGATTTACGCCTTTCAACAGAGAAGACGGAGTCTCGAGTTACGCCTTAGGACTGCGGGTTTAGACATTAAAACTGGCAGGGTCTCCTTTGCAAAACTGACGGCCGAAAGGGTATCGGGCTCTGTCGGCCACCTGATCCAAGATGGACGGTTAGGATTAGATCAGAGAGGAGGGAGGCGGCGCGTGGCGGCCGGAGACAGAGGCGCGGTGGCGCCATGGCCGGAGATGGGTGGCGCAAAGCAATCCACCGACTCGGGGCACGATTCTCTGCGCAACCGGGACGGGAAGAGAGAGAGAGAGAGAGGGAGATGGCGAAGACGATGGTGGGGTTGGTTGAAGCGATTCCGTGCGAGGACGAGCTGCTCACGCAGCGGGGCGGCTCTGTGCCGGCGGCGGTCGCGGATAGAGGCTCTGCGGCAAGACAGAGGGAATTAAGGGGATTGGCGGGCTCGGGGAGTTCTTCTTACCGCAATGCGAGGCTTGGGGTCGGTCGGATTGGAGTGGAGGAGCTCGACAGCGCAGAGGCGGCGACGGCGGCTCTGTGCTCGGTCGCGGCGGCGCTGGGGGCTTGGTGATGCTTGAAAGGGGCTTCCAGAGGGTCGGGTGGATGCGGTAGGGTGCGGTGCTCCACTTAAATAGCTCGGGGAAGGTCGATTGCGAAGGAAAGGGCGGAATCCGACGAGGATTCGTGCTCGGTTAAAAGGGAAAAGGCGGCGGCGCAAGAAGGGAAAGGAAGAGGGAGGAGAAGAAAGGAAAGGGTCGGGGGTGTTCGGCGCTCGACTTGCTAGTCACGGCCGCACTGGCTAAGGAAGGGAGGGGGATTCTGCTCGGATTGTGCTCGGCGGGGTGGGAGTCGTCGGCAGAGAGAAAAGGAAAGGAGAGGGTCGGAAGGAAGAAAGGGCGAACTGACAGGTGGTCGGTTCCCTGTCGGGGGGACGGCGCTCGGCTGCGCTGGAAGGAAGGAGGGACCTGGGCGGATCGGCCTGCGTGGGGTTGTATGGCCGAGAGGTGGGCCGGCTGCGGGAGGAGAGTGGCGCCCCATGAGAGAGAGAGGGGAGGGATTGGGCCGGGGGAGAAAAGGCCTGCGGGCCAGATAGAAAGAAAGAGAGAGAGAGGAATAAGAAATGTTTTTTCTTTTTAAATTTTGAATTTCCAAACACCTTTTCAAAACACAATTTGAATTCAAGTTTGAATTTTGCAAATTCCAAACAATACAAAGTGCTATGCATCGGCATGAATGCAACAATCATGTTCCTACCTGTGATAACTTTATTTTATGAAAACTTATTTAATTTTCCCTATGTTTAAAAATGACCACACAAATGCATTTCAATTACTTTTAATCTATTTTGAAAAATGCAAATTTAGGGTGTTACAAATCTACCCCCCTTAAAGGAATCTCATCCCGAGATTCAGCTGGTACTCACTCAAACAATTGCGGGTATGTCCTTTTCAGATCCTCTTCTCTTTCCCAAGTTGCCTCATCCGCTGAATACCGATTCCACCGAACTTTGCACATACGAATGACTCGGCTCCGTGTGACTCTTTCTGTCATTTCCAAGATCTTTATCGGGTATTCCTCATAGGTGAGATCCTCCTTAACTGCCAACTCTTCCAAGGGTATCTGCTCCTCTGGCACACGCAAACATTTCTTCAATTGTGACACGTGAAAAACATCATGTACCCCTGCTAGAGTCTCAGGTAACTCTAGCTGATAATCCACTTCACCACGTCGTTCCACTATCTTGAAGGGACCGACATATCTGGGTGCTAACTTACCCTTCATATTGAACCTCTTTACACTTCTCATAGGTGACACCTTTAGGTAGACGTAGTCACCTACTTTGAAGGCCAAATCTCTTCTGCGGGTGTCAGCATAACTCTTTTGTCGAGACTGTGCAACTTTCAAGTTTTCTCGTATAGTCCGTACCTGTTCCTCTGCACTTTTCAACAGATCTGGTCCAAACACTTGACTTTCTCCCATCTGATTCCAGAACAAAGGGGTTCTGCACTTTCTTCCATACAAAGCCTCAAACGGTGCCATCTTTAGACTTTTCTGGTAACTGTTGTTGTACGAGAACTCAACATATGGCAAACTCTTATCCCAACTAGTACCATGTTGTAAAGCACATGCTCTCAACATATCCTCCAAAATCTAGTTGGTTCTTTCGGTCTGACCATCTGTCTACGGGTGATATGCTGTATTGAAGTTCAACTTTGTCCCCAAAGCGGAATGTACTTGCTGCCGAAGTGAGATGTGAACTGGGTACCCCTATCAGAGACAATCTTCTTAGGTACCCCATGCATGCACACGATTCTTTCCATGTACAACTCAGCCAATTTTGGCCTGTGATAAGTGGTCTTCACTGGTAGGAAATGTGCAACTTTAGTCAATCTGTCCACAATCATCCATATGGAATCATATCCTCTTGGAGTCCGAGGTAAACCCACGATAAAATCCATACCAACTTCTTCCCATTTCCACTCGGGAACTCTCATCAGTTGCAACAATCCTGCTGGTCGCTAATGTTCTGCCTTAACCCTCTGACAGGTATCACACAGTGCCACATACTCTGCAACATCTCTTTTCAATCCATACCACCAATACTTTTCCTTCAAGTCCAGATACATCTTGGTACTTCTAGGGTGTATAGAATAAGCTGAATCATGAGCCTCTCGCAGAATTGTCTCACGGATTTCTTTCACTTTAGGTACACATAACCTCTTACCAAACCAAAGAGAACCATTGTCATCCAGACTGAAACATGGTGCCTTACCAATCACAATATTCTCGGCAATCTCTTTTAGTTTCTCATCTTCCAACTGACCCTTGCGTATCTCCTGTTCCAGGGTAGGTTCCAACACTAATTCCACAGCATTAACAACAAAACCCAAGTTGAGATGCGCTAACTGAGCACACAACTCTTTGGACTGTATCTCCAGATGCACTTCATTGGCATAACTTTTCCTACTAAGGGCATCTGCCACAACATTCGCCTTTCCAAGGTGATAATGGACTTCCAAGTCATAGTCCTTGATCAATTCCAACCAATGGCGCTGCCTCAAGTTCAGATCTGATTGGGTGAATATGTACTTCAAACTCTTGTGGTCCGTGTAAATATCACTCTTGTGACCAACCAAGTAGTGTCTCCAGATTTTCAGTGCGTGTACCACAGCTGCTAACTCCAAGTCATGTGTAGGATAATTCAACTCATGCTTCCTTAACTGCCTTGATGCATAAGTGACAACTCTGCCTTATTGCATCAACACACAACCAAGACCCAGACGCGATGCATCACAATATATGGAGAAGCTCTTGTTCAGGTCTGGCAAAATCAACACTGGTGTTGTGGTTAACCGCTTCTTCAATTCTTCGAAGATAGCCTGAAACTTCTCAGACCATACAAACTTAGCATTCTTCTCTAACAATGCCGTCATTGGTTTAGCAAGCTTGGAGAAACCTTCAATGAATCTCCGGTAATAACCAGCCAGTCCAAGGAAACTACGAATCTCAGTCACACTGGTAGGTGGGTTCCAATTCAACACATCTGCCACCTTACTCGGATCCACTGCTATTCCACCATTGGAGATAACATGACCTAGGAACGACACTTCCTTCAACCAAAACTCACACTTTCTCCTTTTAGCATACAACTGGTGTTCCCTGAGCTTCTGCAAGACCAACCTGAGATGTTCTGCATGTTCTTCCTCATTCTTGGAGTAGACTAGAATGTCATCAATGAACACTACCACAAACTTGTCAAGAAACTCCATGAACACCTTATTCATCAAGTACATGAAATAGGCAGGTGCATTGGTTAGTCCAAACGACATCACAGTGTACTCATATAACCCATATCTTGTAGTAAATGCAGTCAAAGGTATGTCAGAGGCACGGATCTTTAACTGGTGGTATCCCGATCGAAGATCGATCTTAGAGAACACACAAGCTCCCTTCAACTGGTCAAACAGGTCATCAATCCTTGGTAGAGGGTACTTATTCTTGATAGTTACCTCATTGAGCGAACGGTAATCCACACACATCCGTTGTGTACCATCTTTCTTGTCAACAAAGATCACCGGAGCTCCCCAAGGTGAAGAGATAGGACGTATGAAACCCTTTTCTTGTAACTCCTGCAACTGTTTCTTAAGTTCTTCTAACTCATTAACCCCCATCCTATATGGACGCTTAGAAATAGGTGCAGTACCAGGCAAAAGCTCAATAAGAAATTCAATGTTGCGGTCGGGTGGCATACCTGGCAAGTCATCGGGGAAAACATCCGGGAACTCATCAACAACTGATTCATATTCACGACCATCATCATCTAGTTGATTCACAGTAGCTGTCGGCGGAGCTTTCAAAACAACTTCCACACTGATTCTATCCCCTTCTGGTGAAGTTAGGACAACAACCTTCTTTTGGCACTGAATCTCTGCCTTGTACTTCATCATCCAATCCATTCCCAAAATGAGATCAATACCAGCAGTCCTTAGCATGATAGGTTCAACCTCAAAGGCTACCCCCCTTAGAAGCACACTAACTGAAGGGCTATAGCAATTTGTAGTCAAAATCCCTCCCGGTGAACTTACTGTTATGGGGGTTTCCATGGTGCGCAACAAAAGATCATGCATTCTAACAAAAGCTTGAGAAATGAAAGAATGCGAAGCTCCAGAATCAAAAAGTACAGTAGCAGGGATAGAGTTGATGCTGAACGTACCCATCATAACTTCAGGAGTCTCCTGTGCAGTATCTGCCGACACGTGGTTCACCCTTCCAGTGTTGGCGGGAGTCTGTTGCCTTGCCCTCTGCTGGTTGCTCTGGTTCTGGGGCGTCTGCTGGTTCTGCTTGTCAGGACAGTTGTAGGACATGTGTCCCTCCTTGTTGCAATGGAAACACCTGTTGGGAGTGTTGGGAGCACTGTTCTTCATTGGAGTAGCATTGGGGTTCCCCTGACGTGGCGCCTGTGGCACAATCTGGTGCTGGTTCTGTGAACGTTGCGGGAACTGACTGCGCTGCGGGGTTTGACCACGATTCCACTGATTGTTCGGACCTTGGTACCTTTGCTGGAAGTTCTGTGGGGGGTTGGGACGCTGGCGGGTATTGCTTCCTGAAGCTGGTCCCTGAAGCCTCCTCTTCTTGGCTTCCATCTCTTTGCGCTTGTTATCAATAACAATAGCGCGGTTCATGAGAGATTGATAATTGGGGTAGAGATTGGACATGAGTTGCAACTGCAAACCATCATAGAGACCCTTCAGAAAGCGGCGCTGCTTGTCAGCGTCGTTGGCAACCTCATGAGGAGCATACCGAGACAACTGTGCAAATTTGTCTCGATACTCCGCCACTGTCATGGACCCTTGCCTCAGAGCTCTGAATTCTTCCTGCTTGAGCTCCACTATGCCTTCAGGAATATGGTAAGACCTGAAGCTATCAGTGAACTCCTACCAAGACACCTCTGGTGCATTGTTGGGACGTCCATACATGTATGAGTCCCACCAATCTTGAGCGGCACCCTACAGTTGGCCAGATGCGTAGAGCACCTTCTCACGCTCATTGCATTGAGCGATATTTAGCTGCTTCTCCACCGCTCTCAACCAGTCGTCCGCCTCCAGTGGTTCAGAAGCATGGTTGAACACCGGAGGGCAACCCTTTATAAACTCTCCAGACTTGTCCCATGGCTGGACAGGTGGTGGTGGAGGTGGTGGTGGTGCAGGTGGATTCTGGAGGTGTTGCATCATTGTCTGCATCAACTGTGTTTGCACTATCATGAACTGCTCCATGGTCGGGGGTACTGGTGGTGGTGGTGGTGGCGGTGGTGGTACTGGTGGCACTGGTGGTGCACCCCTACCATAGCCTCTGCCTCTACCACCTCTTGCGGCCATCTGTCATCCAAAACACATAGTATGACCTTTAGATTAATTGTTCATTGAAACACATAACTGATCATAACTTTCTGAAATCTGAACTTTACAAGCGGTACTGTAAAACAGTCATATCTCACGTTCCAAAAGTCAAACAAATGTGAA
The DNA here is from genome assembly GCA_022036555.1 of Microstegium vimineum. Lineage (NCBI taxonomy): Eukaryota > Viridiplantae > Streptophyta > Magnoliopsida > Poales > Poaceae > Microstegium > Microstegium vimineum. Next base: position 7,862,015 of record CM039131.1, read on the forward strand.
ATTTACATTTCTGGAAAGCTTATGAAATTTCCTACAACTTTCATAATTCTCATTTTTTCAGATTCAGAGGCGAAATTAGGTGAAAACAGCAAGTTAACAAAACTGTTTTTGAGTTCCAGACTGCACAGAAACCTCAACTTGTAACTGTCATATCTCCCAAATCAGAACTGATATGGACATAATTCAAGATGAATTGGAAAGTTACTGAAGTCTAGTTGTTGCCATATAAATTTCATGATCATAGGACGAACCATCTTTGAGATACAACCGAAAGATTACTGAATGCTCCCGAGAAACAGCAAGATAGAAAAAAAGGATAACCCACCCGCTAGCACTTTTATTTATATCAAACCTGTATGTCTTTAACTAAGGAACTTGTGGACAGGCCCACAATGTTCCAGCACTCATAACAAAACTCCAAATCACTCATAATCATAATAACAAACCATATAATGAAACCAAGATCACAAGACACGACAAGACTCGACTCAACTCTCGCTGCTAGCGTTCTATTACATCAAGGTGGTACTCAACCTAAGGAAGGAAAACTGGGGGAAGCTTTTGATGGAACTTGGGCATCTTCAGGCGTCCTCTGAGCACCTCGACCTGCTGCATCAACTCATGAGCAAAGTCGATCATCACCTTGGTGACGTCATCATACCCATCCTTCGCCTCGAACATGGACCATCCCTCACGAGTCTCAAAGGGAAGGTGCCGGTACTTGTCCTCCATCATACGGTTGCAACGATGAGCACGAAGATCAAAGAAGGCCATGCGAGCTGCATCCTCCATGCACTCCATCATGCTAGCACGGCTGATCTTGGGCTCATAGACGGCCTTCACTTGCCACGACTGTGTGGCGTCCTTCCGGATGCAGATGTAGAGGGTACACTTCCAGAAGGAGGGGTCCTGGAAGTGCTTGATCTCGTAGAACATGTACTTCACATCAGACTTCCAGTCGTAGTGGTTCTCCAAAGTCCACTTCAACAAGCCATGGTAGTAGTCCTCATCGTCTCCCTCCTTGAAGTGGAAGTGCTTGGTCTATCCCAAGCGTTCTTCACCTGCTTTGGAACCACCAGAAGGAGTCTTAGAGCGGTTGTTCTCATCAGAGGGAGTCCTGGATCGACTGTTCTCAGAGCTCTCTTCTTGGACTTCTTCTTCTTCATCCTCGCGGGGCTCCATTGGCACGAACTTTGGTGGGGACGAGTGGACTTGCGAGCAGTCTACTTGTTGCGGGCCATCTATAGAAAAGCAAAGATGAGAACTAAGTTAGAATCAAGATAACATAATTTTGAGATGAGTAATAGTTTGAACAAATAATAACAAGGTATAAAAGCATGGAAAGAGCATTCCTAAGAACCAATTCTATCTAGGTTTGCGTCCTACAGTCAACACGGCTCTGATACCAATCTGTCACACCCAGTTTTAAAGACAAAACAAGATGCAATACTCTTATGTGTGCCCAGAGATCAGTCACGCACATAAGCCGACAAATTATCAAAATTGTATCATCACAAGTGTTTATTACATAGCGAACAAGTATTTAAATAATGTTTATTACATAACAGCAGAAATATAAGGTAACTCTCGTGAAGCTCCATAGCACAGGGACGTTAACTGGTTGACCCCAAACCTAGTAGTCCTCTGGATACTCCTCATAACTCTGATAATCTGGTACCCATCCGGATTTTTACCCAAAAAAATGAAAGGAATAAACAAGCGTAGTTATCGCAATTTTAGCATATAGGTAGCATCAATAGAATCAACAGCCCAATAACAATATGATCGAGTAAACATGAATAATGAATAGCAAACTAGTAAATGATAGATTAAAGTCATTCTGTTCCATAAGAATTCCAGACCGCTCGTATCCGTGAGCACGGCTAATATACCAGTTTTTAACACTCTGCAGAGGTTGTACACTTTACCCATGAGTCGTGTTTGCCCAAATGCCCCAGGATCATGACTCCCTTAACACTACCGAGGTGAGCGGGCAGGGTACACTATGAAGTCTTTCAAAGCAATAGAAATAGACGTTACATTCGATCAACCAAAATATACGGAACGGAGAGGTCTGTTAAGGGTTTTTTATTAGGGACGTCACACACAAGAGCACGACACATTCACAACATAAGAAAGCATTCATAGAAACTAAGCTTTAGTTCAAGAGACAAACCAAGCATAGTTACACAACACATACAAGGGCTAACAAGCACATCTACTGGTTCCGGCTTGTAAGAGAGAACACGATTGGAGATGATTGTCATGAGATCTACAAAAACTTGAGAGTTGATCCGAGATAAAGCTATTCGGCACTCGAATACTCACCGAGGACACAAGAGAAAAACAACTAGGGTACCAACAAGGTAACAACATAACCACACAGAAATACATGAGCTCAAGTAAGCATGGGGAAATTAATCACACTAGCTTAAGCATGCTTACCAAGCACCAAAACTTCATACATAGCAAACATTCTGCTATACCCCAACATGTCAATATAGGAACATGCAAAACATGATGGTAAGATGTTCTATGCTTTAACACTTAATTTCTTTTATGCATATCTCTGCATTAGTAGAGGGAACAAGTTTTAACTTAGATCTAGCAAACTTGTTTTTAGTCATGCATCACATGGCAGTATGTTTACATCTACAAGTTATACATCAGCAACTTATATGAACATAACAAGCTTAGTGCAGCTACTACATGGATAACATGAAAAGGATGGATGAACTGCATTTAAATAGAAACATGCACTTCTACTTAAATGATGATAGTAAGATACATCCTAAAAATGCTAGAAGGGTTATTGATCAGCCTCACACTAGATAACATGTATTTATCAATTTACTCATTTAGCAAGATAAAATTGATAACTACACTTTATGGTGCATAGTAAACTTCTATATAATTACAGAAGGTTAAACATACACTTAAAGTTCAATATAAAAGCTCATGATTCTAAACACGTGTACCAGTCTAACAAAACCTTAGCAAGCATGTTACTAGAAAGCTATGGAAATTTATTTTACACCTACGTGATACATATAGTCCTCACATTTACTTTCGCATGAGATTAAATGTTGACATAGGTTAAAACACAACAATCTAGCAAGACACTTACATAGCAGGTTTAACTAGTATTGGGTAGAGCATGATACGACGATCTTAACAAAAATTAAACCATGTATCATTTAGCAAGTTAACTTCAAGTTTGTAAATTTCAAAGTTAGAGAGCACCTAGCAAGGATAAAAGACATTGTATGCAAAACATTTTTACACAACAAACTTTTACTATCTTACTCAGAAAAGCACTCTAACATAGAGCAAACCATGCAACATATAAAAGAATATTCAACAATAGGTTTTATAGTTACTTTAGGTAGGGTGTTGCAAGACATAGCTAACCAATTTAGTTTCACTAAATTTGTATGTCTCTAGCTCATGTTAAAACATTTCATAGATCTAAGATTATTTCTTAACACAAGCAAGGTAACATCACATAGCACATTCTAGCAAGGCTATTTGAACAACAAGGATGCAGACACCCTTATCTAGTTTCTTAACAAGAAAGCTAGCACAACATCTTGATCACAGACTACTCATCTTTAGAAGCAAGGATGAGAGAAGCACAATCATACATAATGCAACAAACAGTATGATGCATGTTCGTCCTATTCATCCTCACAAGATTGTCAGCCTCATGCGACAATCATGTTCTATAGCGGTGGCATAACACGCACTCTCGATATATATCTAGTCGTGACTAGTTCATACGTATTCGAGGTTAGTGTACCTGCAGAAGATTTCATTTCAGCCCATAAAGAACAATCCCAATGCAGAAAAATCATCGGGCACCTCCTGATACGCACTAGTTACATATCAGTTAGTTACCAAAACCTTATGCACCAAGCTAGGAAAAACCACCCAGCAATTCATACTCGCTGATATGTTTGCGTAAAGCTTGCATATATTTAAGTAACCATATCTCTTCCCTGGACCAACGGTTGGAAGGTCGTGCTCTCACAACTCACAAATAGTTTTCAATGCAATTTTCGAAACTTGTATCGTCCTTCCAAAGATTGATACCCCGACACCTTTTAAATATTCAGCATGAGCAAAACCCTGAACCAAGTTAGTACTTAAATAAGCCACCTGATGATCCTAAGTTGGGCTTAACTGGAGGTTGTCGTTAGCATAGTTTTTCAAATTAGTTTTTGGCAAACTTGCCTATAACTAAAGTTTTAGTTCAAAATAGCATTTTGAAAAAAAACTTTGTTTTAAAACCCATGTAAATGATGGTATTATACTTAATCTTGCTCTGATATCAGCTGTCACGGAACCGCCCAACTAATATAAGATCAAACACGACTGTCCCCGTTTAACACGTTGACACGCACATACTCTCACTTATACCAGTTCGATAGTCCGCCGAGTCGACCTCGGTAAATGAACAACCCAACCGGGATCGCTAGATTAAGTAAACACCAATCACTTACACAGAGTTTTGCAGCGGAAATAATATTACAAAAGTGCTCAGAAATAATAATACAAGTCTGAGTTCAAAAACTGTTTAAAGAAACAACATAGCTTTGAAATGATTATAGTAACATAAGTTGAAATACATTGCTAGCTTAAAGTGACATCCTCCAACAACATCATATAGATAAGAAGTAACTATAAGATCATCGAGCCCACCGGTGGTTAACCACTCCTTCAGTAGGACGAAGCCCTTCACCTACAACAGGGTGGGATAAACCTTGAGTACTCGAATGTACTCAGCTAGACTTACCCAACAGGAGATAAATGAAAGACTCCCAAGGATATGCATGGCTTATATAGTGGAGTTGACAGGATAGCATAATTTTGCAAAAACATCATTACTACCTTGAGTCCTATCTTTCAATGTTTTAATCAATATTTTAGCATCAAGATTAGTGAAGCTTACCAAGTCTAGATTTGCACCTGATCTAGAGAAATCACTTAATTAAAGCATCGCAATAGTAACTATATCTAGTTTGGCATAAACACCATATAACCATCTTTTGGTTACTTATTAGAATTCATGTTTCTACAATGGGAGGAAGCTCTTTCAAGTTTCTCACTGACGGGGAGAGACCGCTATTCGAATCAAATTCCTATCTAGCTAGAGGTTTATTCCTCAATCACACCCAAGTCTTCCCTATCGGGGTTGACTTTGATGGGTCACCTTCACTATTGTTCGGGTAGCCCGCGAGTCTCCAGGTACAGGCATGAGTAGCGACTCACGGTAGCCAGGTAGCTCAAGTATTGCCTGGCCTTGGTGCTAGGCCAGGACATTCAGGGTGCTTGCCCACGGTCTAGTATTCTGCTCGCGTTCTTCATGACCCAAGTAGGGGGAGATCCCGACCTGAACCCAAAGAGTAAGGCTTCGCGGTCGAAACGAGTTATTCGGCCAGCTATGAAGGAGGCATGCGTTCAATCTCGGCAGATGTCCTACCACGATCCAGTGCCTAACGACACAGGCAGAGAGAACCCGCTCACAAGACCTCCAAGTCAAGTGGCTCACATACACCTTGTCCGCCCTGTCTTGATTTATTACTTCCACATGATTATTTTCCACGATAGCAAATATAGCCTACCGTGACCGGTATCAACCTATCATCGTGGGGATAGTAGACACCCACTCTACCGGTATAAGCATGGCTAAGCATATGTTTTGATCCTGGGCCTACAAGGTTATTTTTAGTGATCAAGGAAGGTAATGCAGTAAGGGGTTTCATTCAACTCGTACTAACTTAATGCACAAACAAGATTGATATGATGCTCCGGGGCTTGCCTTGGGAACCGACACAACGTCAGCAATGGTTAGAGGACACTCACATGGCGAGCTCTGTAGATCCATGCTCGTACTCTTGGTTCCTTTTGTCTCCTAGATTCATCCTGAAGGACCGAGAACGACGACCAGAGGGGGGGGGGTGAATGGGAGCCAAATCAAATTTCTTCTCACACTTGGCCCTTGTCCCAAAATCACGTCCAAAACTCGAGCTCGAGAGAAATGACACGCACATGACCCAACACATGGGTGGACACCTTAGGAAAGACCCTAGAGGTGCAGCGGATCGGTCGGAAGAAGTCGACGAACGATAGAGCCACGAACTCGAAACGCGACCCGACAGAGGTACCCTTAACCTCTAGAGAGAAGAGGTAAAAGCACACCCAAAAACCACTTGTGAGAACTGGTCACAAAAGTGCCTCATCATGTTCCCTATGTGAATATGAATCCAAAGCAACAAACAAAACTTGATTCGGAGTCCGGACGAAGGAGATATGATCAAAACAGTTCTACAGCTTTCGCGGACTGTCCGGGAGAGAACCGCGGACTGTCCGCCCTTGCTGAAAATTGACTTGCGGACAGTCCGCAAAATAACTGCCGGACCGTCCGCCGTTATGCCGAAAACGCCCAACATAATGTCCAGAATCAGTGTTTCTCAGCGGAAATGAACTGCGGATAGTCCGCGAAAAATCCCGGATAGTCCGCCGTTAAAACTCAGAAAATCAACCCGAGAAGCATTCTTTCTGCCCTGACTCCAGGACTGTCGGGGAATTAACCCGGACTGTCCGCGGTTGCCTAGATAGACGCGATTTGGGGACGATTTTGAATCGCCTCTGCCCAAATCTTCCAAAATCACTTCCAAATCTTCACCAATAGCCACCTAACTTTGTGGGCATGATCCCAAGGCTATGGAGGAGCGATCCTGAAGAAATCATCGCTCAATTTGGTGTAAATCAACGGGCATAAAAGGATTTCGGGAAAAACTCCAAAAACAAAGAACATGAAAAAGAAATTGCCCGATCTAAGTGCTCAACATGTTTGGGGCAAAGCCCTTCGGTGCAAATCTTCTATTCGTGATCCCGCACAACTTGGTTCAAATGGAATCACAAAACTCGCTCTCAATCAAGAGAAATCATCACATGAACAAAGAGGATTAGAGAGGAGCAAAAATGCGAATTGGAAAAGAACACAAGCAACAGAGACATAATCACCGAATCAAAGCCACCATGGCTTACGGAAGGTAAGGCCTCCGATTCCCACTTGAATTCAAAGTGCAAATCCTTAGACTAGGGACCTCATGAACTAGAGAGATAAACTAGAGAGAGAGAGGTGGTGCAAATGACTAGGGTTCAAGATGTAGGATGAGAGATAACCCTTCATCCCCTATTTAACGGGCTTTGTCTATTTCCCAAAGACACCCTTAGATATATGACCGAATTACCTAGCCCTAAGACATTGTAATCCAAGTTGATAACTCTCAGCCACTCATTTGAATGGACGGCCCCGCTTCCTGCCGGGAGTTGTCGTCACCTTGACGCAACCTCCACGATTCCGCCACGTGCCATCCCCGCTTCTTCGGAAGCTCCGCCTAGGTTTTGAGGCCCAAACCAAGGAAACCCACCACCGGTAGCTTTCGGCTCAACTACCGAACCCCGAGTTTTGAGGCCCAAACTCGGAAACCATCCCCCGGTGGTTTTGCGGCCCAAACCACCAAACCGCTCGACTCGAGCCACCTTGTCCTCGCCCGTTTGGACTCCGAGTCCCCTGAGCCGCTACTCGACTCGCGCGTCCACTGTCTTGACTCGGTCGACTCAGTCTACCTCCATGTCTTGTCACACTCGCCGGTGCCAAGCACTAGCCACCACAGCTAGTCCGCCGGCGCCCATGGTCCCTCAGTCCGAGCCCCGCTTCCTCCCTTCACCGCTCTCAGTCCATCGGCACAGCAAGCCTCTACTCGACCTTCTCCACGCCATTGACCACTATCACTAGGCATAGCACCTGCACACCACAAGCCGATAGACAGGCACACATTTGCTTTCGCAAGAGGTTAGTTCAAGCCACTCAAACTGAAACACTCAAGTGTTGGGCAATCACTCATCACAAAACTGAACTACATGGGTACTTATCCACCATGTGTTCTCATATCCATCAACACCATGTTCAGGTTGGCTCCACCAAACACTGTCTTTGGGTTTGGCTCCAACCATCACATCTCCACGTAGTGTACCTATCGTACCTAAATGAGATGCAAGGTGCACATGTATGAATGCGGAGAATGGTAACAAGAGATACATATACAAGCATATATGACAAGCACAAGACTAAGCCATACATATATAAGCACTCGGAAATATTTAACTAGCTATCACTCAAACATATCACAAGAGGATAGCAAGCATATCAATATTGTAACATACTAGTTAACTTCATCCAAGATCAGCCATTACAAGCATGCAACAACCAAGAATTACTTAACAATGATAGCATACAAGAACTAGGGTTTCTATAAGATAACAACCACATAAGAATATAGATTTTGTTTGAACTAAAGATCACACATGCATATCATAGGAAGGTAGCAAGCACCTCAAGTAAACATATTAATTAGCTCAATCAAGTTATTGCAAGTATTCGATAAGCACAAGAGTTATTTAATTACTTGTTACTCTTAACATAGCATAAAAGGATAACAAACATGTTAGAGGATACATGCTTACTAAATCAACTATTACATTGCAAGCTATTTATCACTCAAGAATTAACAAAAGGATTTAATCAAACCAACATATACTAAATTAATTAATTTAGCATTCATCCCCTACTTAACGGCCTTTGGCTATTTCCCAAAGACCCCCTAGATACAAGACCGAATTACCTAGCCCTAAGACATTGTAATCCACCGAATTACCTTCACCACGCCATTGACCACTGTCTCCGGGCATAGCACCTGCACACCACAAGCCGATAGACACACACACATTTGCTTTCGCAATGGATTAGTGTCAGCCACACAAACTGAAACACTCAAGTGTTGAGCAATCACTCAAGTGCCAACATACATGGGTACTTATCCACCATGTGTTCGCAATCTCCCCCTTGATGAGTACATTGTCACCACAAGTGCATTTCAGATTTGAGCCACAAGGTAAAGCTCTCCAAATGACCAAAAAGCTAAGAAAGACAAAAACGCGGTCACTTGAGAGAAGCAAAACGATTCCAAAACTTGGTTCCGAAAGACATCGGCAACGGCTAGACACAACCAAGCAAATCAAAGCTATCCCTCAAGAAGAGGCAGAAAAGGGCTCAACACCGCTAGCAAGCCAAAGATACCAATCAAAGCTCTTAAAGTTCAGAGTACCAATTGAAGCATCAAGAGAAGCTCAAAGATACCAATTTAACCAAATAAGGCTCAAAAAGTCAATTGAAACCTGTCGGATCCAACAAGGCAATCTATACAAAGGCTCAACACATCTAGCAAAAGCTCCGCCTGGGCAAAAGCACACTCAAGATACCAAGAAGGGTGAAACGAGCCAAGTATGCAAAGAGATACAATTGAAGAACAAAGCTCAAAAACCACATTTTCTCCCCCTTGACTACTGCAAGTATGAAAATGCACTATTTTCTCCCCCTTGGTTGAGTATGAATGAAATGCATATTTCTCCCCCTTGTTGACACATGAAGCTCATCAAAGCTCAAAACTCAAGATTTCGACCACAAATGCCATGATATGCAAAATAAGTGCAACAAGCTTCATACATAGAGCTAAGACAATGAATAGATGCTCTAAGTGATGTGATCCTATGAGAATAGGAAAAGCTCTATGTGCCCAACAAAGACTCAAGTTGAGCTTAAGATCACTTTAGAAGCTATTTTAGAGAGCATTACATGTGTGAGCAAGGAATGGGTATCACCTCCTAGAGACAACTAGACATGGCAAACAAGATATTATCTATCTCAAAGCAATCTCATGTATAGCAAGTAAAACTACCCCTAGTTGTTCATACAACAAGCCAATGACCCAACTGAATGAATTTTTCAAATTTCAGAGTTTTGCAGCCAAATTTCAGTTTTAGGCATATTTCAAGTTGTATGCGAGTGGTTGTAAGCAAAGTGATGCCACTTACCAACCGGGCGAAGTCAAAGGACTTGACACACCGATTTCGGTCATACACGACACCGCTCAAGTTCCACCCATATGGGTAGCAGTCTCGAACACACGGTGAAGTGCTCACAATGCAGACCCAACTCGATCTTTCCAATTCATAATTCAGAGAGCAATTTCATTTTAGATCAATTTTAATCATGGTGCTCAATGGAAGTGAATGAAACAATGAAGAGTCATAGTTGTAAGCTGTATACAAGGCAGCCAAGAAGGATCTTCAAAAGCCTACACATGCTAGTGCCATTTCAGAGGTGACATGGGGAATTAATTTCAGTTTTAAAGCTTTTCTAACTTAGCTCTATTGCATATCAAGAGATCAAAGAGAGTCTAAGTTAGGCAACACCATAGACACATAAACCACCTCAAACAGAGCATAGATTCATTATATCTGCTATAGGTATGAAGCTTAAAATGAACTATGTCACAAATGTAAATGAGATGCAAAATGCAAACTGACACCAATTAACAACTAAAAAGACACCAAAAGAAAGAAATTCGAGGAAAAGACAAAAAAGAACTATGATACACAAAGAGCTTCCCTCAACTAAAAAGGGAAGCAAACACCCAACTTGCCCCGAAGGCGCGAAAACACAGCTTGATCCAAAGGTTTTGTGAGAATGTCCGCAAGCTGGTTGTGGGTCTCGACATTTCAGAGGTCAATGTCGCCCTTCTCATAGTGATCTCGCAAGAAGTGAAAGCGAACGACAATGTGCCTGGTCTTAGAGTGAAGCATGGGATTTTTGGCCACACTAATTGCAGTCGTGGTATCGCAAAGCAGAGGCACCTTAGTAAGCACAAGACCAAAATCCTTCAAAGTTGCAATCATCCAAATCAACTGTGAGCAACAGCTAGCCACGGCAACGTACTCAACCTCACACGTCGACTGTGCCACGCTAGACTTCTTGCGAGAAGACCAAGACACAAGAGAAGACTCGAGAAACTGACAAGTCCCAGAAGTGGACTTCCGACCAAGACGACAACCGGCGAAATCGGCATCAGAATGACCGCAAAGCACAAGAGAGGAGGAGGCGGAAAACCAAAGACCAAATTCGGGAGTGAAGCGCAAGTACCTCATGATTCGTTTCACCGCCTGCTTGTGCGAAGTGCACAGAGATGCCTGAAAGCGAGCACACAAGCAAACGGCGAACTGTATGTCCGGTCGGGTCGCCGTCAAGTACAAAAGCGACCCGATCATGCTTCGGTACTCCGTCTGATCCACCGCTTCTCCTCCCTCGTTCGCATCCAAGGCAGTCGTAGTCGACACGGGCATTGAGAGGGGCTTTGCCTCGCCCATGTCAAACTTCTTCAGGATGTCCTTCGTGTACTTGCCTTGGCGCACGAACGTCCCTTCCCGGGTTTGCTTGATTTGCAACCTGAGAAAGAAGGTTAACTCTCCCATCATGCTCATCTCAAATTCCCTGCTCATAAGATCTGAAAACTTGGCAACAAGAGCATGAGAAGAACCACCAAAGATGATATCATCCACGTATATTTGGACAACGAGAGTGTCTTTGCCTTGCTTGAGGAGAAACACCCGTTTTATCGACCGATCCCATATTAAAACCCTTAGCGAGCAAAAAGGTTTTTAGCCTATCATACCATGCTCTAGGTGCTTGTTTCAAACCATACAAAGCTTTGTGAAGTTTAAAAACATGGTTTGGAAACTTGGAATTTTTGAAACCGGGAGGTTGTCTCACATAGACTTCCTCCTCTATGTAGCCGTTTAAGAAAGCACTTTTAACGTCCATTTGAAAAAGTTTAAAACCCTTAGAAGCTGCAAAAGCTAGAAGGATTCTAATTTCTTCTAAACGAGCTATGGGAGCAAAGGTTTCCTCATAGTCTATTCCCTCCTTTTGACAAAAGCCTTGAGCTAACAACCTAGCCTTGTTGCGCACAACCACCCCATCCTCACTTTGTTTATTTTTGAAAACCCATTCGGCACCTATGGGGTGGCAACAAGGTGGTGGAGGAACTAAGACCCAAACACGGTTTTGCTCAAAGTTTTTCAACTCCTCATGCATGGCACCCAATCCAGATCCATCAAAGCGTGTCCAACATCTCGGGGCTCAAAAGATGCGACAAAAGCCGAATGAGCAAAGTGGGAGAGATAGGACCTGGACCCCGTGACTCGACGGTCAATGTCGCCGATGATGTTCTCCGGCGGGTGCTGCCGCTGGATGTGGCGGGGAGCCTGCCTAGACGAAGTGGCCTCCCCCTCGACAGCAGCTGGAGTTCCCTCTGGTGCAACGGGCACCGACTGAGGAAGCTGCTCGAACAACCCGCATGTAGAGGAAGTAGTCGGGTCGGGACCGTGAGCCGAAGTGGACGTCGCAGGGACAACGGGGGCAGCCGGTGGAGTCGACTCGAGATCACCCCAATCGGCATCGTCCTGCTCCTCCTCCACAAAGATGCTAGTGTTCACCTCATCATAACCTGCAAGCTCAAAAGCGGTGGAAACACAGGGCATAGTCTCATCGAAAGTAATCTCACAAGTCTCCATCACTCGGTTAGTATCAAGGTTAAGAGCACGATAAGCACGAGAGTGAGTAGAATAACCAAGAAAGATACCGTCAGAAGACCGAGACTCAAATTTGTCCAACTTACCGCCCTTCTTGAGGATGAAACACTTGCACCGAAATACCCATAGCTGACTTACCTTGGGTGGCCTCCAAAAATGCAACTCATAAGAAGTCTTTTTCTTGAAAGCTCGGAGCAAAATGCGATTGGAAATATAGAAAGAAGAACTGAATGCTTCGGCCCAATACCGCCTAGGAGTCCTATGCTCATCGAGCATCGTCCGGGCCATCTCAACAAGGGTCCGATTCTTGCTCTCAACAACACCGTTCTGTTGGGGAGTGTGAGGTGAGGAAAACTGATGGTCGAGTCCCAAGGAAGAGCAAAGAGATGCAAAGTGAGCATTTTTGGATTTTGTGCAATTGTCACTGCAGATAGCTCTCATGACATTCTTAGGTAGCCCATTTTGCAATCTCAAAATCAGATCTCAAACCAAAGGAAAAGCCTCATCTTTACTCTCCAAAAAGAAGACCCAAGAATATCTCGAGTAGTCATCAACGACTACAACAACATACCACTTCCCTCCCTCCGACCTAACCTGAGCTGGACCAACTGTGTCCATGTGTAAAAGCTCGCCAGGTTGTTTAGTCATAATATCCGTCACCGGAGGATGGGAAGCGGCAACCATCTTGCCATGCCTGCAAGGATGGCAAACCAAATCCTTCTCGAACTTTAGCTTTGGCAATCCTTGGATAAGGTCCATTGAGCTAAGCCTTGCAAGCAAATCAAACTCAAATATCCGAATCTCCTATGACACTTCCAAAGATTGGAAGAAGAACCGGCAAGAAGACAATGAGAAGGTCCGGAAGAGATAGAAAAATCCGCACGAAAAACCTTCCCCTAGGGCAAAATTCGGCAAACAAGATCACCACGAGAGTCCAAAATCCGAGAAAAGTTTGGCTTAAAACTCACTTCAAAACCGTCTTCAAGGAGTTGCAAGACCGATAGAAGGTTAAAATGAAAATTCACAACCAAAGCAACATCCTTGAGAACAAAAGACGAATAAACTCAGATGGACCCTCGGGACACAACCTTACCTTTACTCTTGTCCCCGAATCTGATATACTCGGTGTGGTGCATGGGGTTGAGGCTAGAGAACCACTTGGCACTTCCGGTCATATGGCGTGAGCATCCGGAATCCACAAGTCAAGTCTCCTCCAGTCCTCCTTCTTACATCAACAAAAAGACATAGGGTGAGCAAATGGACCAACACTGGGGTTAGTACACTATGAAGGATACCAGTGTTGTCCCACTTGCCCAAAGAATGGGTTAGGAGAAAAACCAATCATCTCCTGCCCCACGGAGGGATAGCGATCACCACGATAGGGAAAACATGGTCCGCTAAAGAAGGGTGGAGTGAAGCCACCTCCACGAGGCCCGTAGTCGTATGGGTCACGACCGGTACCCCGTCAAGCACGACCACCGCGTGGTCTCGCCTCCTAAGGCCTAGCACCTTGAGGCATTGTACCTCTAGGCCTAGTAGTGCGCCTCCGAACTTCCGGTTCACGCACCCCAACTGGTGGGTGGTACATGTCCCGGTTGTTCAACTCAAACTACCGTTGAGCATCTCTCTTCCTCCTATAGCAAAACTCAGCTAAGTGCCCATCCCACTCACAATACTCACAATGGTACCTCACCGCACTCTTGGTGGGCACTCTCTTGTTTGGTTGGGTGGCTCTCGCTCTCTTAGGAAGGGGATCACTAGAGATGTCTGGCAGCTTGTCAAGTGGGTTGCGAAGATGGTTCGGTTTGACAATCCACACTTGCTTCTGTGGAGTGGTTTTGGGTGGCTCTTCAAACACACGATCTCTCACAGGTAGCTTGGTAGGGTCGGTAGGCTTAGGTGGGGAAAACTTGGTAAACTTAGGAGGTGAGGTGGGTTTCTCACTCATGCTCAAACCACTGAACTCACCGATCTTACCGAACATGCTATCATCCTTCCCACCTATAGCAAAGCCTACTCCTGTGCCGCCGGCTCGCTTGCATTAGCTAAGCAGCATCTGCAACTACGGCTCTTGGCAAGACACCCAGCTCAAGATGGACCGAAGGTATGTGTTTTCTTCCTCGGTACGCATCTTGTCGTGTCTGCACAACGCAATCTCAAGCTCCAAAGGTTCAAAGCGATCCGACTCTCTAGTGCTATCTGAGCTAACCTTCTCTAGCATAGCAATCCTAGCATCTCTCTGTGCCAGCTCAGAACGCAAGCCTAAGCAAAACTTGCACGGACCAAGTAAGCTAGGCCTAGCCTTCAGCTCACTGATCTCCTCAAGTAGAGTGCCATACTTGTCCTGAAGAGTGACAAGATCAGACATGTGAATGGCGCAAGCATCACACTCTACCTCCTCAGTAACCACCACAGACGACTTAGAAAAATCTAGCTCACGAAGCGCTTAAAGTCGTTCCTCTCTATAATCGCACGCTTGAGCACAGCATCCTGACTCATGTAAGTGGCGGTCAAACTCTCAAGCTCTAGAGAGAGAGATTCGAGGGTGGGTGATACCTCAGGAGTGTCGGAGTCGGAGTCGGAGTCGTCCTTGCCTTTGCCGACCTTGCCTTCTTTAATCGCCATGATTCAAAAGCCACTGTGCTTGGCGTTGGCGTAGAAGCATATGCCGTTGAGCTTGTCCTCAACCTTTCCCTTCGACTCATCGTTGTCGCTTGAAGAAGAGCCTCCGTCGGAGGAGATCTCGATGTCACTGAGGGAGGCTAGGAAGGCTCGATGATCGGCTTTCACCTTGTCAAGCACCTTCTTCGCGGATCTCTGGTAAAAGCCACCCTTGGCTTTGTGCTTGCCGTTGAAGCGGTGCTTGCGCTTTTCCTTGCGCTTGGTGAAGTCCCCTGCAGCTTTCTTGGGGCAGTTTGCGATGAAGTGATCCTCATAACCGCAACGGTAGCACCCCTTGGCCGCGCCACCACATCGTCGGTTCAAATGGTTGTTGTGAAACCGTGAGAACCTAGTGATGATCAAGGCCAGCTCGTCATCTCCAAGCGCCTCCACTTGTTCCTCTATCACAGATATCAAAGACAAAGCAAACAAAGAGTGTGAAGGGTTAGAGGAAGAAGAAGACGCACCACCGGGGCTGGAAACCAACGCCATGGATGGGTTCGACGGGTTCTCAAGGTTGGCTCGGGTCTGGTGGTCAATCTCTGAGGACTTGAGCTTGATGAACAACTCGTCCACGGTCAGGGCATCATAGCCCGGTGACTCCTGAATGGCAGCCACCTTCATCTCCCACACCCTCCGATCAAGAGCATGCAAAAGCTTGATAGCCATCTCATGATCGTCATAGGACAAGTTGGCCCGATTGGCACACATCTTGTTGACGATTGATCGGAAGCGAGTGAACATCCCGTCAACATATTCGCTGACACAACTGTACGAAGTTCTCATACTCCCTACGGTATGTGTCAAAGAGTCTGGACTTGATCTGAGGATTTCCCTCATGATATCGCACAAGTGTTTGCCAGATCTCTCGTAGGTTCGAGACTCGCTCAAACTCAGGAAGTGACAAACTCGAGAAGGGGATACTCCGTGCTCGACTGTTTGCGTTGTGTTGAGAAGTTTGGAGTTGGTCAACATGAGCCGCAAGAACACGATAGCCCTCATTCTCACAAATCTCCCATATGTTCGAATCAACTCCTTGTAGATAGGCGGACATGCGCACCTTCCAGTAGGAGAAGTTCGTTCCATTGAAAAACGGAGGTTTGCCAACACCTCGCTCCATGTCGCCTTCGCGGATCAAGAACCGTGTAAGGTGGATTGATCCTTAACCGGCTCTGATACCAATTGAAGGACCGAGAACGACGACCAGAGGGGGGGTGAATCGGAGCAAAATCAAATTTCTTCTCACACTTGGCCCTTGTCCCAAAATCACGCCCAAAACTCGAGCTCAAGAGAAATGACGCGCACACGACCCAACACGTGGGTGGACACCTTAGGAAAGACCCTTGAGGTGCAGCGGAGCGGTCGGAAGAAGTCAACGAATGATAGAAGCCACGATTCGGAGTCTGGATGAGGGAGATATGATCAAAACTGTTCTGTAGCTTTCATGGATTGTCCGGGAGAGAACCGCGGACTGTCCGCCCTTGTTGAAAATTGACCTGCTGTAGGGTCGAGATGGCGGACTAGAGGGGGGTGAATAGTCTTTTCTAAAACTAAACGCAACGGCTAACCGAAAGAAATGCGGAATTAAAACTATCGATCTAGCCAAGACTAGACCCCTCTAACTATAACTCTAGCACCTAGCAAAGTATGTCTATTATGCTAACTAAGGTGCCAAGCTAGGAAGCTCACCTAAATAAGTCTAGGTTGCAAGGTCAAACAAACCTAAGAAACTAGTACTCTAAGCACACCGAGAGATCCTACACATACTAGTAAGCAAAGCACAAAGCACCTAAGCTCACTATCAATGCTCTCTAGCAAGACTACACAAGTCAACTAGAGAGCTCAACTTACTTAGCTACACAAACTAAGAAATGTGACTAACAAGGCTACTCAAGCCAATTAGCCACTCAAGAGCTACTTCTATGCTACACAAGCTAGAAGGTAACTAGGCAAGCTACACAAGCCTAACTAGTTACAAGAGAAACCACTAAACACTAGCACAAGTATGAAACAATAAGTATAAGCTAGTGAATAGAGAATGCAAACCACCAAATTGTACTACCAGTAGTAGGACCGGTACTACCGGTGGCTGACTGGTACTACCGATGGTAGCGCTGTAGCTTCGAGATCCAAGGAAGATGAGCTTTGAATTCGGATCCGAGCTTTTCCCCACACTCCTTGAGGTTGAGGGTGATGATGTTGAGCTTTGCTTGGATTGCTTCCTCTCCAATTTGTAGATCAGGGCTTCCCAACCTATGAACTTGAGGGAGAGAGGAAGAACACGAAGAACACAATAACAAAGGATAGTCGAAGCTATCTCCACAACATCAAGCACACGAGACTCACGATTTATACCGAGGTTCGGCAACTCTACACTAGAGTTCCTACTCCTCGTTGTTGAGGTGACCACAATGGTCGGAGTCTCTTTCACCTCCTTGCCTCTCCCTTGAGGCCCACACAAAGAGTTCCCAAGGTTTTCACTAACAACGGATGGGGATTACAAACACTTCGATTGCCCTCACAAATGAACAAATCATGGGCAAGAATGAAGAACGCCTAGCCAGCTAGGATTCCAAGAATCCAAGAGCAACAAATGCAAAGCAAACCGGCAAGAAGAGGAATTCGAATGCTCAAGTCGTAGATCGATTCTCTCCTCTCTCAAATCTCACTTCTCTCTCACAAATCCACCAAGGATTGAAGCCTAAGAGCATAGAAGGAGAGAGAGGCACTTGGGACCCTTTTTCTCAGGTGTAGGAGTGGAATAATGGGGGTTGCCACCGCCCCAAGGGAAGGGGCGGCCTATTTCCCGACGCACTACCGGTACTACCGGTGTCCCACCGGTACTACCGGTCCAAGGAATCTGACCGTTGGAGCTTCCTGACCGTTGCAAAAAGTTAGCCAACCGGTACTACCGGTTGCTCACCGGTACTACCGGTGGCTCACCGGTACTACCGGTAGTTCATTTTTCAGCACATCTTCAAAGTGCCCTCACGTGCGAGAAAACCCCTTCGGGAGCTGACCGGTACCACCGGTCTTCACTGGTACTACTGGTGGGAGACCAATAGTACCGGTGGCTCAGCAGAGAGCCACCAAAGCACTCTTCTAAGTATACGATTTGCACCGCTTCTCTCAAACATCCCTAGATTAGTAACTTGAGCACTCTTATCCTCATCAAGCTAGTCTAGTATGCATCCCTCTTGATAGTACGGCTTTTCCTATAACTCAACCCGGTCAAACACTTCTCTAAACCTCTATGACCAGTGAAATGAAATGCTCTAAGTTATACCTTTGCCTTGTGCATTCCATTTCATCTTATTCTCCAATGTTGATGCAACATACGCACCAACCTATCACAAATGATATTATCCACTCCATATCATCACATGACTGTGTTGGTTCATCGATCTTGACCTCACTTGCTCTTCACCGTTGCGTTGGTCCATCGGCGCCAAGCATCACTCGCTTGCCCTTCAAACTTGCAACTGGTCCATCAAGTCAAGCCTTATCTTGATCTTCTCCACCTTGATCACATGACTCCATGTCATGTACCATGTACAATAAACTCCTTCATCACCAAGTTGAACACCATCAAGATGCACAAGCCATCTCTCCACCATGACTTTATTGGTTGCTCACACTTGTGTACCTAAGGACTAAATCACCTGTGTGTCTCATATTAAACACATATTAGTCTACCTAAGTTGTCACTCAATTACCAAAATCACACAAGGACCTTTCAATCTCCCCCTTTTTGGTAATTGATGACAACTCTACAAAGATATGGAAATTAAGATTATTTTGGACATTATGCCATGTATCCATCATTTAAGCTCTATACCATGATTTGGATAAATGCCACAAGATCCGACTTGGTAGTGATAGCTCCCCTACATGTGTGCTCAACAAGATTTTTTTAAGCCTTGCACACATGCATAAATAGGAATTTTGGGAGTGCTAGCACTACTAAGTGATGCTAAGGGATATAGGATAAACCTTTGAAGATACTCATTGCAGTTCCACTTGAAGTTCATCCTTAGCACCACCATGGTTAGCTAGATAGCACAAAAACAACACTAGAAACCCTGTGAGATCAACATTAGAAGCAAGGTTTCTAGATACCACTTATTAGAACACCTATCTAGCTTACCAACCTATGCATGCTAGTTAGAAAATCATCATTCAAATCCTATAACTAGCATACACCACACAAGCATGCATATAAAGATAAGACTTATGCAATATGCAAGCAAGCACATGATTATGCACATATCAAATGCAATCAACCAAGTTCATGAGCTTGCTCCCCCTACTTGTGTGCATCACTTAGTCCAAGACTTTGATCCTTTCAATCTTGTTCCCTTGTCCATGTCCATTTCTCTTTCCCTTAGTGCATGTCCATTCACTAATATATCTTTGTTCACTAATCTCTCCCCCTTTGTCATCAATTTCGATAAAAGGTATGCTCATATTGATGCAAAGGTTGCACTAGGGTAGATGGTTGATACTTTTTGATGGACACTAACACATTTGTATTGGAATGACTCTTCATGTAAGATCATTGAGCATTATACCATTGAGTAGGGCAGCTCCCCTTTGGTCAAAGCAATTGTCATCCAAATGAGCTTTGCAAGTAAGAGAACTATGATTTGATCACTTAAAGTTGAGGATCACTTGTTAGCTTGTAGGATATCACTTGTGAGATTACCACTTGTAGAATTATGTGAATTAACTCAATGTGGATCATCACAAGTATGCTAGAACTAGACATCTTTTGCAAGTACCAATACGAAAGTTGATACTCTTTGAAAGATTAGCATAAGTCTAGATACCATTTGTAGATTACATCTTGATATCCATTTGCATAGTTGTTTTGTGCTTGAACTAGATTCATCTTCATGAGCTTCTATGTTGGACTTGTACTAACATGTATAGCATAAGTTTTCAAGTCTGGTTTAAACCCCCTCTAAGCTTGTTCACACGCATTAAGCGGTTATCTTATAGAGGTTGTACTTGTCACTTATACAATCTATGAATAGATCAAGTACTTGGGTTTACTAGCTCATGAACAAACTCATATACTACCACTAGATCAAACAACTCAATCAAGCTATAGTGGTAGGCTATAAGCATAAAATTCATTTGATTTTCAATGAATGAGCACTATGTATGACTATATGCACTAAACAAGTCCTAAGTATTAGATGTATGCATATGTCAAACAATTTCACCTTTGCTATGTTGGAGTAGAGGATAGTCAATTTTCATCTCCAATTAGCAATGTGAATTCCCATTAAGAGCATGGTGGAGACCAATGAATACCACTTGGAATGTTAATCTTCACCCATATGATTTGAGTCCCACTAATGATCAAGTGCACTTTCTTGTTGTGGTTGATTTGCTTCTTTCTTGATATTTGCTTGCATGAGAGAATACCAAATGATGTACCACTTGTAGAAGGTGATACTACATGAATGTCATGATACACTTGTAGGTTAAATTCATGAATCTCTCTCTTTTGGGTGTTGCTTGCTAATTTCTTTTGATCAATCCTATTGATAGCTTTCAACTAAGCATCTCCAAATGATCCCTAGATCACCACTTCCATGTTAGCCTTCCATGTAACGTTCTTGGTTTACATACAAAAGGCGGCAAGCCCCTACAAAAGGGAGAAGTGACCTCTCCAAGAACCATCCTTGATACTCACTTGAAATGACTTTGTTTGATTGATCTTCATCTTGAGTACTAAACATGTGCCAAATACACTCCACAATCAAATGTCCTTGTACTCAATGCTTTTCATGCTTTTAGCTTGAACCAAAAGCAAACATAGGTGCCTCAATCACTTATAATCATGATTCCAACTTGAGGACCTTTCAATTTGAGTGACTCTAAATCAATCCAATGTTTGTCACTTTTCTGGCAGATTCTGTACCCTTCAAAGAATAATTCATATCTCCCAAAGTACATATCCAATGACCTTGAATTTTGGTGGAGATGTGCTTCACTAAGTCATCTAGCATCCATAAAAATTTGAGCTTCATTGGACTACTAGATTGCTACCATATTTCACATCTTTACACCTAGGTACATGCTGAAAACTGCTGCACATGTGTTGACAAGATCCACTCCAAAACGAAGTATCCCTTATCCAATACCCATGAAATTTGAACAGCAACTAATACCACAAGTGTAGAGCATGCACACCAAATTTCAAGCCAATCCAAATAGATTTGGACTCTCAAACATGGCTATGATCACAGCTAGCTCAGATTTTGAAAGATTGACAAGAGTTGACAAATTGAGCTATGCCTCTTCACATTGAACCAAATTTGAATTCAACTTGTTTGAACACTCTTACAAGACATATATTCATTCAATCCTCTTACTAAAAGTAGTCTCATGATCATATTCATTCAAATCAACTCAAATTTGATCACGAAGCATTTAATCCATTCAAACATCTTATAGCAAGCAACTAGTGCACATATATATCCAATTCAAGCAACTCATATGCACTATGTGTATATCCAATTCAAATATCTTATACACACCCAAATGAACTTTATCAACAAGAAATATACCTTATTTAGACCATGATCAATCCATTAGCAAGCTTCAACTTGGATAATTGCAAGCCTTCAAATAATCCAATTACCCACCACAACTTGATCATGCACTTGTATGTTGTAGCATTTGGACTTCATCTTTTCACTTGGCATTGGGATAAGGATAGCACTAAGCTTCATTACTTGACTCAATCATATGATAAACAATATGCAATCAATTGAATCAAGTCTCCAATGCCCATGGTACCTACACACATTCATCCACTTATTGGTGGTACCCAAACTAGTTTGGGTCCTCTCAAGTTAGGTGCAACATACTTAGGCAATGCCTTAGTATGAATAGCGGGATGTTTTGCAATAGCAACTATAGAGGTACTACTACCATCCTTTCTGAGCATATGATCATTATCAATTGAAATGAGCTTAGAAGGCATACCTAGGGGACATGAATTAGCCATGTGTCCCCTTTCCCGACATGAGTAGCACACTCTCTTTGCTTGAGCCTTTTCTTCCTTACTCATGTTGTGCTTCTCATTGTCTTGCCTCTTCTCTTTTGCTTGAATCTTCATCTCAAGCTTGGTAGGACACTTCGAGGCAAAGTGTCCCATTTCTTCACACTTGAAGCACTTATGTGAGCCAAATGATTCTTCTCTTGATCTTTGCTCATCATCATCTTGTTGGCATCATGAATAGGAGTTTGTTGACACCGTTTTTCGGCATGTGTCAAATGAGCTAAGGCTTGTGTCAATCGGCAGCCGTTTTCCATCGGCATCGGGAAGTCGTGAGTTAGTATTGCCGATGGGAGTGTGCTGTGGGAAGACTAAGTGTGCTGCTGATGGAAGCTAGAAGTCTCAGATGTTGCTGATGGAAGCTGGAAGTTTCGGATGTTGCCGATAAGGGTTAATCGGTGAAGTCAAATCGTCTGAGCTGCAAAGTTGTTGATGCCGATTGCCGTTAAGGAGATATTGCCGATGCCGATTGCTGATAGGGGTTAATTGGTAGACAAGTTGCCAGTACAAGGTTGCCGATCGAGAAGTATTGTCGATGCCGATGGGTATGGGGTGCCGATGGGCACAGGGTGAGTTAGCGTTCGATGTCAGCAGAGGATTACCGGTGGCCAAAGAAGGAAGCCGCGGATTGAAGGGATCTGCCGATGAAAAGTTTTCATCGAGGGAGAGGCATAAGGAAACTGGTGATTTTATACCAGTATTATTATAGCAGTTTGAGTCCGACTCTTGCATGAGTCATTTGTTTTCCTTTAAAATATGTGTGTTTGTTTAGGAAAATAATATTGTTATTTTAGATCCGACTCCTGCGCGAGTCGATTTCCTTAAATGTAGGAGTTTGTTTTAGGAAGGGTACGGGTTGTACCTCTGTACAACTCTCCATGCGGGAGTATAAATATGTGCCCGAGGGCTACGTGTATCAGATAAATCCAATATCAATCAAATCA
Source organism: Microstegium vimineum (assembly GCA_022036555.1). NCBI lineage: Eukaryota > Viridiplantae > Streptophyta > Magnoliopsida > Poales > Poaceae > Microstegium > Microstegium vimineum. Next base: position 7,885,193 of record CM039131.1, read on the forward strand.
ATTTACTCTTATTCTACTTTTATCGCAATTTACCCTTTTTTGCATTAGTCTTAGTTTATCAACGAGTTCTTCAAGCTTCGACGGGCTGCATCACCTTGAACTCCGTCAAACCCTTGTAAGTTCCGCGTGGGAGTATCTTTGAGCTTTGACATCCGGGCGCATCGTTGTTGTCTCGTTCAGCTCTGCTCTAGTTATCCTGATCAAGCCTCAATCTCAGCATCCGGGCGCATCGCCGTTGTCTAGATTGAATCTTGTTCTAGTTATCGTCCTTGTCGATTAACTGGTCAAATCGACTGGCACGCCTCCGGATATCGAATTTCGGTGATAAGCCCGAGGTGTTCGCAGATCCTGACGCTTTTTGTGTCAACGCCTCTTTTGGCACACCCGGTGGGACACGATTATATAAATCACACATCTATCATGGGTGATAACGCCGACGTTAACCAGAGGAATGTCATTGAAGTCTCCGAGGTCGATCTAAAAGATGATCAGAAGCTGGCCATGGAGCGGGCTATGGAGGAGTACAAGCAGTTATATCTCAAATCCTTCAGCCTAAGCAGGAGCAGCGAAGCAATTCAGAAGCAAGATCCGCCATTGCCACGGCAGGTCACGTATGACGCCAATCCTGGTAAGTTACAACAGATGGTTAATTCTGCTCTAAGTCAAGCATTAATTAGCCACTCTAGCGTGCTGTCCAATACTGTCTACAATGCTGTTATGCAATCATTCAAAGAAGGACATGCACCGCAATATGTTGGTCCAGTGTACCATCAACCTGGATCGGCATATATAAGCCCATCAGCAGCCCCAATGGCGTCTTCCACTCCCGTGGAACCGTCTGCCAATGTGGCTACATCGCCAAGGCCGAACCCTGGCAACGTCACCAAGCTCAACACAGATCCAGTGGCGTCGGCAATTTCAGGACCTACTATCCAGAGTCGGTCAGCTCCCAATAACTGGTGGGGATACGGTATGCCTCCAAATCTATCTGCTGGTTCTAATCTGGTGCAAGGAGACAGCTCAGCTTGGAAGGGCTCTATGGCATTGGCAACGCAATCACAGCCGGTGGCCCCTATGATGCATTACTCTGTGCCTTCTCCAACTGGGCAAGTGCCATCAGAAGATCTTCAAGTAATTCCTAAGATGCCTCTGATGCCACCATCGGTAAGCCCTATGCCGATGCAACACATTATAGCAGCTGGCAGCCAACCTCTGGTGGCAAATCCTCAAACTGGAATACTGGCGCATCAAGGTAATCTGATGATTAATTGTTCCAGGATACAAGAGCCACACGCTCCAATTAGCTATCAGTCATCGGTAAGTCATATGCCGATGATTTATAATCCTGGGTGGGCTAACCAGGCTCCAGCTCAACAACCTAGCGTATCAATGTGTCATTATGGAGGCCCAGCAAACACTCAGAGCGGACCATCGGTACAGCAACCGATGAATACAATGACTCAACCTAATCTGCTAAGTGTGCAAAACTATCCATTGGTAAATCAACCGATGCATAGTGTTCAGATGACTGGTGCTGCGCCCGTGATTACTCCGCATCATCTTCAAGAGGCGCATCAGTCGGCTCCACCAGTCAACAACCAGCCAATGAGTCGGTAGGAGCAGGATGCATATTGGGTCGATAAGATCGCCGAAGTTATGAAAGAACAGTTTGGCATTAAACCCAAAGTGAATACATACTCTTATCGGACTCCGTATCCTCCAGCTTATGACTTGATTCCTCTTCCAAATCGGTACAAAGTGCCTGATTTTACCAAGTTCTCTGGCCAAGATGACACGTCAACGATGGAGCATATCAACTGCTTCATTATCTAGTGTGGAGAAGCTGCCAGCACGGAGGAATTGAGGGTGAGATTGTTCTCTTCATCATTGTCTGGATCGGCATTCACATGGTTCATATCACTGCCTCCAAATTCCGTAATCACATGGGCCGATCTAGAGAGGCAATTTCATAAATACTTCTTCGCTGGCATACATGAGAAGAAGCTTACCGATTTGGTCAAGATGAGGCAACGCAATGACGAATTGGTAGAAATCTTTGTTCAAAGGCTGCGGGACATGAAGAACAAGTGCTACAACTTGGTACTTGATGATCGGCAACTGGCAGATTTGGCCTTCCAAGGATTACTGCCGCACATCAAGGACAAGTATGCGTCTCAGGAGTTTGAAAGCCTGAGTCATCTGGTGCAAAGGATTACCGATCAGGACATCAAAACCTTTGAACCCAGGAAGACTTGGAACAAAAAGGTGACCTTCATCGGGCAAGAAGAAGATTCTGGGTCGGATGAAGAGCTGAGCATCGATGCGGCCGAATGGGTGAAGGATAAGAAGCCTGTGTCTTGTCCATTCGGCCAGAAAGAAACCGAAAGGTTCACCTTTGACATCACCAAGGCCGATAGGATGTTTGACTTATTACTTCAAGAAAGGGAGAATCAAGTTGGTGCCTAACCAAGTAATCCCATCGGCCGAAGAGCTCAAGAAAATCAGGTACTGCAAGTGGCATAATGCAACTTCCCACAGTACCAATGACTGCAAGGTATTCAGGCAGCAATTACAGTCAGAAATTGAGTCTGGACGAATCAAGTTTGAAAACTCCAAGGTCCAGAAACCGATGAAGATTGATCAGCACCCGTTTCCAAATAATATGGTAGAAGCTAGTGGAAAAACCAAAGTGCTGACATCGGAAGCTGCTAGGAAAAACACATCGGTAGATCCTAATCATCAAGTGACTGAGCATGATGAAAGGTGGTTTGCCGATGACAGAAAGGGCAGGAAGGTTGCCGACGAAGGTAGCAGTGCCAATAGGGCTCCTGGTGTTATAATCACGCACAAGCAGCCAAGGCGAGACTATCGGCAATCACGTGAAGAGCAATATCGGCAAGAGGAAGAAGAGCACCAGGAGTGGCTTCGGCATAAGGACCACTGGAAGTGTCCCTTCTTTGTTCACTGTTGGGAAGAAGGCATCAGGCTACCCACTGTCGATAATTGTCCTGAGTGTAATGGATATTACACTGCCGATCGGTCAGGTAAGAAACCTTGTTTTGATGATCGGGCATCTAGGTACGCCAAGCCGCTCAGGGAGAAGAAGTCGGCACATGATCGACTAGGGGGCAAGCTCAGTGCCCATAACAGGCTTGGCAGACGTGTTGATCAAGAGGAGCTAGAGGAGATGGCCAATGCAAGAGTACCTGACGAGGAAATATTCTCCAGGGATCCCAACATCAGAAGAAGTACCGATGCAAGCGGTGGAAAGCAGCACCAGCCTGTCTGGAAAACCAAGCTTCCTTAGTGGTGCCCCAAGGGTCTGACGAAGACTCAGAAAAGGAGGATTCAGCGCGAATGCCGCAATGACCTGTATGTCAATGAAGAACCCTCAAGGGAAAAGCAGTGGAGGCCAAAGCGCAAGGACAGGGATCCATCGGCAGAAATTAATATGGTCGTCATGTTGCCGATGGAGTTCATGGCACCTGTCAGCGATGATGAGGAAACTGCTGAGATGGCACAATTGGTGCTGGATCCAATGACAGCCGTCTTTGAAAAGCCTGCCGATGATGAGAGGCAGCACCTGAGGGCTTTGTTCATTAAGGGCAAAGTGGATGGACAGCCGATGACAAAGATGCTGGTGGATGGTGGGGCATCAATAAACATAATGTCGTACATTGTGTTCAGAAAGCTCGGGAAAGGCGATCAGGACTTAGTCAAGACTGACATGAAGCTCAAGGACTTCGAAGGCAATGTGTCGATGGCTATGGGAGCCGTATGTGTTGACTTAACCATCGGCAGCAAAACTTTGTCGACAACATTTTTGTAATCAGTGGCAAAGGCACTTACAACTTGCTCCTCGGAAGGGATTGGATCCACGCTAATTGTTGTATTCCTTCCACCATGCATCAAAGCCTTGTACAGTGGATCGGGGACAGAATTGAAGTCGTCTGAAGTGAAGCCCCATCTACTGTTGCATCGGCAGAGTCGGAAACTTATGAGCAGACCAGATGCATATCAGGTGAAGCTTGGGATACGGAGTTCCTCAAAGTTGCCGATTACCGCATTAAACCGATCCAAGCAGTCGGTCCTGAAGAAGAGTTTTAATGGATCGGTTTGCTGACGACGGAAAACTGGGACAGGGCTTCACATCCGTCGATGATTTACTCGAGGTTGACATCGACGATGGTAGTAAACCTAGGCCTACTTTTATTAGTGCTAAGTTAGATTCCCAATGTAAATAGCAGTTAACCGATTTATTGAAAGAAAATAAAGATTGTTTTGCTTGGGATTATACAGAGATGCCTGGTTTAGACCGGTCGATAGTCGAACATCGGTTACCTATTAAGTCTGGTTTCCAACCACATCGGCAACCTGCGCGCCGATGCAATACTACTATTTTATCCGACATCAAGGCTGAGATTACGAAGTTAATCGAAGCTGGATTTATTCGGCAATGTCGATATGCCGAATGGATTTCTAACGTGGTTCCTGTGTATAAAAAGAATGGGAAATTTCATGTTTGTATTGATTTCAGGAACCTCAATAAGGCCACACCGATGGATGGCTATCCGATGCCCGTGATCGATGCTGCTGCTGGACATCAAATAATTAGCTTCATGGATGGTAATGCTGGATATAATCAAATATTCATGGCTGAAGAAGACATATCCAAGACTGCTTTCAGATTTCCAGGTCATGTCGGTTTATTTGAATGGGTTGTCATGACTTTTGGCTTGAAAAATGCCGGTGATACTTATCAGAGAGCAATGAATTTCATCTTTCATAAGTATATCGGCACGATAGTTGAAATCTATATTGATGATGTGGTGGTTAAGTCCAAAGATTTCGGGAAATATCTTGCCGATTTGCGAAAAATCCTGGAATGCAGAAGGGAACATGGGCTGAAGATGAATCCTAACAAGTGTGCATTTGGTGTATCGGCAGGTCAATTTCTGGGCTTTATGGTGCATCAAAGAGGCATCGAGATCGGTAGAAAATCTATTGATGCAATTAACAAAGTGGTTGCTCCTACAAACAAGACTGAGCTGCAGTCCTTGATCGGCAAGATTAATTTAATTAGAAGATTTATATCTAACTTATCGGGTAAGATTAAGTCCTTTAGCCCATTGTTAAAACTGAAAGCCGATCAAGAATTTACATGGAAAGAAGAACGGCAGTTAGCCTTGGAGGAGATTAAGGAATATTTGGTAAACCCTCCAGTCTTGGTTCCGCCTCAACACGGGAAACCTTTCAGGTTATATTTCTATGCTGATGACGGCGTTATCGGGTCAGCCTTGATTCAAGAATTTGAAGGGAAAGAACGTGTAATATATTATCTAAGCACAAGGTTGGTGGATGCTGAGACCAGGTATTCAGCCATAGAGAGATTATGCTTATGTTTATATTTCTCTTGCATTAAATTGAGGCATTATTTATTGTCGGCTGAATGCACTGTTATCTGCAAAGATGATGTGGTTAAGTACATGTTGTCAATGCCGATATTAAATGGACGAATCGGTAAGTGGATTTTGGCACTTTCAGAATTTGACCTAAGGTATGAATCGGCTAAGGCTGTTAAGGGTCAGGTGATAGCCAATTTTGTTACTCAACATTGCAATGTGGTAAGCTCTGTGGAGATTGCTCCTTGGACTTTATTCTTTGATGGGTCTATGTGCAAAGATGGAGCAGGCATCGGTATTCTCTTGATTTCACCCCGAGGACGGAAGTATGAAATTTCGTTGCCGATTGTTGCTACTTCAACAAACAATCAGCCTGAGTACCAGGCTTTGCTTAAGGGGTTGGAATTACTCAGGGAAGTACGTGCCGATGCTGTTGAAATCTTCGGCGATTCTATGTTGGTGATCAACCAGTTGATTGGGACGTATGAATGTTGAAGTGAAGCTTTAATTGCAACCCATGAGAAGTGTTTGCAATCATTAAAAGAGTTCAAAGAGTACCGCCTTGAGCATATTCCTACATTGCATAACGAAGAGGCCAATCGGTTAGCACAGAATGCTTCAGGGTATCAGCCGATTCAAGAAGCCATAGCGTCGGTAGCAGTTGCCGATGACTGGAAAAGCGAAATTGCCGATTACTTAAGAAATCCGTCTAAGAAAGTTGAAAGGCGTCTAAGGTTTCAAGCCACTAAGTATGTGCTCCTTGACGACGAATTGTACTATCGGACGATTGATGGAGTTTTGCTCAAATGCCTTAGTAAAGAGGAATCAAAAGAGTTGATGGGTGAAATTCATGAAGGTGTGTGTGGAGCGCATCAATCGGCATTCAAGATGAAGTGGATGATTAGGCGGAATGGATATTATTGGCCGACAATCCTTGAAGATTGCTTCAACTATTTCAAAGGCTGTCAGGATTGTCAGAAGTTTTGGTAACATACAGAGGGCACCTGCATCGGCAATGAATCCTATAATCAAGCCTTGACCGTTCAGAGGATGGGCTATTGATCTCATCGGCCAGATTTATCCGCCATCGAGTAAGGGGCATAAATTTATACTTGTTGCTACCGATTACTTCACTAAATGGGTTGAGGTGATTCCTTTGAAGAAGGTGACATCGGCAAACATGGTGGATTTTGTTAAAGAACACATTGTTTACCGATTCGGTATTCCTCAAACTATTACTACCGATCAAGGAACCATGTTCACATCGGGAGAGTTTGATGAATTTGCTGCTAGTATGGGGTTCAAGTGTTAAACTCTTCTCCTTATTATGCTCAAGCCAACGGTCAGGCTGAGGCGACTAATAAGGGAGTTATTAAGCTTATAAAGCGCAAGATTGAAGAAAACCCTAGAAGGTGGCATGTGGTGTTAAACGAAGCCTTATGGCCGTATCGGATGGCTTGTCATGGTGCAACCAAAGTCTCGCCATATCAGTTAGTCTATGGACACGATGCTGTCCTGCCTTGGGAAATTAAAACTGGCTCTAGACGATTATCTTTTCAAGATCAATTGACGACCGATGATTATGCTACTCTAATGAAAGATGAGTTAGAGGATTTAGCAGGTCATCGGTTGAGGGCATTGATCAGCATTGAGGAGAATAAGAAAAGGGTTGCCAGATGGTATGACAAGAAAGTAAAGGTAAAAGAATTTGCCGATGGTGATTTGGTGTGGAAGTTGATTTTACCGATTGGGACTAAGAGTTCTAAGTTTGGAAAATGGTCTCCTAATTGGGAGGTCCTTATCGGATAAAACAGTTTGCTCCTGGTAATGCTTACATACTAGAAACTCTCGAAGGAGTTGCATTTTCTAGGGAAATCAACGGTAAATACTTGAAGAAATATTACCCTAGTATTTGGGTAGACGCATAGTGCTCAGTTAAATGCCGATGAAGGAAAAAGTTATATAAACATCGGTAAAAGTGTGCCAACATTATATTACAAAGCCAAAATCAAGTGTTGCTGATTACATTTGCCGATGTAATGAAATTTAACAAGTTACAACAGGGATTGGATAACTGATATCGCACACAGGCGAATTTGTTCTATCTCTTCCATCTCCCTAGCATCCTCATCGGCAGATCCTTCAACCGACTTGATCTTTTTCTTTAGAGCGATGGCTTGTCGGGCGTTGCTGTCCCTCTCTTGTCGCAGAGCTTTGATGGTGTCGGAAGTTGGGCTCTCCTCTGGCTGACTGCATTCAAGGCTTCTTCAACCTTTCTTAGCTCAGCTTGCAACTCTTCCTTTCTCATCGATAATTGGATGAATTCCTATTCAAGATCAGTGCCGGAAGCTTCCACTTGGCCGATGTTTTTGTGCTTCTCATCAGCAATTTGCTTAAACTGAAGCATTTCTTCCGTGAGTTTGGATTGAGCATTCCTGTTGGCAATACGGCTTGAGACCCGTTGGTATTAAAGTCGGCGACTCTCAAAGAAGGCTGCTTGGAGGAGGATCTCTTCTGCATCGGCAGGTAGTTGGCCTTGGAGATCCTTGAAGGCTGTCCTTGCTGCAGTTGAGTCTTGGACAAGTTGGGATGTATCTTGTTGCAGCAAGGAGAGCAGTGCTTCGAGTTTGGACTTGACCTCTGCCGATAGACCTGGAGCAGAGCTTTCTTCGTCCTCATCATCATCGGGAATGTCGATAGCGAAGGAGAATAAGCTGTCTGCTCAAGCGGGCCTTCTTGGTGTTCATCTTCGTCCTGGAGGTTGAGGCCGAAGGAAAAGAGGCTATCTGGGGAGTCTTGGGCCTGAAAAAGAAGAAATTAAAATGTGTCGATCATAAGGTTATACCATGAATTTTTAGGTAGCCGACTTACCATCTTGAAGCGAATTTCTTGCCGAGGACTTGGTATGTTGGATGGTCCAGCTTCGTCCTGGAGATCGGCAGCAGTTGCTGACGAGTGAGCTTCTGCTTGGGGAGCGGTTGTTGCCGTTGGTGCTGGCGGCATTGTTGCTCGCGTTGCTTCCGCTGTGGTTTGCTCCTGTGGTGGTGACACTGTTCTCTCATCAGGAATTTTGGCTGGTGGTGCCGATGCCGATGTCGCCTCCGCTGTTGTAGCGGGCGGTGTTGTCTCCTAATCAGGGAGGTCGTCCAGCGGGTGATCAGGGATTGGAGCTGATGACGGTCCTGCCGTTGGCGCATCAGTAGTTGGTGGTGCAACTGGAGCCGATGGCGAAGATGGGGTAGCCAGCCTCAAGCGCCTTTTCTTCCTTGGTGCGGCAGCGGGAGATCCGGCCCGTTTCGATGAAGACTGTGGGGCATTGGCAGTAGGACTTGGAGATGCTTGAGTGTTTCAAGCAGCTGCCGATGACCTCATTGCCTGAAAATATTAGTATAAGTTTATACAAAGTAACTTGTTGCTGATAAACAGTATGTAATCGGTATGAGTGAAGATGAGTTTACTGCAAAAACCCACGTCAAGGCAGCAGCAGCAGCCGATGTAGCCTTGGTTTTTGCAGGCTCGGTTTGGGTACCTTCTGAGGGTGAAGACAGCTAGCGTTGGGGCATTGTTGCCGATGAGCGATATAGGACTCATCATTCGAAGGTTGAAGGGCTTGCCACTGTTGCTCATCGTGGGAATCAGATCGTCAACCTGTTAAGCGTAAGGGGGTCAGATGCGATGATAAAAGTAAAGTAATAAGGAATGCATCGGGATAAAAAACTTACTGCGTCGTCGGGGATGATGTGGTTGGCGTCAATCATATGCCGATAGTAGTGCGATGACTTAGCAAATAATTGATATCTCCATTCTTGCCACCAGAATTTATACTCATCGTGATGAAGGATGTTGGTGACCAGAGGACAAGTCAATATCTGATGTATCGCACTGGGAGGAAGATTGACGACTTTGTTCTAGTCTAGAGCACTGGAGATAGTCTGCCTGGGCTTTACCACCTTGGAGTAGCAAAGCTTGATCGGTAAGTTGGCCAAATGCCAGTTGTCTTGCCGCTGCCGATGGGTAGTAGAACTCAAATGATGGAGGGGCATTCTTCCCGACCCGAAGATGTTCACTGGAATAGCTTGGGGAACGATGCTGGCCTTCATGATTGTTTGATTCTGGGGTACATTCCCATCGGTAAGGTTGAACAGCAGCGGGAATCGGTTGTCCTCGTTAACGTATGGCCACCAGAGCCGTTCCGAAGCAGGGATTCCGTTGTAAAATTTTTGAAGAACAAGCCAAACTGCTCTGCATTGGCATCGGTCCCTGGCAGCACTATGTGTGGCCTCTCCGAAGTTGAGTGGAGAACGGGTTGCCGATTCGTCATCCCTGTATTTATGATTTTCCGATATGTCTCTGGGAATTGCTGAGAAAATAAGTCGAACTGGAGGGCTTTGTACATGTGTGCATTTAACCACATGTTTACGAACCACCAGGGGCCTCCAAGGTTGCCGATGGGCTCACCTAACAACAGCTTCTTGGACACTTGATGTAGAAGACGGTACACTGCTCCAAGAAGGTATCGGCCGAGAGGGAGTCTTGTCCCATCGGCTAAGAGCTCTGCTGCTGGGAGGTACATTGTGGTCGGTCCGACGATTTTGCCACAGAAAATAAATTTCTCCAGCCACATGTTCAGGAAGGTGGCATGCTCCCTCTGGTTTTACCGATCCGGTCTCTTGATATTCTCCAGCCGATATTCAGAGTGTTCACTTTGTACTCGGCTTTCCTATTGAATAGAGTAAAGGTATCGGCAGAAGAGACGTCCAGGCCGGTCAACATATGGACATCGGCAAGGGTAGGGTGCTGGTGCATGTCGAAAAAGGAAGGCGTTCATGGTGTCAGACCAGAAGTAGGAGGCAGCCTCAGCATGTTCTCGTTCTTCTCCATATCGGCAATGGAGAGCCTGATGCACTGATCCAAGTTGCGCTCTGACCAATACACTTGTTGTGTTCTAACGACACTAAGGTACCAGTTCTTCACCCTTGGTGGTCTTAGGCCATGACCAAAAAGCATCGTTCCATAATCCTAAACTGAAACATTCAGATCTAAAAGGAATCCGGTTGGTTTCCACGTTGATCATGTAACTAGGATCCGGATTCCCCATGGGGCCTAAGCAGGTGAAACTGGACTGATCGAGAGGGATTAAAATTTTGTTGTACAGTTCCTAGGGTTTGAAAAGAAAAGAAAAGAAAGAATCAGAAAAGGGAAGGGACGATTCTAGATTCATGCGGGCTAGGAGTTTGCAGAGAGAGTAAGGAGGGAATGGATTTACCTTAGGAATGTCAACTTGGATCGCCATTGGGGCTGAGGAGTTCTTGTGGATTGTGCTTGGCTTGAAGGAGGAAGTGTTGCTCGAGCTCGAACAGGTGCTCTTCGGAGGCGCCGCCGGAGGTTGAAGACGAATGCAAGATGTGAAAGTGAAAGTGGACTCAAGGTAAAATAGGCAGATTGGATCCTGGTAACTTTTATAAGCTTACTCAGGGTATTTTGGGATTTCAGTTCACACTGTGCGGGAATGTGGAGAGCTCTGGCGGTGGATGAGCGCGATAATCAAGGGATATTGTCAATTTGCAACCGTTTGTGCTATAATCGAGGGATTTTATTAATAAATTGCGGTTCCACGCACGACGATCGAGGAAGTTGTGCAGTTAATCTCGAAGATAACGGCTACAGTAACGGCTACAATAGAGAGAATTTCGGCGCGTAAAGTATATACACTCCGAAACTAGGGGCATGTGTTGACACCGTTTTTCGTTACGTGTCAAATGAGCTAAGCTTGTGTCAATCGACAACCATTTTCCATCGCATCGGAAGTCGTGAGTCAGTATTGCCGATGGGAGTGTGCTGTGGGAAGACTAAGTGTGCTGCTGATGGAAGCTAGAAGGCACCGGACCACTTCCATTAGTCTGGTGGTCTTGACCAAGGTAGTCCGGAGCCTCCTGTGCTTTGCTGTTTTCTCCCGTTTTGCCTAGGTTCTTGCCTCTTTTCTCTAGGGGTTGAGAACCTGTGTTTTTGGGGTTTCCGGTGTTTTTCCTCCACTGCGGGTGAGCTCTCTTTTCTCCGTTTTCATCTGAATCCCTCGAGCAACTGGGTTTGGTTTTTGGGAAGAGTGGCCCGAACATTTCGAGAGAAATTTGAGGCTCCCATTCACCCCCCCCCCCCCCTCTGGTCGCCGTTCTCGTCCTTCAATTGGTATCAAAGCTGGTTAAGGATCAATCCACCTTACACGGTTCTTGTTCCGCGAAGGCGACATGGAATGAGGTGCTGGCAAACCTCCTTTCTTCGATGGAACAAACTTCGCCTATTGGAAGGTGCGCATGTCCGCTTACCTCCAAGGGCTTGATACGAAGTATTGGGGAGATTTGTGAGAGTGCGGACTACGTGGTTCTTAGCGCTCGATTAATGAGCTGCAAATCACGCAACATGCATCAAACACAAGAGCCCCGTACATCCTCTTCTCGAGTTTGTCTCTTCCTGAGTTTGAGAGAGTTTCGAGTCTCACTATGGCACGGGAGATCTGGAAAACACTTGTGTGATATCATGAAGGGTAACACTCAACAAGTACAACCTTCGACACGTACCTAGAGTAAGAGAACTTTTC
>CM039131.1:7897289-8069197 GCA_022036555.1 Microstegium vimineum
TTGTGTGATATCATGAGGGTAACACTCAGATCAAGTACAGACTCTTCGACACGTACCGTAGAGAGTATGAGAACTTTTCTCAGTTGGCCGGCGAATCTATTGATGGGATGTTCACTCGCTTCCAATCTATCGTCAACAAGATGCATGCTAATCGAGCCAACTTGCCTTATGATGATCATGAGATGGCTATCAAGCTTTTGCATGCTCTTGATCGGAAGGTGTGAGAGATGAAGGTGGCTGCCATTCAGGAGTCACGGGGCTATGATGCCCTGACCGTGGACGAGTTGTTCAACAAGCTCAAGTCCTCGGAGATTGACTACCAGACCCGGGCCAAGCTTGAAAACCCGTCGAAACCATCTATGGCGTTGGTTTCTGGCCCTGGCGGTATGACTTCTTCCTCCTCTGACCCTTCACACTCTTTGTTCGCTTTGTCTTTGATTTCTGTGATAGAGGATCAAGTGGAGGCTCTTGGAGATGATGAGCTGGCTTTGGTCATCACCAAGTTCTCACGGTTTCACAACAACCGTTTGAACCGTTGGAGTGGTGGCTCAGCCAAGGGGTGCTACTGTTGCGGTGATGAGGATCACTTCATCGCAAACTGCCCCAAGAAAGCTGCGGGCGACTTCACTAAGCGCAAGGACAAGCGCGGGCACCACTTCGAGGACAAGCACAAGCCCAAGGGTGGCTACCACCGAAGGTCCTCCAAGAAGGTGATCGACAAGGTGAAGGCCAAGTACCGAGCCTTCCTCGCCTCCCTCAGCGACATCGATGCCTCCTCTGACGGAGGTGCTTCTTCGAGCGATGATGAGTCAAAGGGAAAGGTTGAGGACAAGCTCAACGGCCTATGCTTCTACGCCGACGCCAAGCACGGTGGCTTTAGCACCATGGCGATTGAAGAAGGCTAGGTCGGGAAGCGCAAGGATGGCCCCGACTACGACTACGACTCGGACACACCCGAGGTACCACCCACCATCGCATCCCTCTCTCTCGAGATTGAGTCTTTGAATGACACCTTGATGAGTCAGGATGCTTTGCTCAAGCGTGCCGCGTGCGAGAGGAACGATTTCAAGGCTAAGTATCTTAGCACCCTGCATGAGCTAGAGGTCCCTTCTATGCAGCCAAATTCTTCAGTGAGTGGTGGAATTTTATGAGCAGGGACATTGATTGGTATTATGCAGGACTTATGAAAATTAACTTTCAGCCCTGTTGAACTAGCAAAACTCTGCAGTAACTCCTTCAAGCAGGCAAGCTGAGCTGTATCTGCCTTCATTATTAGCAAGGTATCATTTGCATATTGCAGAATTGGATAATGCTCCACATCTCTATTTGGTATAGGCAATGTCAGCCTGCCTTGTTGGTAAGCTCTATTAACCAGACTTTGCAATAGATCTGCTGCCAAAACAAACAACAGAGGTGACAGTGCATCCCCTTGCCTAACACCCCTTCTGCAATGAAAATCCTTCCCAGGGACTCCATTGACTAAAACTGAAGATGTTCCTGTGCTGAGAATACTTTCAAACCATTAACACCATTTAAGTGGAAAGCCTTTAGCCTGTAGAATGGACACTATGGCTTTGTGCTCAACCAAATCAAAAGCCTTCTCAAAGTCAAGCTTTAAGATGAGTATCTCCCTTTTTGAGTTATGACACTGATGGAGATATTCAAAAGCCCATCCTAGGCAGTCCTGTATAGTCCTTCCTTGCAAGAAACCATATTGATTTCTATGTATAACCTTCAATATCACTGCCTGTAATCTGTTTGCCAAGATTTTTGTCAGAATCTTCATGCTAGAGTTCAGTAATGAAATTGGCCTAAAATCCTAAACCCTTTCTGGATTTGACTTCTTTGGCACTAAAGTGATATAAGAATAGTTGATGCTTTGCAGGTCTGCCTGATGGTGATAGAAAGCTGAACACAATCTATAAAAATCATACTTGATCAATGTCCATGTCTTCTTTATGAAATGACCATTGAAGCCATCTGGCGCAGGTGCCTTATCAACAGGTAGACATTTTGCTACTGCATCTATTTCAGCTAAAGAGAAAGGCTCAATTAATTCTTGAAGATCATGCTGAGTTAGAAACTGGTTCAGATCAGGTAACATTTGTGGCTGAATTGAAACTCCCATTCTCCCTTTAAATTCATTCCAGAACAGTGAAGCCTTTTCTGCATGTTCTACAACTAGTCTGCCATCTTGGGCTGTAATTTGAGAGATAACATTGAATCTGTACCTCTCAGTTTCCCTTGCATGAAAGAAATTGGTGTTTTCATCCCCCCATTTAACCAATTTTTCAGTGTACCTTTGCTTCCAATAAATTTGTTGGTACTGTAATAATTTCCTCAGCTGTTCTGGCACAATGATTCTAAAGTTTCTTTCAGGCAGAAAAAGGGTTCTGATTTCCTCCAACTCATCCAGAAAAGCAATGATCATGTTGCAATGCTTTGTCAGTATTTGTAGGCTTGACTTACTATTTCTCCAAGATTTTAAAGCTGCTCTCAAAGCTCTGAATTTTGAGGAGATATTTTTAGCTGCATCTGAATTTGATGTAGACATCCAAGCTGGGGAGACTGCCTCCATGAACCCAGGCAGGAAAGGCCAAAAATTTTCATATCTGAATAAATTTGCTTTTGGAATAGAAGTCCCAATCTGCACTTTACAAGGGGTGTGGTCTGACATACTCTTTGCCAGAGGGAGAACTGTGGTGTTGGGATAAGCTAAACTCCAAGCTGAGGAGGTAAAGAACCAATCTAATTGCTGTAGGAGAGGTTGTTCTTGCATATTACTCCAAGTATAGCTCCTTCCTTTCAAAGGGAGTTCTATAAGACCGAGAGAGTGAATGATGTCATTAAACACAAACATATCCCAAACATTTCCTCCTAGCTTATTCCTGTTGGAAGTGGTTCTATAGAAGTTGAAATCACCTAAAAGAAGTAGGTGATCATCAAGCAAAAATTCTTGACTGTACAGCCAAGACACAAAGATTAGTCTGGCTGGTTCCCTTGTGGGTCCATAAACCATGATAAGACGCCAAGTTTGTAAATCATGAGTTGAGGTCACATTCATACTCAAAGCAAATGATTGACAGTCAACAGTAATGGCAGAGAAAACTTTTGAGCTCCAGGCCACCAAAATTCCCCCAGAAGCACCCTCCGAAGATGAGTAATCAAAAGAGTCAAATCTTTTAGGGCGAATTTGTGCAGCAGAACAGTATTAATTTCTTCCATTTTTGTTTCTTGAAAGAAAAATAAAGAGCAACGACTTTCTTCAATTTTGTCCCTGATAAGGTCCCACTTAGTCTGGTCATTAAGACCTCTTACATTCCAACATAAAATGTTCCAAAGACGACTATAATCCATAGAAACAGTTCTTAATAATAAAAGCAAAATAGAGATCCAATCTCTATCACTAAACAAAAGGAAGGATGAAAAAAGGATTAGAAATCCCTATCATCACCTCTGGCCTTCAGAAGCAGGTCTTCTGTAATCTCCTCAGGAGCTATATCATAGAATTGGACTGCTATGTCCTGCATGAGCTGAACTAGAAGCATGGAATTTTCTTCAACACACTTCTCTAGAGCTTTGTGTAGCTTGTCTTGCAGCTTCACCGTATCTTCCTTGAAGAGCTTCCTCGGTTTATTTTTTGCATCTAACTCCATATGTTCATAGCTACCATGCTTGTTTATTCTTGCACTTCTTTTCACTTCATCATCTACTACTAGAGTTGGCCTCTTTCTGGACTTCCTCTTCTTTGGAGCACTTGGGGGAATTGCTTGGTGGGGCACAACATAGTGGATGACCTCTTGGCGTGTAGCATCAGGCTGATACATATTCTGAACAAAAACCTCTGTGTCATTGTCGATAGTTGTGCTGATATTCTCAAATTCTGCTGTAGCCTAAGTAGCAGGAATATCAAAGCTTGGAGCAGTAAGCAAGGTAGTAGTGCAAGAATCTTGTGTAGCAGTAGTATCTGGGCCTAGAGCAGAGAATAGGGAAACAATGTCCACTATACTATCCAAAGAATTCTCCTGTTGCATGTGTTCCTCCTGCTGAGAGATACATATCTGCATGTGTTCCTCCTTCTGAGATATACATATCTGCTTATTGAAATAAGTTAAATATGTTGCTCTGAGCTCCTCCTAGTCCTATAACTCCATATGAGGAAAGTTGTAAGATGAGGATAGCTGCCCTTCCTTTTGCATTGCTGAAATAATTGTAGCAATTGCCTCATTGTCCCTCTGTACTGCAGAGGCCTCTTCCTGAGAAAGGTTTAAATAGTTGGTTTCCACTGATAGTGCTGAAGGCATTCTGAAGAGTCTGTGCCCAGCAGAGCTTGAAGCTTCAAGGTTATTCCCCCACATGAGAAAACCCATATTGCTATTATAAACAATAGAATCTGTAGTGGGCATGGGTTGCTTACCCAAACGGATTTGCCTCTGAAAATTTTCAGGAAGCTCAGAAAACCCAAGTCCAAGCTATAATGTGACATAACTCTGCAGATTGTGCAAATATGGAAACTGTAACAGACCCAAAGAAGCAGGCCTTGGTATGTACTGATTTGCAGAATTCATCATGGTAGTTCTGATGATATCCTGTAATAACATTTCAGCAGATGGCATTGGACCAACCCACTGGTGTAAATTTAGTGATGCAGCAATTTTGTAAATTGGATAGTCACTCTCAGCATCCATGCAGTCATCCAACAGAGGAACAAGAGTTTGAAGATCTTGGATCAATGGAATTTCCACTCTGATTGGCTGCCCCTGAGCTCGATAGTAGCTCAGAATATCAGAACTGACAATTTCTGAAACCTGATCTTCAACATTTTGATTTAGAATAGCCTGCTGGACTAACTGATCAGCAAGTGCCTCAACTTGCTGTAGTTCATTTTCAGCAACAACCTCTTCTTGCTGTGGCCAAGCACCCCAGCCATTTTCCTGTACTGCTGCAGCAGGGGCTGCATTTGCCACAAGAGGCTCCCAACCTTCATCCAGATTTGCTTGCTGAACATCTTCCAAATCTTGCACCTGATCAAACCAGTCCTGTTAAGGCTCCTGTACTTGCTGTCCTGGAAATGGATGTGGATTGCCATATGGAGGAATGGGCTCCTCATCACCAAGAAGATGCTCATTCTTCTGTGAATTCAGAAGAAACACTGGCACAATCCAGGACTGACCATTGCCACCAACCATAGGAGGCCTGCAAACTAAAAGGCTTCTTGGGACTCTGCTAGGATGCATGACTGAGCATCTGACTAGGACTCTCGTTTTGCAGTGATCATTATTTGGCACATTCAGGATAGATCCAAAAGAACTCATAACTTGATCAATATACCCTCTACTCTGGTAGTCCAAAGGGAAACAAAGCAGCATGATCCAACAGGTTCTACTGAACAAACCATTATCATGTGCTTGAAAAGAAAGCTCTCTACCATTAGGCAAGATATGGGGGCTGAGATTGATCATGGCTTGCCTAGCAACTGCATTACGGAATTCCAAGAGACAAAGCCCTAGTGGCGAGGCACAAGTAGAGCGAACCTGAGCATTCTGGTGATCCTGGAAGTAATCAACCACGTCATCAATGGCTTGCAAAACATGTTGCACGAGCTGCTGAGGAGCCGGGGCCATGGTGACTATCATGCATATGATTAATGAGTGATTATCATGAATAGGACAACAAGGATAATCCCATGTAATACTTGCCTTAAAATAAGATTCCTCTTCTAGTTCAAGTCTTCCAAGATCTCCAAAAATACCAACTTCTTCTCCTTCATCTCCAACGCAAAACTCACCGATTGAACAATATTTAATAAATCACCACACAAGCATCTGATCATACAAAGAATACAAACATGGCTAAATTAGAACAATACACCAATCAATAAAAAGGATTTAAAAATAAATCTACGCATCTCTACGATCACATAGTCGCGAAGAACACACTAATCGAAGCTACGATTAGAAAGATACGACTAACGAAAGATCTGCTTTTATAAAAGAGAACTATAGACTTTATCAATTTTAACAATATAAAAGAGTGGATAAAGTATTTCAGAGAAACACCTTGATTAAATTAGGTCAAACTTGTATTTGGATTTCGAAAACAAAAATAGGAACTATCAATATTTTATGTATAAAACAAGTTGCATATTTGTTAATTAAGTTAGGATTTACATCATGAAAATATAGACCTATTAACATGTTATTAAATATCACTAATGAAAAGGTTATGACGATACGAAGCCAACGCAACTTGAACGGGTTGAAACGGATCTAAAACGTAGAATTTATGAAGAAAACAAGATTTAGAGATTAAACTTGAATTTTAAAAGACATTAAATAAATCTATATTTTCAAGGTTTCAAAACTTGAGTTATTAGGGTTTCATCAGGTAGATCTCCTCTCTACGAGTCTAACGCAATTTGAATGAATCAAAACGGAGTTAAAACGGATATTTTATGAGCAAAACAAGGTTGGTGGTATTTTTTTGTAAATCTTAGAAAACGTATTTCAATCTACCCGAGCATGTTTACGTTTTCAAAACTGAAAAACGTATTAACGAGAGGGCGCTTAGGATTGCGGGTTCATGCATTAAAAAGACGAGGGGCTCTTTTGCAAAACGCACAGGCCGAACCGGTACCAGCATATCTAGGCCATCGGATGAAAACTGGGCGGCTGGGATTAGAAAGGGGAAGGGAGAGAGAGTTCATCGCCAGATCAGAGAGCTCGCACGGTGGCTCCATTGCCGATGTGATCTGATGCTCGCCGGAGAATGGCTCGGCGGCGCTATAGGGCTCCAGATCCTAGTCGAGTGAGTCTGGGGTGACGAGCACGATGAGACGAACTCGATGCAGGGTTCAGAAATGGCCACGAGATCTTTTACCTTATACTCCTAAGAATGGAACTAGGTTGTCATTCCTAATTATAGAGCTAGTCATATTTTATGGTACTTATGTAATATTCTATATTTTATGTATGACTAGGTAGAAATAAATAATGATAGATATGAAATGTCAAGGAATAATGATTCTGCAGGTGGACAAATTAAATGTACCATTGTAGCATTTTACCTAGAGTATAACCAGGTTGTCATTTATATAAAAATCAGAGGATGACTCGGTCCGGAATGGACCCATGCCACATGGGTCCGCCCGTGGAACCAAACACTCTATAAATGGAGAAAGGAATGACCAGGCTCCCACATGAACACAATAGTAAAATACTACACTGCCATCTTGTCCTGAAGGTGTTTGGCACCAGCAGCGCACCACATCGTGCATTCCTCAGAAACTAATCTTAGCACAATTGCAGGCACGTCCCTGTTAAACAGACAGTGGTGCTTCCAAATCTCCCAAGCTACCCGGAACATCAGAAACTAAATCTTGATTTGTTATACTGCCAAATTCGTCAAGGAAACTTACCAACTTAGGACACTAGTGTTTGAACTTCTAAGGTTATGAGAGTAGATCAATATTTTTACTATAACTGCTCGAACTGGGAAAATATAATCCTTGTTTCTAAAATTTTCTTTCTGTTACTGGGTGAAATTTTTGGCTTTATTACCTTTACTTTAGCAGATAAATGTACCAGGCTGCAATCCTACATGGTGAAAACAAGTGAAACTGTCATCTGTAATACAAACATGAAAAGGATATAGCACTTCCAAACAAACTTTGTTTTTTTCTAAAAGAGAAAAAGAAAACGTAGAACTTATCCCAATTTATGCTTAAATTATGCTTGTGTTTCATTTCCCGTAGGGAGTTGAAGGCTTAATAAGGATTGATGGTAAGATGCTCATCTTACTGCTCCTTGGGCTCTTCCGTAGCCATGTGAGGAGGCCAATGGATAATGATAGCAGTAGATCTCACTGGCCACTGCCTCAAGAGAACTCTCGTTACAATTATGGATAGAATCATCAAGTCATAACCTAAGCAACCAATAGATGATATACCACATACAAGTAACTAATTTGTTCATGGAAAAATAATTTATTAAGCAAACAGGTATTCAAGTTGGGAAGCTGAAGCCTTCCTAATATTTACTACAGTCCGTTATGGCTGCAGACAGTACTGCTGCGCTCTTTACAATACACATGGACAAACACTACAGTATCGGCAGACGTAACTTTCAGTATGTAGCTATATCTAATTTCCCACTACATTTTGTTGGTTCATACATATACTAATATGACAATATGCAGGAGTGATGCTATGCAAGTGTACTGACAAAGGAAGTTGGATCAGGAGGGCTCGGGACTGCAGCTGCTTCATCAAGCATTTGTGTCACCTTCAGCATTGTAGGTCTCATAGTTGGGTCCTCCTGAAGACACCACAATGCCACTGTAACAAACCTTTCCACGTTCTTCAAATCAGAAATTGCTTCGTCATCACCCTCCACGAGAAAATCAATTCTGCCACACCTATAACAGTCATTTGCCCAGTCAGTCAGTATTTTTTGATCCTCCTCTGCAGCCTCCAATTCAACATTCCGCCGACAACAGACAAGCTCCAACAGGATGACCCCAAAGCTGTAAACATCCACCTTGGCAGTGATACCGATGTTCTTAAACCACTCAGGGGCAACATATCCTCGGGTACCCCGGATACCTGTATTTGTTTGTGTCTGGTTGGTTCGGAGCAGTTTGGCTAAGCCGAAGTCTGAGATCTTTGCTGTAAAGTCGTCATCGAGAAGGATGTTCTGGGGCTTTATGTCACAATGGATAATCTGTGTGCTGCATTCCTCATGTAAGTATAGCAGCCCCCTTGCCACTCCGAGAGCAAGCTGAGCTCGAATATTCCACTGAAGCTTGGCATCACCAAATAAAAATCTGTTGAGTGATCCATTGGTCATGAATTCATACACTAATAGTCTTTCTTTTCCTTCATTGCAGAATCCTAGCAACCTGACCAAGTTCTTGTGGTGTGTCCGTCCAATAGTTTGGACTTCACTGGTGAACTCCTTCTCTGTTTCATGCTCAAGCTTGTCAATTTTTTTGACAGCAATGTGAGTACTGAGATCATCTTGTAGCTGGCCCTTGTACACAATACCAGAACCACCAGTGCCAAGCACTTTCTGGAATCCACTGGTTGCCTTCTCAAGCTCAGCATAAGTGAAGGTTTTCAAGGGCAATCCTATATTGTTTGATGACTGCAGAGACGGGACTTCCTTTATGGTTATAGTACAGTAAGTACCAAAGAGTATAATAGAAATCAGCAGAATGTTCACCAAGACAGAGCTTCCCAAAAACAATGAACTTCCAATGATCCAATTCTTCTTGTCTTTCTTCCATTTGTTGGAAGCAACGATCTCAGACTGTGTACCGTTGTTCTTTCGTACCTTGACATAGACTGTCCTCTGCACATCATCCCCCATTTTGCCATTTGACAAAGGCATCTTCTTCTTCCAACATGTATTATCTTCATCATGGAACACAGCAAGGGCACAGAAACAATCTGTCAGACAGAGTTTCTGACACTGATCCTTAGTTATGGGGCTATACTGCTCATAGTCAGACAGCGGCCAATCAACACGGCTCACTGGTATCAACTTAAACTGCATCATGACCGCTGCTTCATCCAAGTCGCAACTTTGTGGCTGGAAGTCTGGTTTGCAGCCTATGTACTTCCTCTCGTCATCAATAAATGAGTACTGCTCTGGGCAGATGCAGGTACTCTGGTTGTTTGTGCCATTCCATATACAATAACTGTTAAAACCGCAAATACCGCTTCCAACATTTGTTCGCTGTGCATCACAGATATTTGGGGGCTTGAAGTCCACTACTGACCATTCCTGATTACTCTGGTTGCTGGCTTTCTTTGGGTACATATATTGTCGGAAGACGCCATCTGGATCAAGTGTGGCACGTTGGTAGTAGTCTGCTATGGAGCTGATCGCCCCAGATGTGATTTCACTTTGGTTGCCGATATATATCACGCCAGTCGCATTGAACACCAGATTTGTGGTGTTCACAGCCATGGACCAATAGGGATCATATTTATAACCGGAGGGCACAGCAACAGTATAAAGGTACACACCAATATTTTGCAGGTCAAGGCGGAATCGGCCATTGGAGTAGTCTGCGGGGATGATCCGACTGCGGAGGCTCATTCCAGTGGTGAGCACCTGCGTGGGTAGGATGGTATCTGTAGGGTTTTTGAAGCTCTCCCATTTGGTAGAGCCATCTGAGGCAGCCAGTACAAAGTTTCCAGAATTGAGCATGGCAGCGTATGATACACCCACAACTTGGGGATTCCATACCTCTGTGCCGGCGGAGTCCTGGAGGGAGAGTGCCCCATTGGAGTTGAGCAGGATGCGTGAATTGGATGAAACTTGTACCGGCACTGGATCTAGATCAGTGGTCTTGGCATACCAAACCACTGTCTTGTCATTGATCTTGTTGAACCAGACTGCGAGCAGGTAGAAAGAGGTGTTACCCTCGATGGGCCAGAAGCCAAACGCGAACTCGCCAGATGGAGAGAGCCAAGAGGTGCTAGGCCCTTGTGGTGCCAAGGAGGAGTTCAAGGTGATGTTCTGTTGAGCTTGAAGGGGAGTAGAGGACAGCAGAAGGAGCAAGGACAAGAGAAGGAGAGCTGCCATAGGTTCTCTTGCGTTTGGCTCTCAGTTCCTGCATCTGATGGCCAACAGCCCAACATATGCATCTCTTTGTTTCAGGAGTCTTGGTTGACTTGACCTGACAGTGGATGAGTCATCGGAACCTTCATATCATTAAGCAGCTTTGAACTGGTCAATTAGGACAGTTGGCTACTCTACGCGTGTGGGTCCTTGTCCGTGTGTCTATTCCTTGCTGGATGTAGATGTGAATGGTTATGGGAGTTTGCAAGTGTTTGAAGGTGCTCCACTTCTAGCAGTCTGATTTTTTCGCATGCTTACAAGTTCTACAAGAAGAGAAGGCTGTTTTTTCCTGCTGTTAAATTTACGGCTTGCGTGGAGGCAGGTGCACAATGCCTACTTGTCCAAATTCCAACATCTACACCGGACGCTTCCAGTTATGCTTTTCCAGAAGCATGATCATGGTGGATTCTTGCCGTGAGGGTCATGCTTGGTGACTGATTTTCAATAGTGATCAGATTGGAACGAAGTTGGAACTATATAGGATAAAAAAAATAGGTTTATTTGAGGCCAATTTCCTTGGGTGCATTATTTTCTGAATTTTCGCTGCAACATATACTATTATACTCTCTTGAAGAAGTACGTATCTTTCAAGCTTGACAATTTTTCATTGTCGATTTTCATCAGTGTATGGCTCAATTTTTTTTTGAGTGTTCGTATTATCTCTCTCATATTGACTGAGACGTTCACTCTTTATGCTCTCGACTGGTCCAATTGGTGTCTACCAGCATCTGACACTGACAGCAACGTGCTACCAGCTTTGCCGGTGGGGAAGGATATAAGTTCATTTCCTCTTCCAGAAATCGATCGCACATACGACCAATCCAGTAAGATTCCTCGGGAGATATTTGAGGAAGCTAGCGTCGAGCAGAAACCTGACGATGTGCTATTGTGCGACTCACTCAACGTCGAGCAAAGATATGCCTACGATGAGATAATGGGCGCTGTTGAAAGCAACAAAGGTAGGGTGTTCTTTGTGGATGGACCTGGCGGGACTGGAAAGACCTTCTTGTACAGAGCACTTCTCGCAAAACTACGTAGCCAAGATAAGCTTGCCATTGCTACAGCTACATCTGGAGTCGCTGCGGCTATAATGCCAGGTGGGAGGACGGCTCACTCGCGTTTCAAGATACCTCTCACTCTTCAAGAGGGCGGTTGTTGTAGCTTCATGAAACAGAGTGGTACTGCCAAACTGTTACAGCAAGCAGCTCTCATAATTTGGGACGAGGCGACTATGACACAGAGGCAGAATGTGGAAACACTAGACAACAGTCTACGAGATATTATGAGTCGGTCAGACCTACCGTTTGGTGGAAAAACTGTTGTTTTTGGTGGAGATTTCACACATGTCCTGCCTGTTGTGAGGAAAGGATCTAGGGCTCAAATAGTCGACGCTTCTCTACGAAGGTCGTATCTTTGGGAATACATGCAACACTTAAAGCTCGTCCACAACATGGGGGCTCACAGTGACTCGTGGTTTGCAGATTATTTGTTGCGCATCGGTGGTGGAACGGAAGAGGTTAACGAAGATGACAATGTTCGTATTCCAGACGAGATTTGTGTCCCGTACTCTGGTGATGCCGAGAAAGATCTCCATACATTAATCGACACCATCTTCCCAGATCTAAATGCAAACATGGCCGAAAAATACTAAATCACCACTAGAGCTATTTTATCTACACGGAATGATTGGATGGACAAGATTAATATGAAAATGATTGATATGTTCCAAGGCGGGGAGACAGTGTATCACAGTTTCGACGTCGCGGTAGATGATCCACATAACTACTATCCATCAGAGTTCCTTAACAGTCTGACACCCAACGGACTGCCTCCACATGTCTTGAAACTCAAGATCGGGTGTCCTGTCATATTGCTTAGAAATATTGATCCTGCAAACGGGCTATGCAATGGTACAAGAGTGGTGGTGCGAGGATTCTGAAGAAATACAATCGACGCGGAAATTGTGGTGGGGCAACATGCTGATAAGCAGGTATTCCTTCCTCGAATACCGCTATGTTCGTCGGATGATGAGATGTTTCCATTCCAATTTAAGAGGAAACAGTTTCTTATCAGATTGAGCTTTGTCATGACGGTCAACAAGGCCCAGGGTCAGACTATCCCCAACGTCGGTGTGTACCTGCCCGCGCTGGTGTTCTCTCATGGACAGTTGTATGTTGCGATGTCTAGAGCCACGACAAGAACAAATATCAAAGTCCTTGTCCTACCTCCTGATGTGGTGGCAGTGGAGGAGGAGGCGAACAAGAAGGCAACGAAAAAGGCTCAAAAGAATGCCAAGAAAAGGACATCAAATAAGAAAATTAATGATAAGACGACTCAAATGATGCCGGGAACTCTCACGAAGAATATTGTATTTAAGGAGGTTTTAACGCGATAGACGAGGTAATATAACATTTCACTAATATAATGCATTTTTCATTCTATTTGTATTGTATACTAAATATTATTTGTGTAACGCTATACTTGTTACCATTTCTAAGTATTTTAATGTATTTTATCGGGCTCTACATGGAGATGATGTATACACACTACATGCATATTGGAAAATCATTTGTACATGTTTGATTCTACCATTTCTAGGTGAATGTTTGATATATTGTCCAACTCTTTGTATATTAAAATCTATACTATATTATACGTATTTTATGGTTCGGCCCCCGCTATATATAATTTCTGGCTCCGCCACTCCTCTCATGGAGAACATTGTTATACTATCATGCGATTTATGTCTTTTTAATACAAATATTTATCCCGTAGCAACGTACGGGCATTCAACTAGTTGGATACCTTAAGCCCCAGGGTAAGGCAAAGTGATATTGGGAATTTACTTTGAACATTGCCCCTATCCTTAGCATGCAGCATGCTTGATCTTTTAAGGGTGTGTTTAGATCCAAAAAATTTTGGGTTTTGGGCACCGTAGCAATTTCGTTTTTATTTGGTAATTCGTGTCTAATTATGGACTAATTAGGTTTAAAAGTTTCGTCTCGCGATTTCTCATCCAACTGTGCAATTAGTTTTTTTTTCGTCTACATTTAGTACTCCATGCATATGCCACAAGATTTGATGTGACGGGTACTATGCAAAATTTTTTGGGAACTAAACGGGGCCTAAGTATTGTTCCTTTCTAAACTGGAGACATGTACCACCATTTTAGTAAAAACTCTCAAAACTTGAAAGATATTTAACTCTATATCTATTGAAATGATAAAATCTGGAAAAAAAACAGTTTGATAATCTAGAAATTGCATTAACCTTCATACCAAGACATTTGTGTTTAGAGACAGATCCACCCACTTCTCATGGAGGTTGAGACACTCAAACAAAATTTCTTTACAGTTGCTCGTTCTGTACATGATGCGTTCTTAGTAAATTGGCTTGCCATGGAATTCAAACTAGGAAGTGCTCTTTGAGGCTCTCTGGTGTTCACCACTAGCTCCATGACTCTGGATGGCATTGCTGATGCTGGAATTCTTGATAAAGTGAATGCCTACTTTTTTTTTTGTTTTGTATGTGCACTTTGAAATGTCCATATACTATGTTGTTCAAATGATTTACCTTTGACTGATTGGGACAATTCCATCCCACAAAATGGTAATTATGTATATCTTCATAACCTCCATATATGTCAATGGGGAAGATATGGACTCCATAGCCTGAAGGCATAGAAGAGTTTTATCCATCCTCGTGTTGCAGCGCAAAGACATAATTGCTAATAGTACGTAAAATAAGCCAAAAGAAACTATGGTGGCTAATAAGGAAACATTTAATTAAAAAAAGAATAAGAGAAAAGAATAGGTCCATGGCATGAAGTTTGTTTGGGTTTGTCCACGGTAAAGCTTTGCTTGTACGAATGTCGTGGACGGGAAGAAACTGCGAAATGTGGACAAAGGAATGGAATTATGAGCCTGAAGCAACTGTCGTGGTCGTCGTCGTTCCTAGCGATGGAAAGCAACAATCCAGGGTGGCTGATTGTGGTGTGTCTTGTCCGTTAGCTTGTGGGGGAATCTTATGGGTTCATGGAGTATTCTCGCGTCAGATTGTAGAAAGTAGTAGCAGACTAGACGGAGACCGAAAAGAAACACAAGTCAGCAGACGTGAACAGAGAACAACGATGTCGGAAGTGGCACCGGGATCGCCCTTCGCCGGCGATAGCTGAACCCCGGCCGCCGCCGCCGTCTAGATCGATGTGTTCGCACGTGGCAGGGTTGGCGTGGTGAGCCTTCTTTACTAATCAGATCGTCCGGGAATCGAGGGAAACAACTAATAATAACTAGTTGGTTTCAACGATTTGGTGATGCAACGTCGCTCGACTGATGTCGTTTTTAGCCGTTTGTTTTGGTGGCTCCAGATGATAAGTGTGACATCAGACACCACATCTTCATTACCGTCCTGATGATCTCTCATTCTAAAGTGATACCATGCCAATCATGAAGGGGATGCATGGAACTCCTTTGATAGTTAAGGTGAGGCAACTATTTTTTA
Organism: Microstegium vimineum; assembly: GCA_022036555.1. Lineage (NCBI taxonomy): Eukaryota > Viridiplantae > Streptophyta > Magnoliopsida > Poales > Poaceae > Microstegium > Microstegium vimineum. The sequence continues at coordinate 7,912,418 of CM039131.1, forward strand.
AATATTTTTCCTAGAAAATTCATACAATTAAATATCACTAGATATGATTTAATTTTGTTAAGCTAAGAAAACTATGTAACCAGTGTTATTTTTTTTAAATCATGTCATATCTTATGGTGTCTAAAAAAGAACCATTTAAGAATTCTATGGTCTGATTAGTTTTAAAATTTTAAATTATAATTATTAGATTAGACTAAATTCAATTCAAAGTATTCAAACCAACTAGTTATATTATTAGATAACAAAAACAAATATCTGCTAGCAAGGGATGATAAAAATCTCAGTACGGCGGCTTGAAAAGCAAGAATAGCCTCACTCGTCTCGTGTCGCGGCTTGAAAAGCAAGAATAGCCTCACTCGTCTCGTGTTCTCTCTCTCTTTTATTCAGAACCTCTCCTTTATTATACTCGCAAATTTCCTACAAAAATCAATAGTAGGTAGGCTCCCTCGCCAACACACGATTGCTTTTGCTTCCCCACCGCTACTAGAATCCAAATCAATCGGCGGCTTTCTCATCAGTACTAGACTGCACTGCAGTCATCGCCCATCCAGCCCCTCTAGTGTCTCCTCCCCAAATCCCCAATCCCCTCGGCGCACGCGCGGCGGAGGTGCCATGGATATTAGGCTGCTGGTATCAGCGGACGCCACGCTCACCGCCGTGCGGCCCTGCTCCCGCCCTTCCACATCCGCGTTCCAGCGCCTGATTGTCCCGGGCCACCAGGCGTCGGCGTGCAGGTCCGTCCGCGCGCGCTCCGCCGCACCTGCCGCGCCAGCCGCGGGAGGCATCTCCGGGGTGAGGACGGATATCGATTCTTTCCCCCTTTTCAGTTTGTTTCGCATGAGTTTTTTTTTAAAAAAAAGAATAAGAGAAAAAGAATAGTATTTTCTTGTCCGCTGTTGGTTTGATTTTTTATTAGTACGGGGTTATCCGCTGCCCTTGTTCTAGTACCTGGCCTCTCATTGGGCCACGTAAAAGATTATCCAAACTTGGACCTTGCATCTTCGGACGGTGCTGACATCGACCTCATCCCCGCCGGCTCGCAGCGTCGCCCTGCCAGCTGGTAGCCGGCCTCAGGCATCCGCCCGACCCGCCCTCGGGACGACGTCGCCTGCTAATTTCGCGGTGTGGGATGAACTGATTAGTGAAACATTTTACAAGTATTTTTCCAACACATATGTTTATCTGCTCATCATGAGGACCTAGGCAGTTTAATGTCAGCAGAACCTTCGACGGACTCTACACCGATCAAACGTCAGCAGACGTAAGTGGATTTTTCAATGTAGCAGTGTGATTAGTGGAATGATGTCGGCTGCTCCACACCTAGGACAGCGAGTTACCTCTGCCTGCTGCAATGAAGGTTGCATATGCATGGTGTAATGTAACCACTTGTCTTCGCTTACTGGGTCTCAAGCCCATCTTAAGGAAGCATTTAGCGCATAAGAAATACTATGCATGTGCCTCTTTTGAAGACAGTGAAGCAACCAACAGAATTTGTTTGGCTGCACTTCTTAATAATACACATATAGCCTTGTGGATTTCAATTAATACCTTTCCCTACGAAAGCCTCTTTGGAGATCTATATATAATACTCCGTTGCAAGTCTCAACATTCTATATATAATACGCATATATGGTGCTGTTTATTTTGGAATCAATTCATAGTATGGCTTGGCGTGCAGTGTTGTAAGGCTGAAATGCTGAATATAAATAACAGTCGCTGTTGCAGAAATAACCTCATTATAAATTCCCGGTAGATTATGTGATGCCCTACAACCATTAACGTCTACCACCACTCTTCCACAAAGATATTTTTAGAGAGAGGAGGCATCGCCCGGTTGACGTCCAACGCCTACCGCTTTCTGTTTTGCTTCAAATTTTCCTCTCTGCCTCCGTTGGATTGGACTGTGTTTACTTATGCTTGGTATACCAAGCGTCCTTTCTTGGACTCCTTTTATTCTACCAAGCATCACTAGCATCCTTTGTTCAAGTTCCTTCTTAGCGTCTTAGATTGTCCAAATATTACTGCTTACTTAGTATATAGCCCACTATATATGTATGTATACTTCTTTTTACAATATTAGCAGGGCGATGATCCATGTCCCAAATTTGAAACTTAAGAGGCACATTTTCATTTTTTGTGCAATTCACATTGGTGTCATTGAAATTCCTCCTTCAGCAAGCACTTACATATCTATTAATCTCTCGAGGAAATTTTTCTCAAGGGTACCAAATCTATGGTTTTAGCCATCAATTTACTGTTGACAGTATATACCTGCCCCCTCCTTGTTCAGCATAGCAATGGAGTATACACGGTTGGTGACTTCATGACAACAAGGGACAATCTCCATGTTGTTCAACCTACTACACCAGTTGACCGAGGTACCTGTCCTTATAGCGTGACACATGTGTTCGCTTTCTTCGCAGTTTCCCAATCTACTAACTTCTTCTGTTTCTTTGCGCGCAGCTCTGGAGCTGCTGGTGCAGCACAGGATCTCTGGCTTCCCTGTGGTTGACGATGACTGGAACTTGGTTAGTTTATTTATTGTATATCTTTTCTCCAACTGTCGTGTATTCCTTTAGTGCTTACTCTTTTGTTATCGAACCACGCAAACTTAGCTGACTCGTGCTTTGTTAGCTTCGACTATTACATCTACAAGCTTGGCTATTATCACCAAAGTTATCTATGATGTCTATTATATTTCCAGTATTTTCTCCTTTAGGTTGGGGTTGTATCAGATTATGATCTGCTAGCTTTGGATTCGATTTCAGGTATTTATTTCTTCCTTGAACTTGGATTCTGTTGCTTACAAACAACTCATTACACCGTATGTTGTTCATAACCACACATAACAAGTGTTATTCATGTTATGAATTATGCGACAACTGTCTACCTTTTACTTGTCATTTGCAGTATATCACTTCAACTCGTACAGAACGTCGTACCTTTTCCATTACTTTTCTTCTATCCTGTAATTCAATTGTTGTATGTAGTGTTGTATACATAGTATCTCATAGTATTCACTGTCAGTGATGATATTTGTTTCATGATTCAGGAAATGAATTGGCCGATACAAATACAAGCATGTTTCCTGATGTGGATAGTACATGGAAGGTATTGTTTATCTTTTCTATAGCCTGGAGTATACATTGAATCATCCATGCTGGCTAGCTAATACTGTTATGGTGGGTAAGACCTATCAGAGGCGCTCCAACAGGGGCTGATTTGGTCGGTTGTCAGGTAGGCCTGTTGGCCACCAGAGTTAGTTGGATTAGGCCTAGAGTCCAGGATTAGGCCTAGAGTCCAGGAGGGTTATTTGCTTAGTTTGTTACTGAGTCATAGTTGGTTATTGAGTTAGTCGTCAAGAGGTCTTGTATAAGTATTGGACTCTGATAATGAAAGGAATTAGCCTGGGATTGAGACATAAGTCTCCCTTGGGCGCCCAGCCCTGTTCACCCTGTTCCTCTGTTTTCTCATCTAACTAGCGATCTCCCAAGGTGCCGAGCACGGTACCTCCACCTCGCCGCCGTTCCTTCAAACCCAAGCCTCCAGTCCGCCATTGCTATAACCTACGCAGCCTAGCCTCTAACAACCTGGTATCAGAGACCATGGCGTCTGGATCTTCCGCCGCGCCGTCCGCTTCTGTCGTCCGCCTCGGTGCCGCTTCCGTCCGCAACTGCCGCGCCAGCCTCCAACACAACACCTGCAACCATGGACGCGACGGGAGCCCCGCGGCCCCAACCCACCCTCGAGGAGAGCATGGCGGCTCTGGTGCTCTCCGTACAGGGCATGCAGCGCCAGCTGGGCGAGGTTTCCCTGCGCCCGGCCGCCGTGGAAAACAGGGCCGAACCATCGGAGCGGCCCGCCTTGCCATACACTGCGCCGCCGCTGCTCGGCATGCCAGGCTACGGTGGTTTGTGTTAGAATAGGCGCCCTTTAGGCTGGTCAGGACCCTAATCGGCGCAGGACTGTTTGGGTTAGATAGATATGGCAGGCCAGATAGATACGGATACGACAAGGACTCTTGATCCTTATAGGATTCTGGATCCTTGCTTGTATATATATGTAATTGTACCTTGCCTCATCAATCAATCCAATCTATTCCTGATTATACTTTCCTTAATGGTAATCAAAGCCTAGGTCAATTTTTTTTTCTCTCTCTTCCGCTGCCCTAACCCGCGCGTCGGCTCCCCTTGCCGTGCGTTCCTTCCGCTGCCCGCACTGGCTCGCACGGCTCAGGCCCGCGCTGCCGCTGCAGCCGCCAGCCCACCCACGGGGCCCTCTGGTCCCCCCTGGCAGTGCCCCTACACCCGCCGTCGATCTCCGTGCCGCCATGCTTCATCATGAAGCCGTGGCTCTGCTGCAGCAGTCCACCAGCGCGCAGCAACAGCAGCAGCCTGCCCCCGGTGGTGGTCGCTCCTGGCCCAGCTACTACAACCCCTGGATGGGCTCGATCCAGATGTGGCCAGGAGGCCCCCGCCCTCCGTTAGCACCGATCCCGGTGCCCCCTCACCTCCAGGCGCAGCAACAGCAGGCGCACCAGCAGGCGCTCCTCGCACAGCAGCAGCAGCAGACCTTCGTCACCCACAGCCAGGCTGCTACCCCTGACGGTGCTGCACACTGGGTTGCCCCCGGGTACTACAACCCCGTGGCTGGCCTTCCCTCCTGGGATCCGACGGCGCTTGCCTCCACCTTCAGCACCACGTCCCTGACTCCACCTTCGTCCGGCGACTGGTATTTCGACTCAGGTGCTACCTCCCACATGACATCCCAGTCCTCCTCTCTTTCACATATTCTTCCTTCGCGGTATCCTACTCCTTCATCTATTGTCGTAGGTAATGGTTCCGTCATGCCTGTCACTGCTACTGGTTTTACAGAGTTGTCTCCTTCTTTGCGTCTTAATAATGTTCTTGTGTCACCACAACTTATTAAGAATCTCATCTCTGTCCGCCAATTTACTATCGACAATAATTGTTTTGTGGAGTTTGACCCTGCTGGTTGTTCTGTGAAAGCTCTTCCCTCCCGGACCGAGATCGTCAGGTGCAATAGCTCCGGGCCGCTGTACCCTCTGCGCCTACCTCCAGCTCACTCCCTTGTCGCTTAGGCTTCTTCCCCGCTGTGGCATCGGCGACTTGGCCACCCTGGTCATGAGGCGTTGTCCAAACTTGCGTCCAGTACTTCGTGCCATATTAGTGATTGTTCAGATTTGTGTCATGCTTGTCAGTTAGGGCGTCATGTTCGTTTGCCCTTTTATCCGTCCACCTCTCGTGCGTCTAGCAAGTTTGATCTCATTCACTGTGATCTGTGGACCTCCCCGGTCGTCAGTGTCTCTGGTTATAAATATTACTTGGTTATACTGGACGACTGCACTCATTACTTGTGGACATTTCCTTTGCGCCTCAAATCTGACACTTTCAGCACGCTGGCTCAGTTCATCGCCCATGTCTCCACTCAATTTGACACACGTGTCAAGTCGGTCCAGTGCGACAATGGGAAAGAGTTCGACAACTCGAGTACTCGCCACTTCCTCGCTCAGGGGATCCATCTTCGCATGTCCTGCCCCTACACCTCGTCTCAGAACGGTAAAGCTGAACGCATTATTCGCACCATCAATAATGTCATTCGCTCACTGCTCTTTCAGGCATCTATGCCAACCTCCTATTGGGTGGAGGCCCTCTCCACAGCCACTGTCCTCCTTAACATATTGCCTACCAAAACTCTCCAGCTCTCTACACCCCACTTTACATTATTTGCAAAGCTGCCTACGTATGATCATCTTCGGGTTTTTGGTTGCAAATGTTATCCAAACATATCTGCCACCACACCTCACAAACTCGCTCCCAGGTCTGCTCTCTGTGTCTTTTTAGGCTACTCCTCCCACCATAAAGGATACCGCTGCCTTGACCTTTCCAGCAATAGAGTTATCATCTCCAGGCACGTCATCTTTGATGAAACGGCCTTTCCCTTTGCTGAACGTCTTGGTCCTAGCACCCCGGCCGACCTTGAGTTTCTTGATTTTACTGATGATGTGGTGCCAGCTCCTATTGGACCCTCGCCCACTTTGTTTCCTGCAGGCACGTCTCCCAGCATCTCCGACGCTCTTGCTGTCCCTGCCGGTCCTCATGTGGTCGACCCTGGGGCACCTTCTGGCGACACCAGCGCCCCTGCCGGTCACTCTGTGACTGTGCCTGGGGCGCCCGAGGCTGCTGATGACTTCCCGGTGCCGACGCTCTACATCCCACCGGCGCTCCGGTCACCGGGGCCTCCTTCCGTGCCACGCGCGGCATCCGCGACGGGGCCTCTCTACGTCCCGCCAGCCCTTCGGGCTGGCGCGTCGTCACCTACGTCGTCGACGAGTTCAGCGCCACCACAGGCGCCCGCGGGCCTCCGCCCGGATTTCCGCCTCTTCGCCCCGAGCGCCTCTTCGAGCACCACTACAGCCGCCAGCCTCGACCTCCACCTGTGCCCGCATCGCCAAGTACTACTGCTGCCTTGCCTAAGGGTGCCGTTCCTGTTCGCCCCGTGAGCAACCAACATGCTATGGGCTCGCGGGCGAAGAGTGGTTTTCGGATGCCGGCCACTTATCACACCGTCTCGCTCTCTCCAGTGCCGAAGACTTTCCGCAGTGCTCTTGTCGACCCCAATTGGCGAGCGGCTATGGAAGAAGAACATCGTGCCCTTCTGCAGAATGACACCTGGGCTCTCGTACCTCGCCCCCCTCGGGCCAATGTTGTCACTGGCAAGTGGATCTTCCGGCATAAGTTCAAGTCTGATGGTTCCCTTGAGAGGTACAAGGCCCGCTGGGTACTCCGTGGTTTCACTCAACGTCCTGGTGTGGATTTTGATGAGACTTTCAGTCCGGTGGTGAAACCTGCTACTGTCCGCACAGTGCTCTCGTTGGCTCTTTCACGCAACTGGCCCATCCACCAGCTCGACGTTAAGAATGCCTTTCTCCATGAGACTCTGAATGAGACAGTGTATTGCCAGCAGCCCTCCGGGTTTGAGGATCCTACTCGTCCTGCGTATGTCTGCCTGCTCAAGAAGTCCCTCTACGGTCTCAAGCAGGCCCCACGTGCTTGGTACAGTCGAATGACTACCTACCTTCGGTCCATCGGTTTTGTTGAAGCTAAGTCAGATACATCACTCTTCATTTACCATCGCGGCTCCGACACAGCTTACTTGTTGCTCTATGTGGATGACATTGTCCTCACAGCTTCCTCTTCTGATCTTCTTCGGCGGATCATCTCAGCCCTGCAGCGAGAGTTTGCCATGAAAGATCTGGGAGAATTGCATCACTTCCTCGGTATGCAGGTTCAGCAAAGCAGTGCTGGTTTACTACTCTCCCAGCGACAGTACATGTTGGATATTCTGGATCGCGCTGGTATGGCAGAATGCAAGCCTTGCTCTACTCCAGTTGACACCAATCCAAAGATTGCTGCAGCTGACGGGGCCCAAGTGTCTGATGCCACAGACTTTCGCAGTCTTGCTGGCGCCCTACAGTATCTGACATTCACCCGCCCGGACATTGCGTACGCCGTTCAGCAAGTGTGCCTTCATATGCACGCCCCTCGAGAGCCTCATCTTGCTGCCTGAAGCGGATTCTCCGGTATATCCGAGGCACACTTCACCTTGGTCTACTGCTGCGACCATCTTCCTCTACGGATCTTGTCGTTTACACCGATGTTGATTGGGCTGGTTGTCCAGACACTCGCAAGTCCACCTCGGGCTATGCGGTATTCCTTGGTGATAACTTAGTCTCCTGGTCATCCAAGCGGCAGAACACAGTATCAAGATCCAGTGCTGAAGCTGAGTATCGCGTAGTGGCTAATGGAGTTGCAGAAGCCACCTGGCTGCGACAGCTTCTCATCGAGCTGCACACGCCCCTTCGGCGCGCCACGCTGGTGTATTGTGACAACATCAGCGCAGTCTACATGTCCTCCAATCCAATTCAGCATCAGCGTACCAAGCACATTGAAATTGATCTTCACTTCGTTCGAGAGCGAGTTGCCATTGGTGATCTCCGTGTCCAGCATGTTCCTACCACTTCACAATATGCGGATATCTTCACCAAAGGGCTGCCTTCTTCGGTCTTCACGGAGTTTCGGTCCAGTCTAAACGTGCAAAGTGGCTGACGTTTGGACTGCGGGCGTGTGTTAGAATAGGCGCCCTTTGGGCTGGTCAGGACCCTAATCGGCGCAGGACTGTTTGGGTTAGATAGATATGGCAGGCCAGATAGATACGGATACGGCAAGGACTTTTGATCCTTATAGGATTCTGGATCCTTGCCTGTATATATATGTAATTGTACCTTGCCTCATATCAATCAATCCAATCTATTCCTGATTATACTTTCCTTCAGTTTGCCCCCACGGCCAGCAACAGGACCGGTCATCACGGAGATCCTCTCGACACCGTCGCTTCCGGCACCAGCAGCTGTCACCTCACCGCCGCCCCCTCCCGACCACCACAAATGGGGCTGCCGATCCAGTCAATCCCGTTTCCGCCGTCGCCATCGCCGATTCCGTCGCTGTCCTCCATCATGCAAGGACCGATCTACTCGTCTGCGACGTCGGTGCACGCCTCACAGCCCCCGGAGGGCCATGGTGAAGGACAGGGCGTCCCCAAGTACCACAAGCTGTCTTTTCCCTCGTAGACGGCGAGAAGGATCCGCTGGGATGGCTGAACAAGTGTGAGGCCTTCTTCCGCGGACAACTCACCCGCGAGGACGACAAAGTCTGGCTCGCCTCCTTCCACCTGACGGACAATGCTCAGCAGTGGTACTATGTACTGGAACGCGACGTCGGGCGGCCGTCATGGGCTTCGTTCCGCCTGCTGTGCCAGCAACGCTTTGGACCAGTTCTGTCGACGAACCACCTCGCCGATCTCGCCCGGCTGCCGTTCAAGGACAACGTCGACACATACATGAACGCCTTCCAGGCTCGCCTGGCGTATGCCGGCCGATTGGACCCTGTACAGCAAGCTCAGTTGTTCACAGGGGGTTTACCAGAGCATCTGCGCGTGGACGTCGAGCTTCATGAACCGCAAGACCTGCACCGAGCCATGCGACTGGCACGAGCATACGAGCGCCGGAACGCGCCTGTCCTGGCCCTGCCGGCGCCTCCACGATCCCCGCGCCGTCTCGGTCCGCAGGCCTCGTCCGGTGCTGCACCAACTCCACCAACCGCGGCCAAGCCTGAATCCGGGCCGGGGCGACCTTTCAAACGATTGACCCCGACGGAGATGACGGAGCGGCGCAAGCTCGGTCTATGCTACAATTGTGATGAGCCATATGTGCAAGGGCATAGGTGTGCTCGGCTGTTCTACCTGGAGGCATTGGACTACATTGTGGAGGACCACCATCCGATGATGAGGATAGTCCTGCTGCTGCTACCATCGGACCGCCCACCATCTCGCTGGCAGCGATCGCGGGTGTCCGCACCGAAGATACCATGCAGGTCCACATCCAGATCGGCAAGGAGTGGGGCGTAGCTCTGCTGGACTCAGGCTCGACGCACAATTTCATCCGTGGCGACGTCGCACGCCGCGCCGGCCTTTACTCTGATCCATGCCCGGGTGCCGGGGTGATCGTGGCCAACAGTGATCGCGTCGCGTGCCGTGGACTGGCACGGGATGTGGGCATCCGCATCGCTGACGAATTCTTCTCCGTCGACTGCTATTCTATTCCACTGGACAAGTGGGACATGATCTTGGGCGTCACGTTCTTGCGTACGTTGGGCCCAATTCTCTGGGACTTTGATGATCTTTGCATGGCATTCACCCGAGGAGGCCGCAGAATATTCTGGAGGGGAATCGGCTCTACTCGACACGACGTCCAGTCCACTGCCCGTGCCAGCGCTCTACGGGCGACAGAGTCGCCGGCCCTTCTCGACAAGCTGTTGGCATCCTTTGAGGACGTGTTCGAACCACCGGAGGGTCTGCCACCAGCACGCGACTGCGACCACAGGATTCATCTCCTACCAGACACAGCGCCAGTGGCCGTAAGGCCCTATCGGTACCCGCAGCTCCAAAAGGATGAACTGGAAGCGCAGTGTGCTGAGATGCTCAAGCAGGGCACCATACGGCCCAGTACAGCAGCGTTCTCGGCCCCGGTTCTGTTGGTGAGGAAACAGGACAACTCGTGGCGTTTTTGTGTGGACTACAGGGCTCTGAACGAGCGGACTGTGAAGGATAGATTCCCTATACCAGTGGTGGAAGAATTGCTCGACGAGTTACATGGCACTCGCTATTTTACAAAGCTTGATCTCCGTTCGGGCTATCACCAAGTGCGTATGCATCCAGCGGATATCGAGAAGACGGCCTTCCGAACACACCACGGGCACTTTGAATTCCTGGTTATACCCTTCGGTTTGACCAACGCGCCGGCGACATTTCAGAGCCTAATGAACGCGGTGCTGCAGCCGTTCCTTTGCAAATTCGTCCTAGTATTTTTTGATGATATATTAATCTAGTCCCTCTTGGTCCCAACACCTGCAGCACCTGAACGCCGTGCTCACGGCCCTGCGACAGCACCACCTGCATGTGAAACGCAGCAAGTGCGCGTTTGCAACAACAACTGTGGCTTACCTCGGCCACGTGATCAACGGAGAAGGCGTGGCCATGGATGGGGACAAGGTGGATGCGGTGCTGAATTGGCCTCAGCCGCGTTCTGCGCGGGGGCTCCGAGGATTCCTTGGCCTGGCTGGGTATTACAGGCGCTTTATCCAGGGCTTCGGCGTCACAGCAGCGCCCCTCACGCAACTGCTCAAGAAGAATGCCTTTGACTGGACACCGGAGGCAACAGCAGCGTTTGATGCGCTCCGGCGCGCCCTGTCCATGGCGCCCGTGCTGCACCTACCGAACTTCGACGCCCCGTTTATGGTGGACTGCGATGCGTCAGGCACCGGCTTCGGTGCGGTGCTCCATCAAGGCGAGGGACCCATTGCATTCTTCAGCCGGCCGTTTGCGCAGCGACACCTCAAGCTAGCAGCCTATGAACGCGAGCTCATTGGCCTCGTTCAGGCTGTCCGTCACTGGCGGCCGTATCTTTGGGGACGCCGTTTCACCATCCGTACCGACCACTACGCGCTGAAATTCCTCTTGGACCAACGCCTGACGACGGTTCCCCAGCATCAGTGGGTAAGCAAGTTATTCGGCTTTGATTTCCAGGTGGTCTACAGGCCGGGTCCCCTCAACTCGGTCGCCGACGCACTCTCCCGTCGGCTGGAGGAAGTCCAGCACGTTGCTGCTCTGTCGGCGCCCACGTTCGAGCTCTACAGCGACCTCCGCCGCGAGCTCCAGGAGGATGCGGAGCTGCGCACGCTGCGGGACTCCATTGTGGCCGAGCGTGGAGAACCGTGGAGGGTGGTCGATGGCCTCATCCTTCACGGCAACCGACTCTTTATCCCGGCCACCTCTGCAGCATTGCCGGAGGTACTTCAGCTGGCCCACGCCGGGCACGAAGGGATTCAGCGCACTTTACAGCGGCTTCGCGCGGACTTCTTCGTCGACCATGACCGTGGGCTGGTGCGTGACTTGGTGCGCTCCTGCACCACATGTCAGCGGAACAAGACTGAAGCGCTGCATCCAGCAGGGTTGCTGCAGCCGCTGGAGGTGCCGTCGCGTGTGTGGGAGGACATCTCTATGGACTTCATCGAAGGTCTCCCCCGCGTCCATGGCAAGAGCGTGATTCTGACGGTGGTTGACAGATTCTCCAAGTATGCGCATTTCATAGCATTGAGCCATCCCTATACTGCTCTCTCAGTTGCGCGGGCATTCTTCGACGCAATTGTCCGCCTCCATGGTTTCCCAAGCTCCATAGTCAGTGACCGTGATCCGGTATTCACGGGACATGTTTGGCGTGATCTCTTCAAGTTCGCTGGTGTCAAGTTGAAGATGAGTACGGCTTTCCACCCACAGACCGATGGTCAGTCAGAAGTGGTTAACAAGACCATCGCTATGTACCTCCGCTGCATCATCAGTGATCGTCCCCGTTCTTGGCTTGACTGGTTACCTTGGGCGGAATATTGTTATAACACGGCGTATCACACCGCTCTTCGGACTACACCATTCCAGGTGGTTTATGGCCGCCCTCCGCCGGCCATTGTTCCATATGTTGCAGGAACATCTCTTACAGAAGCCGTCGACGTCGTGCTGCAGGATCGGGATGCCTTCGTCTCTGATGTCCGGGAACGGCTGCTCCAAGCACAGGAGTATGCGAAGCGCCACTATGATGTTCATCACAGACAGTTGGAGTTCTCCGTTGGGGATTGGGTCTGGCTACGCCTGCTTCACCGACCAGCCCAATCCCTGGTGGCTGGCCCCCGAGGCAAACTTAGCCCCGGTTTGCTGGGCCTTTTCAAGTGGTGGAGCGCGTCGGGGAAGTGGCCTACCGTCTCCAACTTCCGGAGGGAGCCCGGATTCATGATGTTTTTCATGTGGGCGTGCTGAAACCGTTCAGGGGTGAAGTTCAACCATCAGAGCTGCCGGCTCTGCCTCCTCTTCGTCATGGCCACGTTCTGGTGGCCCCTGAGCGGGCAGTGCGGGCTCAGCTGCGATGGGGTGTTTGGCACGTGCTTGTCAAGTGGTCTCATCTTCCAGAACAGGAGGCTACTTGGGAACCTCTTCCGGAACTCGTGAACATTTTCCCGCCTTTCAACTCGAGGACGAGCTGTTCGTCGAGGGGGGGAGTGATGTTATGGTGGGTAAGACCTATCAGAGGCGCTCCAACAGGGGCTGATTTGGTCGGTTGTCAGGTAGGCCTGTTGGCCACCAGAGTTAGTTGGATTAGGCCTAGAGTCCAGAATTACTCCTAGAGTCCAGGAGGGTTATTTGCTTAGTTTGTTACTGAGTCATAGTTGGTTATTGAGTTAGTCGTCAAGAGGTCTTGTATAAGTATTGGACTATGATAATGAAAGGAATTAGCCTGGGATTGAGACATAAGTCTCCCTTGGGCGCCCAGCCCTGTTCACCCTGTTCCTCTGTTTTCTCATCTAACTAGCGATCTCCCAAGGTGCCGAGCACGGCACCTCCACCTCGCCGCCGTTCCTTCAAACCCAAGCCTCCAGTCCGCCATTGCTATAACCTACGCAGCCTAGCCTCTAACAAATACTATCTCAAAATATAATATTTTCTACATCATCTGTATTTTCTTGACCTTCTTAGTGCCACCTTTCAAGATAGTTTGCTGTGGAGGCTTCTTTAAGCAATTTATATGTTGATAAAAATAGGTCCTAGGTATAACAAAATGTTTTAACTACATCAGTCCTCCTTTTATATTTACTGTGTTCTGCAGTACAGTTTGACCACATTTTTGTACTTCAGGAATACCCGATCTGTCAGTCTATCATAAAAACTATACCTTCGAAGCTGTTAAAATGAGGATAACCTGCTCCATTGTTTATACAGTCAGATTAATTATCTAATTAGCTTTCACTATTTTCATGAACGAATTATTGTTTGTGTCTTGTGATAAACTTTTTTTAACTTATACTTACTGTTCTACAGACATTCCATGAGTTACAGAGACTATTAAGCAAAACTAACGGGAAGGTCATTGGTGATGTAATGACTTCTTCACCTTTAGCAGTGCGTAAAAATACTAATCTTGATGCTGCTACAAGGTTGCTGCTTGAAACTAAATACCGGAGACTGCCTGTAGTTGATAGCATGGGGAAACTAGTGAGTGGATCCTTCCTTGCAATTTTTGTTCATTTGCTATAGCTCAATATACCCTTAACAATACCTTTTTGTGTTGAAACACAATTCAATTTCCATTCCTGAAGGTTGGGATGATTACAAGGGGAAATGTCGTCAGTGCTGCCATCAAAATAAAGAAGAAAATTGAAGAAGGTGCTTGAACTAGATTGCTCGTCACTGCTTGGAGTTAATCATGCAACCATTAGGCAATCAATTCATTGAGGCATTGACGTGGTGATGTTCAAAGTGTAGCCACATATTTTCCTTCTCAATACTAGGTAGTGTACTAGTGTAGCAGTGTGTAGGTTCATATTCACTGTTTCTCATCGTATCCATCAACATTTTTATTGATTTACATAGTGGAATCAAGAGCTTGTGATATGATGGAAACCTTGAATTGATCGAATCAATGTCTGTTTCAAATTTGTTATGATTTCAACGTAATCTTGTCCAGAAGCTCGTTTCATCTCACAGCACAGCAGATAACTAGATAAGCCCAAAACAAGTGCTGTATATCCAACACGCTCAAATTTAAATTACTCTACTCACATAAATATCCAACATCCATTTGAGCACCGCTGTGGTTGTGAAGCCTCACTAGGCGCAAGCAACCCAACAAATGATGGCAATGGTGCTCCGTCAAGACTCAAGAGGGTGAATTTTGGTACGCAGTTTAGAAACTATGCTTGTCATCTCACTTCTTTTTGTTGCATTGATGTCAATTTTGTTTCACTATGTACACTTGATATGATTCGGGATGCCTAACTGCAAAAATTAGACTAGACTCTCAATTATTGTTCCATTGTCTGTAAAAGAAAAATAAGTTAAACAATGTGAACAAATCATAACCGAAGGAAGTCCATGATAATAAACAAAGAATCAAAGATATGCAAAGTTTGCAGGACTACCATAAAATGCACTACTAAAATCTAAAAATTATTGGAAGTGGATTTGTTAACACCAGATTTTTGCACAATGACAAGTGGGCCAGTGTACGGTGAGTCGGCGGAGATAGATGCTCAGAGCATTCGGCAAAGTCCGTGCGGTCGGTTAATTCCCGGTTTCGGCGATTGATCGTGCAATCGGTTAATCAGAAGAAGAGCGGTTTCCATCGGAGCGACAAAGGCGGCAAGTGAGAGCCGAATTAGTAGCGATGGTTGCGATAATTAAGGTAATGAAGACTCCGAAGGAAATCAAAGTCAAAATATTGTATCTTTTCCTTTAATATTTTGTAGTCGTGTCCTCTTAGGACTCATGTCATGGCCAGGGTATAAATATAAGCCCTTAGCTATTGTAAAAGGTGTTCACAACCAAATCAATACAACCGGCCCCGTGCCAACTTCGAGTCCTCTTGTCGTGTCGTCGAGTTCTTCGAGAGGAATCATCGATCTATCGACCTCCGTAAGTCTTGACAACCTTGTTATCATGTCTAGTATCATGCGGTGGATTTAGATGTTGATGCAAGTAGTCTTGTTTATTGTCAATGATCGTGCGGCGGATCCTTAATTGATGATCAAGAAGTCTTTAGTTATGTTTAGTTTACAATTAAATACCGTGCGGCAGGTATTTGCTTGACATGCTTAACATAAGCAAGATAGTTATCGGCTCTCGTAGATTTAGCAAAATCTATTGGATTCATTAAGTTATCGTGTTGCATGTTTTAGATAATCTTTACATATTTGCAAACACTCTTTTGCCCAATCTAGATTGATACGGTTCGGCTCTTATATAGATCTATCTATGCTACAATGAGTTATTGCTTTCATGTTGCTCTTATAAGTAGATCTTATATCTATAATAGCCGAATTAGTTTGAATT
The DNA here is from genome assembly GCA_022036555.1 of Microstegium vimineum. Taxonomy (NCBI): domain Eukaryota; kingdom Viridiplantae; phylum Streptophyta; class Magnoliopsida; order Poales; family Poaceae; genus Microstegium; species Microstegium vimineum. The sequence goes on from CM039131.1 coordinate 7,927,928, forward strand.
TAGATTGCTACGTGTTGCGGGTTCATGCATGCTATCCATGTTTAAGCTTTAATGACGCTAGGTATCGTGCGGCAGATGCAGACTTTGGATTAGTTTAATCATGTTTGCTTACGTGTTTCCTTTTTCATGGACCCCAATTCGGCTGATTGCTGAGCTTGGTTATGCTTTAATCTATATTCAACTATGATTCGTTTGTACGTCCTTTTCCCATGCATACGCATTCGGCAATCGATGGTTTACGTGCTTTATGTCTGTTTTAGCCGAATGTTCCATAAAACCTGTTGGCAGATAGCTTTCATAGCTGTATGTCGTTGTAATTGGCTTCAGGGTCGTACATATGGAACTGTCTGGTATTATCCGGCATGTTCCAGTTTATATCTAATGACTTTCATCCCTTGTTAGTTTCAGGTCAAACTGACTGGCACTTTTTCGGTTCTCGAAGCACCCGGGCTCCGTTTGAAGCCACGCTTTCCGGCTTGCTGTGTGTGAGACGCAGTACGTCACTTTTTGTGTCAACACACTTTTTGGCACGCTCGGTGGGACCTACCATACTTTCAAGATGCCTGAAATCAACAATTCAGAGATTCTGAATGTAACAATTGATGAATTGCCTGAGGAGATGAAGGCTGCGGTTCAGAAGGCGTGCGATGAGTTTCAGGACAAGTGCTTGATGTCCTTCTCAAGGAACAAAAGCAGCAAGGTTTTTCAGAAGCAGTCCCTTCCGAGGACTCTCCTCCCGCATCGGACTGACTACACTGAGGAAGAGGATGCACGGAAAGTGGTTGAAGTGGTTCACAAGGCTGTAAGCGATACTATAAGGAACCATCACACCGCTTTCCTGAATACCTTTCGCTCAATCATGGTTAATACATTCGGTCCGACAGTTGACAAGTGCTTTGAGGAGTTTGCTGGTCCAATGCAAGGACCGATGTTGTTCAATGTACCAAAGCGCCAAGAGAAGGCGGCTGGGGATGGTGGAGTGTCCGACATCAACCAAGGCGGATTGCTTCCTCATCAGCAACCAACCTACGACCAGCTCACGTTCGGCACAACAGGAGAAATCCCAAATTCCGCTTCCAAGGTGTCTCCATTAGTGAACAGACTACAAAAAAATATGTATGGAGGAGAGTATCAAGAGTTTACCGATTGCAGCGCCATCAATGCTCTCCCGAATCCTGGGTACGAAAACCCAACATGGATGCCTTTTGAAGGGCATGCACGTGGAGCCCCTAATTCTAATGTTGATCTCATCATGGATCGGATGGCGGACATGATGAAGAATCAGTTCGGCTTAAAGCCGAAGAATCAGTCCTATGCATACAAGTCCCCTTATCTAGAGTGGTACAACCAAGTGGCTCTCCCTGCAAGGATTAAGGCTCCCGCAGATCTAACCAAGTTCTCAGGCCAAGATGACACCAACACTATAGAGCACATCAGTCGATACTTGATGCAGCTGGGAGAAGCATCCATGGATGACGCTTGGAGGATTCGGTATTTCCCTTTGTCTCTGACCGGACCAGCCTTCACGTGGTTTGCGTCTCTGCTGGCGAACTCCATCGGCAGCTGGGCGGATTTAGAGCAGAAATTCCATGCGCACTTCTTCACAGGCACCAATGAGAAGAAGCTAGTCAATCTCATGGGCTTGAGACAGAGGGCTAATGAGACGCCCTAAGAGTATCTCCGCGAGTTCAAAGAAACCAAAAACCTGTGCTATTCTCTGAATCTACCAGATGACCAGTTGCCGGGGATGGCAGTGGCAGGCATGCAGCCGAACATCAGAGAGAAGCTGTTCGACATGGACTTCGAGGACCTTGGTCAGTTGTCACAACGTTTGGAGATGATGAGTAACCAGGCTCAATGATTCAGAAGAGACAACCGTTTTCAGAAAGGTGATATGACTAATACAGTGTATCAGAGTTTCCTAGAAGAGGCAACAGAGTTCGAAGACGAGGATGAGGTCGCCGCAGCCGAACTGGTCTGGGCAAAGGAACCAACTCAAGTCAATCAGCGATGGTTGAGGCAGCAAAAAGGTACTTACGACTTTGATGTATCCAAATCAGACAAGCTGTTCGAGTTGTTGCTCAGGGAAGGACGCATCAAGCTGCCTAAAGGACACCCTATGCTGCGTCCTGAAGGAGTAAAGGACAAGAGATTTTGCGGCTACCACAACACCAATTCTCATGCCATCAACGATTGCCGGGTGTTCAGAATGAAGATCCAGAAAGCTATTCAGGAGGGACATTTGAAGTTTGATGGCAAGATGAAGATTGACGCTAACCCTTTTGCACAGAACAGAGTATCTTTCTCTATGAATATGGTTGCCGTGGAAGACTCCAAGGGCAAGGGCGAGATGAAAGTGCTAACCTCAGATAGAGCGAAAAAGTCTAGTGCTGTTGACCCTAATCGGCAGATTACAGATGAGGAGCTTCGTCAACGAGGATAGTTCTAGAGTAGCCGAACTGAAAGAGGGGAAGCTTCCAAACCTAGGGTCACAACGCGGATCCTGTTGAACAAGTGGCAGCGGGAGCAAGAGCAGTATCAGAGGCGGATGCATTACGAGGAGCAGAGATTCATAGAGGAACGTCAGAGGCATGAGGAAGAAGTGTATCAGAGGGCACAGGAGCGCTTGAGAGAGCAGGAGCAGTCTCATTGGGGATGCTCGTTTTTCAAACATTGTTGGAATGAAGGCCTAAAGTTGCCTACTAGAGATAACTGCCCCGGATGCAGTGATCGGTATTCAGGGTATAGGCAGTCTCAGCTCAACCGCCGTCTGGTACATGAAAGACTTCGAGCACATGCTCCTGGGGACGATCGGCGTTTAAAAATAGGCGACTCAGAGGATCGGCAAGGTAAAAGGTTTGTCGATCAAGAGTGGGTTCGTTCTGAGGAACGAGAGCATTGGGAGTATGCATGGCAGAACGGGCAGTGGTGTCCACCAGGTCTGAAGAAGAGCCAGAAAAGGAGGGTGCAACGCTTAAGGAACAAAGAGCTAGCACAAGGGACTGCCGAACAGAAACCGACATGGCGTCCTAAGGGAAAATCCAGTGGATACAACCGTTCGGCTGATACGTACATTGCCTTCTTCATTCCATTAGAATTTATAGCTCCTGAGGACCAATATATCCAAGATGAAGTGTCTTCAGATGATGATGAGAATGAGTATCAGAACCTGATGGCCCAGCGTGTCCTGACTCAACAACCAGTGTTCGACAAACCAGCTAGACATCGACACTTGAAGGCGCTTTACGTGAAGGGATACATCAATGGCAAGCCCCTAACCAAGATGCTGGTTGATGGAGGAGCTGCCATCAATATCATGCCATATACTACCTCCAGGAAGCTCGGAATGACCAATGAGGAATTGTTGAAGACCGATTTGGTACTCAGAGACTTTGCTGGCAACCCTTCCGACACTCAGGGGGCAATGCACATCGAGTTGATGATTGTGTCAAAGACTCTGATCACTACCTTCTTTGTCATAGACGGCAAGGGGACATATAGTCTGCTACTTGGAAGAGATTGGATCCATGCTAACTACTGCATACCTTCAACCATGCATCAGGCTCTCATTCAATGGGTTGGAGATGATGTGGAGATTGTTCAGGCCGATGATTTGGTAAGTGTTGCTGCCACAGAGCCTGTCTGGAGTATGATGGCTTCGATTGTTTATCTGGAAAGATGTGGGGAGAAGGTCCTGTGAATGTCTCCGGCAAGGGCCAACAGCCGATCCAAGCAATCGGCTCTAAGAGTAATTTTTAATGGGGAACACGATCGATGACAACGAAGGGAAGCTGGGACGTGGCTTCATGTCGGTCGATAAGCTAGAGGAAATAAATGTTGATGATAGTGTTAAACCAAGGCCGATGTTCATCAGTGCAAATTTAGACCAAGAGCATAGGTTGAAGCTGATAGACCTACTAAAAGAATTCAAAGATTGTTTCACTTGGGATTATACAGAGATGCCAGGGCTGGATCGTTCTATCATTGAGCACAAATTGCCGATAAAGCCTAGATACCGTCCTTTCAAACAACCTCCCCGAAAGATTTACAAAGAGGAGGTACTGACCGATGTGAAGAAGGAAGTTGAAAGATTATTGGAAGCTAACTTCATTCGGCCATGCAGATATGCAGATTGGGTTTCAAACATAGTCCTGGTTTACAAGAAAAATGGAAAGATGAGGGTCTGCATTGATTTTAGAAATCTCAATAAAGCTACTCCTATGGACGGTTACCCGATGCCAGTTGTCGATCTGCTTGTCGACACGTCGGCTGGTTATGAAGTCATCAGCTTTATGGATGGTAATGTCGGTTATAACCAAATCTTCATGGCGATAGAGGATATTTCAAAGATAGCCTTCAGATGCCCTGGTCATATTGGTTTGTTTGAATGGATTGTCATGACTTTCAGTTTGAAAAATGCCAGTGCAACCTATCAGAGAGCTATGAACTACATCTTTCACGAGTTGATCGGCAAGATTGTGGAAATCTATATTGATGACGTGGTGGTCAAATCTAGAAACCATGAAGGGCATTTGGCCGATTTGAGGAAGACCTTGGAGTGCACTAGGAAGCATGGCTTGAGGATGAACCCGAATAAGTGTGCCTTTGGAGTCTCGGCTGGTGAGTTTTTAGGCTTTCTAGTCCATAAAGGAGGGATCGAAGTCGGCAAGAAGAGCATGGAAGCAATGGACAAGGTAGTACCTCCAACCAATCTCACAGAGTTGTAATCATTGCTGGACAAGATTAATTTTGTGAGGAGATTCATATCTAACTTGTCAGAAAGAGTGTTGCCCTTCTCCCCACTATTGAAGCTTAAAAAGGATCAAGAGTTTGTATGGGGTGACGTACAACAGAAAGCTTTTGATGAGATCAAAGAGTACATGAAGGCGCCACCCGTATTGGTACCTCCACAACTTGACAAGCCTTTTAAGTTGTACGTGGCGGCCGACAACCTGACAATAGGGTCGGCCCTCATGCAAGAGTTTGAAGGAAAAGAGAGAGTAGTAGCTTACCTTAGCCAAAAATTACTAGATCCAGAGACAAGGTATTCGGCTATAGAAAAGCTTTGCTTATGTGTGTTTTATTCATGTACTAAGCTTCAGCATTATCTGTTAAATGCCGAATGTGTAGTGGTTTCTGAGTTCGATGTGATAAAACACATGTTATTGATGCCAATTTTAAATGTAAGAATTGGCAAATGGATTTTAGCTCTGTCAGAATTTGATTTAAAGTACGAATCGGCAAAGGCAGTAAAAGGTCAGGTTATTGCTGATTTTGTCACCCAACACCGTGATCCCTCTGCTAAGATGGTGACCATTGCTCCATGGACTTTGTTTTTTGATAGTTCATCTTGTAGCAAAGGTGGTGGAGCCGGTGTTCTCTTGATTTTTCCTAGAGGTTTGACCTTTGAATATGCCATCCCTATTGGATTCTTGGTTACTAATAATCAAGCAGAATATGAGGCATTGCTTAGAGGGCTCCGACTGCTAGTCGAAATAAAGGCTATTGTTGTTGAGGTTTTTGGAGATTCTGAGCTGGTAATTAACCAACTGATTGGCCAGTATGAGTGCAAGAGTGATATGTTAAAGGGATATTATGAAGAGTGCCGAGAGCTTCTGAAGAGTTTCCAGGTAGCCACCTTGCATCATATCCCTAGGGGCAGAATGAAGAAGCAAAAAGACTGGCTCAAAGTGCCTCGGGATACAGAGAGGATCAGGAAATTCATGCTTTGGATGAAGATCGGGTAATTGATGACTGGAGAAACGAAATTGCTGATTATTTAAAAAATCCATCACAAAAGGTTTCCCGAAAGCTCAGGTATAAGGCTATGAAGTTCGTGCTCCTTGATGACCAATTGTACTATAAGTCCATAGATGGAGTGCTCCTCAAATGTTTGAATCAAGAGGAGTCCAGAAAGCTGATGTATGAAGTGCATGAAGGAGTGTGTGGTGCACATCAGTCGGCTTACCGAATGAAATGGATAATAAGGAGGACTGGTTATTTTTGGCCAACCATGCTTGAGGATTGTTTTGAATATTACAAAGGATGTCAAGACTATCAGAGATTTGGTAATATTCAGAGAGCCCCAACATTGTCGTTAAACCCAATTGTCAAGCCTTGGGCGTTCAGAGGATGGGGCATAGACTTGATTGGTCAAATTCATCCTCCTTCTAGCAAAGGACATAAGTTTGTGTTGTTGGCCACAGATTATTTCACAAAGTGGGTTGAAGCTATTCCACTGAAGAAGGTTACATCAGAAAACATGGTCAATTTTGTTAAAGAGCATATAATTCATAGATTCGGGATTCCTCAGACCATAACAATAGATCAAGGGACTCAGTTTACTTCATCCGAGTTTTGTGATTTTGCCGAGGAGATAGGAATAAAATTATACAATTCTTCTCCTTATTATGCGCAAGCCAATGGCCAGGCTGAAGCATCAAATAAGATCATGATCAAAATTATTTAGAAGAAAATTGATGAAAAGCCAAAGAAGTGGCATTCGGTTCTTAATGAGGCTTTGTGGGCTTACCGAATGGCTTGCCATGGATCTACTCAAGCGTCTCCCTATGAATTGGTTTATGGGCATCATGCTGTGCTGCCATGGGAATTACAATCAGGATCAAGACGGGTTACATTGCAGAACGATTTGAGGAAAGAAGATTACAAGAATCTGATGATGGACGAACTGGAAGATTTGCATTTAGTTCGTCTCAAAGCATTGGAAAATATTGAGAAAAATAAAACACGTTTTGCCAGGTATTATAACAAGAAGGTTAAGGAAAAACAATTCGCAGAAGGAGATTTGGTATGGAAAACCGTATTGCCGATCAGGATGAAGGACAGGGCGTTCGGCAAGTGGTCTCCAAATTGGGAAGGAACTTTTCGAGTGGTAAGGTGCGCGCCTGGCAATGCGTATATCTTGAGGACTCTACTGGGAGAAGAATTCGCTAGAGCTATCAATGGAAGGTTTCTTAAGAGATTTCACCCCAGTGTTGAGGTTGGTGCATAAACAGACTTAAAGAAACTTATGCACACATAGACGATACAGAGATATCGCCTTTAGCCAAAAAAATTCTGTGAAAAGCTTAGAAAATAGCCGACACGGTGTGTGTCGCCTTTAGAGTAAAAATCAAACACATCGTCAAGAACTTTCCAGATTGGCTGTTCTCAGAGAAATTCAAACAAAGGGAGAACCAGTAGGGATCTTGAATATTTCACAGAGTAAGGTTTTTTACATAAAGATCCTAAGTACAAACTACTCATCAAACAACCTGTTGAGGACCGACTGGGCGTTCGTGACTTCAGCGAGGGCGGTCGCATGATCTTCATAGCTCTTCAGAAGATCGTCGATGACTTCGACATTTTCTGGAGGCACTTGGCCATGGAAACCGGTTGGCTGGACGGAGAAGTCCTCACCGCGTTGAGTAGTCATTGCCGATAGCCCCAGAGCTACGCCGTGTTGCACACCATGGATGGCGACTTGGTTGATGCGGCCGTCCGCATTGTCAAGGCGCACCTCGGTGGTCTCTCCTTGGGCGTTGACCTTGTCGGCGATCCTGTTCGCCATGGCCTTCAGGCGCTCATTCTCTGCAGAAAGTGCTGGACAAAGATGCAAATCGGATGAGTAGACAGGATTAAAAGAGAAGATAAAATAGGATTGCTTTTGGCTAACCCATGATGGCATCGCAGAGCTGCTTCCGCTGGTCCTCCCACTCGAGTTGATAGACACCATATTGCTTGGAGATTTTCTCCAGTTCTCCTCGGGTTTCATCCCTCTCGCGCCTGAAGTTGGTCGCCTCCGCATGGGTGTAGGGGACGTCCGCATCCGACCTCGAACCTAAGTCCCAGGGATAAGAGTGGTAGGAGTCTGAAGACCTAGAGGAGACCGGCAAGGGACTCCCCGACTGACCTGCTGCTGCCGGAGGAAGAGGGATGCTGTGGATGGTGGAAATGGACATGATTCTGATAAATAAGGAACAAAAGTCAGGATTAGAAGGATGAACAGAGAACAAAGTGCAATGGGGCAAGAAACTAATTCTTACTCGCGCTGTCAATTGCGCCATGTTCGGCTCCCTTCGGGTGCTCCTTCGGTAGGACGCTTGCCGCGGTTGTCGCCTCCCACCATTGTTATTGTGTGAGTTAGGGTTTTATTCTGGATTGGTTTCAATGGAAGGGGTGAAGACGAAGGCGAGAGTGTTTGACTGGAACCGTTGACAAGGGAAGAAGAAGGGAGGTTTATTTATAGGCCGAGTAAGAATCCAAAACGGCAGACTAGGGTTTTTCCCTCCCAAGTGGGCCGTTACCGGAATGGGCCAGACTCGGGTATATCAAAGGTCGCTCGGCTATATCTGAAAGTTGGAGATGAGTCGGGTATGTCAAAGGTCGCTTGGCTGTATCTGAAAGCTGGAAATGAGTCGGGTATATCGAAGGTCGCTCGGCTATATCCCAAACCGAGAACGATCGATTATCTGAAAGTTGGGGATGAATCGACTATACTATGATCGAGAAGAATAACAGAGCCGATTATACCATCGTGCAAGCAGGGATATATAAGAAGCAAGACAATGATGACAATCAATTGTTCAGAAACAAAATGTGCTGCATCTATTACAAGTTATGTCTCTACCGATGCAGAAGCTGGTTTATGGCATCCAGAGCCTCGGTCTTGATTCAGCTAACGTCATCCAATACCTTTTGGTCTTCATTTTCAGAACTTTGGATGCTTGATATCTTTTCCTTGAGTTGTTGATTTTCTTTCAGAATGATTGACATCTTTGATGAAGTTGCTTTAGATTTCGGCAGAGCTGTCACCTTGGCTTCATGAGATTGGATTTTAGCATTCAGTTCAGATAATTGGGCTTCTAATCTGATTCTCTCATCCTTGATTCACCTTGATGAAGTTTCAGCTTGGATTCTAGAGTCACCAGCGAATCTTTGGCAGCCTGAAGGTTGGAGTATACAGCTTTAGCTTCTTGTTTCTTCTGAGACTTGCTGTCCTGCAGAACAGTCCTAGAGGCTATATTCTTGTTTGCTCTCTTCACCATACCAAAATAGTCATCAAGCCTAGTGAAAGGTCCTAGATGGCTAGAGGGGGGGGGCTGAATAGCCTAATAAAAATTCTACAAATCACTAGAGCAAATGGTTAGATAACACTTGAACGAAGCTTTTTGCTCTAGCTCTACTTGGGGTGCAAAGCCACCTATCCAATGCAATTCTAGTCAACTAAGTGCTTGTCAATCAATAGCAAGAACCTAAAGCACTTAGCACAAGCTAGCAAGAACAACTACTAAAGAAGCTAACTAGCAAGCTAACTAGACAGGATATGAAATAGTAAAAACAAGATAGGAGGTGATTGCTATAACCGATGCCTTGTGATGGATGGATGTCAATAGGATGAACCAATCACAATGAATACCAAGGAGTAGCCGGAGACAAGATGACAGTCAATTTTTCTCCCGAGGTTCACTTGGTTGCCACCAAGCTAGTCCCCATTGTGTCGACTACTCAAGTGGTGATTCGGTGGCTAATAGGCAATGACAAGCCTAGCCCACTAACTCGGGTGCCACAAGAATCCACCCAAATGAGAGTAACTCAATGACACGAGCAATCCACTAGAGTTACCCTTTGGCTCTCCGCCGATGTGGGTACAAGCCCTCTCACAATCACCGAAGTCGGCCGCAAACAATCACCAATTGCGCTGAAGCTTCTCCACAATCGCCAAGCCATCTAGGTGTTGGCAAACAAAAAGAATAACAAGAAACCACGCGGCAATGACGATGAACAAGTGCCACTAATATGCAATGCAATGATCAATGCACTTGGATCACTCAAACTCTCACAAATATGCAACAAGAGTGAAGAGAGTGGGTTGGGGGCTATCTCAAGCAAGCACAAGTGTATCAAATGAATGGGAGGTGCAAGAGTGTACTTCTTGAGCCGGCCAAAACACTTATATAACTTTTTCCACCGAGCTAGCCATTTTGCCCATCTTCCACGCTTTTCTGTGCCAGTCCGGACGCAAGTTACACAGAGGGTCCGGACCATCGCGCATGCGTCCGGACCCTCTGCCATTTGAATTTGCTCGTTGGCGCCCTTGCTTGTACCTGCGTGTCGCTTCCGGACGCAAGGCATAGTAGCGTCCGATCCACCTGTTTCTTGCGTCCGGACCCAATCCAGAGAGGGTCTAGAGAGCTCCTCAGCTCCGGACCCGCGTCCGGTCTCTTGCGTCCGGACCGCATTTAGCGTCCGGATAAATAGACCAGAGGAGTCCAGAGAGCTCCAACCTCCGGACGCTGCGTCCGAAGTCCGCGTCCGGACAATCATTTGCATCTGGACCACCTGTCCAGAGAGCCCGAGGGCTAGGGTATGCCTCCGGTCGCATCTCTGATGGTCCGGTCGGCCTCTGCCCTGCGTCCGGACCTTGCGTCCGGAGCCTCTCTGAGTGGCAGACCGAGCCTCTGCTTCTTCTCTAAGTCTTCAAGTGCTAACACCTTATGATCCAAACCTTGTTCACCTGTGTTAGCTTTTGTAACATATATTTCTTGGATTTATTTTAGTTTGTGTCACTTAGATTCATTTTATGTGGATGCAATGCAAACCTAGTGGCACATGATAACCGCAATCGAAAGGAGTTTTCCCTTCTTAATAGTACGGCTATCTATCCTAAAGGTGATCACACTCTCTATAATGTCTTGATCACTAAACCAAAAATGGCCCTAAAGATATACCTTTGCCTTGAGCCCATTTTTGTTTTTCTCTTTCTTCTTTTCCTTAGTCCATGGAGCACTTGATTCATCATGATCATCCATCTAGCTCCATCTACCAAGGTGAACCACCCTATCTTAATCATTCACTTAGTTCAAGGGTTAGTCCATAGGTTTCATCAATTATTCAAAACCAAACAAGGTCTTTCAATCTCTCCCTTTTTGGTAATTGATGACAACCTTTCACAAAAGAATATATATGATGAAAATTTCAACTTTGGTAGTATTAGCTCCCTCTACATATGTGATATATGAGTTTGGTTCATTTTGATCACATATGCATGAATAGGAATTGTGGGAGAGTAAATGCTACCAAATGATGCTAAGGTGTGTAGGATGGACCTTTGAAGTGTGATACCAATCGAAGTGAAATATAAACCATCCTTAGCACCATGAATGCCTAGAAACCACTTGACAAACAACTTGGAAAAACTTTGAGAGAACTAAATACCACTTAAAGATGTAACAATCTAAGCATGCTAGTTCCTCAAACACCATATCAATTTAGGTTCTAGCATTCACCACACAAGCATGTCATGAATGTAAAAACATATGCAAGCAAGCACTTATGAATGCACAAAGATATGCAACAACGTTAATCATAGGCTTGCTCCCCCTACTTGTGTGCTTTCATATTCAAAATTTTCAAAAATATTTTTTTTGTTGTAGCTACTTACTTCTCCCCCTTTGTCATCTATTATCATAAAAGATGTGCTCAAAGGTTTGATTATTGGAGAGAAGTATTAGTTGTGGTTCAATCTAGATTACTTGCCCCAAGCTATTTAACTCGGTTTAAACCATGGACAAGCTTGTTCACACATCCTAGAATGGTTATCTTGCCCATGTTGAGCTAAACATTTGAAGTTCATGGTCTAGATCAAACTCTAGGATTGCAAGCCCACTAATATGTCATATGCTACCACTAGATCAAGTTAAGCATAGAAGCAATAGTGGTACCATATAAGCATCGAAACATTTTGATTTTCATGAATGATACTAATGAATTGATGTATAGATGCACTAAAAAGTCCTAATAAGGATGAATTACATGTCAATAAACTTGTACCTTGCAAAGCTTGAAGGAGAGGCATGTCATATATGGGAGGTGCATCAACACATATTTGAGAAGTTAAGAATGTTCAACTCATTTCTTAGCTTGCAAAACCTCTTCTCATCTAATGGCTTGGTGAATATGTCGGCAAGTTGATCATCGGTGCCAACACTTGTGATTTTGATATCACCCTTGAGTTGATGGTCTCTTATGAAGTGGTGCCTCACATAAATGTGCTTGGTTCTTGAATGTTGAACCGGATTGTTGGTGAGCTTCACCGCACTTTCATTGTCATATAGAAATGGCACTTGCTTGAAGTTGATTCCATAGTCATTCAAAGTTGCTTTCATCCAAAGCAATTGAGTGCAACAACTACCCGCACTTATGTATTCGGCTTCGGCGGTAGAGAGTGCAACACTATTTTGCTTCTTTGATGACCAAGATACAAGTGACATGCCTAGCATTTGACATGTGCCCGATGTGCTTTTTCTATCAATCTTGCATCCCGCATAGTCGGAGTCCGAATATCCAATCAACTCAAAGTTTGACCCCTTGGGATACCATAATCCAACATCTTGTGTATGCTTCAAGTACCTCAATATCCTCTTTGTAGCCTTCAAGTGACTTTCTCTTGGAGAGGCTTGGAATCTTGCACACATGCATACACTAAACATCACATCCGGCCTAGAAGCGGTCGTATAGAGTAGGCTTCCAATCATAGACCGATACAACATTTGATCCACCATATTGCCACTAGCATCACTATCCAAGTGTCCATTAGTGCCCATTGGAGTGCTAATGCCTTTTGAATCTTCTAAGCCAAACTTCTTCATCATATCCTTGATATACTTGCCTTGACTCACAAAGGATCCATTCTTAAATTTCTTGATTTGAAGACCAAGGAAGTAGCTAAGTTCACCAATCATTGACATTTCAAACTTATTTGCCATCATCTTGCCAAGTTCTTCACAAAAATCTTGATTGGTTGAACCAAATATGATGTCATCCACATATATTTGGAGCTTCTTATCATCTTCAAAACCGGGACGTTGCTCAACATATACTAGCTCATTGATGTATCCATTCAAGAAAGCACTCTTCACATCCATTTGGTATAACTTGATGTTGTGTGCACATGCATAGGCCAATAGAATCCTTATTTCCTCTAATCTTTCAACCGGTGCATAAGTTTCTCCAAAGTCAAGACCCTCAACTTGAGTGTATCCTTGAGCTACCAATATTGCTTTGTTTCTCACAACTATACCATCTTGGTCTTGCTTGTTTCTAAATACCCATCTTGTGCCAATCACATTATAGTTCTTGGGTCTTTCAACCAGTTCTCAAACTTGGTTCCTAGTGAAATTGTTGAGCTCTTCATGCATAGCATTTACCCAATCAACATCTTGTAGGGCTTCATCAATCTTTGTTGTCTCTATGGATGATATAAAGGAGTAGTGCTCACAAAAGGATGTCAATCTTGATCTTGTTTGAACACCACTTGTAATGTCACCAACTATTTGATCAATGGGGTGATCTCTTGCAATGTTGGTCGGTTGGAGGATAGGGACTTGATTGCTTGAACTTGGTTGAGATGAACTAGCAACTTGATGATCTTGTGCTTGAGAGCTACTAGCTTGTTTGATAGGTGAGTTGAGCACTTGATCTTTATCATCTTCAATATCAATCACTTGTCTTGGCCTAATATCACCAATATCCATGCTCTTCATAGCATTGGCCAATTGAGGACCACTCACATCTTCTAAGTTCTCATTATCATCTTGGGAGCCATTGGTTTCATCAAACTCAACATCATGAACCTCCTCAAGTATACCACTAGCCGAATTCCACACTCTATAGGCTTTGATTGTGGTTGAGTAACCAAGTAAGAACCCTTCATCACACTTCTTGTCAAACTTCCCAAGTCTTGTGCCTTTCTTCTAGATGTAGGATTTGCACCCAAAGACTCTAAAGTATGCAATGTTGGGATTTCTTCCATTCAATAGCTCATATGGAGTCTTTTCCATCAAAGGATGACAATACAACCAATTGCTAGAGTAGCAAGTGGTGTTGATAGCTTCGGCCCAAAAGGATTGACTCACATTGTACTCACTAAGCATAGACCTTGCCATATCAATCAATGTTCTATTCTTCCTCTCAACAAGGCCATTTGATTGTGGAGTGTACTTGGCCAAGAGTTGATGCTTGATTCCAAGCTCATCACATAGCTCCTCAACTCTTGTATTCTTGAACTCACTTCCATTGTCACTTCTTACTTTCTTGATGGTAGTTTCAAACTCATTGTGACATCTCTTGACAAAAGACTTGAATGTGGCAAATGTATCACTCTTGTCATTGAGAAAGAATACCCAAGTATATCTTGTAAGATCATCCACTATGACAAATCCATACTTGTTGCCTCCAATACTTGTGTATGTTGTTGGTCCAAATAGATCCATGTGCAACAACTCAAATGCTCTACTAGTGCTCATCATGCCCTTCTTAGGATGGGTGTTACCAACTTGTTTGCTGGCATGACAAGAGCTACAAAGTTTGTCCTTCTCAAACACAATGTCGGGTACGAAGGTAAGGGTACCCTAAACCCTTCGATAAATTAACGCTAAACATAGCAACTATTTTCAAGGAAGGGATCAGCCCACTGCTCAGTAAGGCACGACCCATCGCTCGAGGGCCCCTCTACACCAGCTGTGGCAACGAGTCACGGGCCGGCCTCCACCTCGACGTCAAGAGACGGACCGAGGGGGCGAGCGAACGACCCCCCGGCTCCTACCTCGACGATAAATGACGAACCGAGGGGTGACTTCATAGTCTTTCCCTCCGCTCGTGGCCTGGACGCCAGCAGCACCGGTACACCGGGGCTAGCAAGGGTCAGACGATGGCCCCTCCGCTTGCGCCTCTGGCCTGCGATCAGGAGGAGGCGTGAGCGGCTCCGACGCGCTCGTCGTCGTGCAGATTCCAAGGTGCCGGATGCTGTTTCCCCGGCCCCAGCTGGCGATACAGTCCCTTCTCCCAGGGGTCCGTTTGACCCATGCTTGTGGGCCGAGGGCGGGCACCCCTTTGAGTGGGACTTTGGCTCCGCCGCATCGTCGTCCCCGGGGGTCCCCGCGGCCTCTCCGACACCCTCGACCCCGTCACCACCGCGTGACCCATTCCCGCGTGGGCACCACGACAGTGCAGGGCTCTCTTCCGCCCTCGCAGGGTTGCAGATACAGACACGTGGCGAGTCTCCAGGGACTCCGCCGCGTGCGACGGCCGTTCCCGTCACCACCTCTTCACCGGGCGAGCCAGGACTACCCCGTACATGGGGCACGTTGCGGCGGCGCCTGGCGGAGGAGTGCAGGGGGTCCTTCCCCCACTTCTACCACGCCGACCCCGACTCGGACTCTCCCGACGAGAGTTACGACTCCACCCGGGAGTGCTTCCACCTCGACGAACAAGCCGACCCGCAGGATGACGTCGATGACACCGCGGCCACCGAAGAAGGAGGAGGGGCCAACGCTACACCAGCTCGAGATGCCAACCCCCCAAGTCCTGATAGAGCCGATCCACCCCCAGACGTCCAGATTGCGCAGGTCCGAGAGCTTCTCAGCACGCTCGAGGAGGAGCGCCTGCGTCTTCAGCAGCTCGAGCACACCATCGAGTGGGATCGAGGGCGTCCTCAGGGTGGAGGAGCTCACGAGCGGGCCCGGGAAGTCCACCAGCAGATCGTCGAGGAGGGGGCTGTCGAACCCCGAGTCTTCAACCGCGCCAGCCAGAATGTCATAGCGGCCGCGATGCTGCTCCGCGACATGCCGGCGCCATCGACCCCCCAAGCACGGCGTATCAGGGACGAAATCCAGGGGCTCCTCCAAACTGCGGCCGTGCAGCAGGCGGAGAGCTCAGCCTCGAGGCGTCGAGGGGCCGCCTCTGAGCGACAAGCAGTGCCGCCTCGACAGAATCGAGAGGTCTCGGTCCATCAGAACAAGGCACCCCAGGGCCAAGTCGAGCGACGACCGGTTCAGGAACGCCTTGTTGAAGGTCGACCCCCTCGGGTGAACAACCGACGTCGGTACGGCGACGCCGAGGCTCGCGACTACAACGCTCATAGGGGTGGGCGCTACGACAGCGACGAAGACCGATGTCGGTCTCCGGAGCCGCCGGGGCCCCGAGTCTTCGGTAGAACCATCCGGCGGGCCTCCCTGCCCGTCCGTTTCCGTCCACCCACCAGCCTGGTCAAGTACAACGGCGAAACCAAGCCAGAGCTCTGGCTTGCCGACTTCAGGCTGGCATGCCAGCTAGGTGGAGCCGACAATGACCACGTCATCATTCGGCAAATCCCACTGTTCCTCTCCGACACCGCTCGAAGGTGGCTCGAGGAGCTACCCCCGGACTTGATCCAGGACTGGCCCGACCTGGTCCGGATCTTCGAGGGCAACTTCAAGGGCACCTACGAGCGGCCGGGCAACCCCTGGGACCTTCGCAGCTGCAAGCAGAAGCCAGGGGAGACCCTCCGCGCCTTCACCCGCCGATTCTCGAAGCAGCGTACCGCACTAACCCACATCTCCGACCATGAGGTGATCACGGCGTTCATCGCCGGGACAACCTGCAAGGAGTTGTGCGGGAGCTGGGGCGAAACACCCCCAAGACTGCCAACGAGCTCATGGACGTCATCGCCAACTACGCAGCTGGCGAAGAGGCCGTTGGCGCGTTCTTCCAGATACCCCCAGGGAAGGGGAAAGGCAAGGCGGATGAGCCCGGGGGCTCGGACGACGGGCCCAAGAGGAACAATGGGCCCAGAAGGAACAACGACGGCAACGGCGGCCGGAAGAAGAAGAAGAAGAACCAATCGGGCCGACACAACGTCGAGCCCAACGTCGAGCCCGACGACCTTGTTGCTGCGGCAGACAAGAAGAAGCCTCGAGGGCCCCCTCCCAACGGGGGCGTCTTCGATAAGATGCTGAAGGAGCCTTGCCCCTATCATATGGGGCCGGCCAACCACCGCCTCGAGGACTGCCGCATGCTCTTAAAGCACTTCGTCCCTCCTGGCTTCAGGAGAGATGACGGCAAAGAGGACCCGCCCTGTGACGCCCACGTCAGGGGCGATGTCAAAAAAGGAGGCTTCCCCGAAATCCACGACTGCTACATGATCTACGGGGGACCCTCGACTCGCCTCACCACGCGCCAGCGCAAGAGGGAGCATCGGGAAGTTTTTTCCGTTCGAGCCCAGGCTCCGTGGTACCTCGACTGGTCCCATACGCCGATCACCTTCGATCAGGACGACCACCCCGAGCACATCCCCAACGCAGGGGCTTACCCGCTCGCCGTCGGCCCGATCATCCCCAACACCCGCCTCACCAAGGTACTCATGGATGGGGGGAGCAGCCTCAACATCATCTACGCCGAGACCCTCGACCTCCTGGGGGTCCCGAGGACCATGCTCCTGCCCAGCGCGGGGGGGGGGGGTTCCACGGGATCGTCCCGGGGAAGAAGGCGCTCCCGATCGGCCGCGTCAAGCTACCGGTCTGTTTCGGCGTCCCCTTGAACTTCCGCAAGGAAGAGCTGACCTTCGAGGTGGTCGCGTGGCGAGGCACCTACCACGCCATCATCGGTAGACCGGGATACGCCAAGTTCATGGCGGTCCCGAACTACACCTACCTCAAGCTCAAGATGCCGGGGCCCTCGGGGGTCATCACCGTCGACACCTCCTACGAGCACGCATACGACTGCGACGTCGAGTGCGTGGAGAAAGTCGAGGCCCGCGAGGATTCGGCAATCCTCGCAGCCCTCGTCGACTTGTCTGGAGAGATCCCCGACCCCAAACGACACGCTGGCAACTTCAAGCCGGCGGAAGACACGAAGACCGTCCCGCTCGACCCCGGCCTCGCGGATGGGAAGGCGCTAACGATCAGCGCCATCCTCGAGCCCAAATAAAAAGCAGTGCTCGTCGACGTTCTCCGTGCGAATGCCGACGTGTTCGCATGGAGTCCCTCGGATATGCCGGGCATTCCGAGGGAGGTCGCCGAGCACTCCTTGGACATCCGAGCCGGGTCCAAACCGGTGAAGCAACGCCTGCGTCGCTTCGACGAGGAGAAGCGCAGGATCATCGGGGAGGAGGTCGACAAGCTTTTGAAGGCCGGATTCATCAAGGAGGTGCATCATCCCGAGTGGTTAGCTAATCCCGTGCTTGTAAAGTAAAAGAATGGGAAGGATAGGATGTGTGTAGACTACACTAGTCTAAATAAAGCGTGTCCCAAAGTTCCTTTTCCTTTACCACGTATCGATCAAATAGTAGATTCCACTTCGGGATGCGAAACCCTCTGCTTCCTTGATGCGTATTCCGGCTACCACCAAATAAAGATGAAGGAGTCCGATCAGCTCGTGACCTCCTTCATCACTCCCTTCGGCATGTTTTGCTACCTCACCATGCCCTTCGGCTTGCGAAACGCTGGGGCCACCTACCAACGATGCATGCTCCACGTCTTCGGGAAACACATAGGGCCGACTGTCGAGGCCTACGTCGATGACATCGTGGTCAAGTCCAGAACAGTCGGAAACCTGGTCGGAGACCTCGAGATCGCGTTCGGGTGCCTCAGGGCTAATCGCATAAAACTGAACCCTGAGAAGTGTGTCTTCGGGGTCCCTCGAGGCATGCTCTTAGGGTACATAGTTTCCCAGCGCGGGATCGAGGCCAATACCGAGAAGGTAACCGCCATCACGAGGATGGGCCCGATCAACGACCTCAAGAGTGTGCAAAGGGTTACTGGGTGCCTCGCCACCCTCAGTCGCTTCATCTCGAGGCTCGGAGAGAAGGCCCTACCCCTTTACCGCCTCCTGAAGAAGACGGAACACTTCACGTGGACCGCCGAAGCCGAGGAGTCTCTCTCGAGGCTCAAGGCCTTGCTCACCTCGCCCCCAGTCTTGGTACCCCCGAGTCCGGCCGAGCCCCTCCTGCTCTATGTCGCAGCAACTACCCAGGTAGTCAGCGCGGTCATAGTGGTCGAGAGGGAAGAGGAAGGACACGCCCTGCCGGTTCAGAGGCCTATCTACTTCGTGAGTGAGGTCCTTTCTGAGACCAAGACGAGGTACCCCCACATCCAGAAGCTGATGTACGTGGTCGTCCTCACTCGGCGTAAGCTCAAACACTATTTCCTGGGCCACCCGGTCACTGTGGTTTCATCTTTCCCCCTCGGAGAGATAATCCAGAACCGGGAGGCATCGGGAAGGATCGCCAAGTGGTCCGCCAAGCTCATGGGGGAGACCCTCTCCTACGCCCCTCGGAAGGCTATCAAGTCTCAGGTACTCGCAGATTTCGTTGCAGAATGGACTGACACCCAACTACCCCCAGCGCAGGTTCAGAGCGAGCTCTGGACCATGTACTTCGATGGATCGTTGATGAAGACGGGTGCAGGCGCCGGATTGCTGTTCATATCACCCTCAGGGGTCCATATGCGCTATGTCATCCGCCTCCACTTCCCCGCCTCCAACAACGTCGCCGAGTACGAGGCCCTCGTCAGCGGCCTGCGCATTGCCATTGAGCTCGGGGTTCGACGCCTCGACGTGCGAGGGGACTCTCAGTTGGTGATCGACCAAGTGATGAAGGACTCGAGATGCCATGACCCTAAGATGGAAGCCTACTGCAAGGAGGTCCGAAGGCTCGAGGACAAGTTCTACGGCCTCGAGCTCAACCACGTAGCCCGTCGGTACAACGAAGCTGCCGACGAGCTGGCCAAAATCGCGTCTACTCGAGGCACGGTCCCTCCCGACATCTTCTCGAGGGATCTGCACACGCCGTCCGTCAACCTGGACTCGGGGGCTCCCGCCCTCGAGCAAGGGGTCGACCCACCCCCCTCGACCGATCCCCCCTCGAGCGGGGGAGAGGTCATGGAGATCGACGCGGCCGTCGCAGCGCCAACCCCTCCGATGGATTGGCGCGCGCCTTACCTCGAGTACCTGACGCGAGGCGAACTTCCGTGATACCGCACGGAAGCCCGTCGTGTAGCTCGACGTGCCAAAACCTACGTCCTATACGGGGATGGCCGCGAACTATATCAACAAAGCCCATCGGGTGTACTTCAACGTTGCCTCACCCTCGAGGAGGGGAGGGCATTGCTGAAGGATCTACACTCGGGGGCTTGTGGCCACCACGCGGCGCCGAGAACGCTAGTAGGAAGTGCCTTTCGACAGGGCTTCTACTGGCCGACGGCCGTCAACGACGCCACCAAACTCGTTCGATCCTGCCAGGGATGCCAATTCTACGCCAGGCAGACCCACCTACCCGCCCAAGCTCTTCAGATGATACCCATAACTTGGTCGTTCGCAGTATGGGGGCTCGACATGGTCGGCCCCCTGAAAAGAACCAAGGGTGGGCACACTCACCTTCTCGTGGCTATCGACAAGTTCTCGAAGTGGGTCGAGGCTCGACCCATCACCAACATCCAATCTCGACAAGCCGTCCTGTTCTTCACCGACATCATCCACCGCTTCGGGGTCCCCAACGTCATCATCACCGACAACGGCACGCAGTTCACCGGCCAAAAGTTCCTGGACTTCTGTGACCATCACCACATCAGGGTGAATTGGTCCGCAGTTGCCCACCCTCGAACTAACGGTCAGGTCGAGCGTGCCAATGGTATGGTTTTGCAGGGCCTCAAGCCAAGGATCTTCGATCGGCTGAACAGGCATGGCAGGAGATGGGTCGGTGAGCTGCTCGCTGTGCTATGGAGTCTCCGAATGACACCAAGTGGAGCCACGGGGTTCTCTCCGTTCTTCTTGGTCTATTGGTCCGAGGCCGTCCTCCCCACCGACCTCGAGTACGGGTCTCCTCGACTAAAAGCCTACAGCTAGCAAGCCAACACGGTAGCCCGAGAGGACTCCCTCGACCAGCTTGAGGAAGCCCGTGATACGGCCCTCTTCAAGTCGGCACGGTACCAGCAGATGCTGCGGCGCTACCACGACAAAAACGTGCACAAAAGGGACCTCAACGTCGGCGACCTCGTTCTGCGCCGTCGACAAAGCAACAAGGGGCGTCACAAGTTGACGCCACCGTGGGAGGGACCCTTCATCGTAGCAGAGGTGCTGAAGCCCGGCACTTACAAACTGAAGAACGAGAAGGGCGAGATCTTCACCAACGCGTGGAACATCGAACAGCTACGTCGCTTCTATCCCTGAGGCCCCAGGGCCTTGTACATTTTCGCATTTATGTACAAATCCTCGAATGAATAAAATGTTCTCGAAACACATTTCACATTCGTTCGCAGCTCGAAGGTAGCCTCGACTTTGCCCCGACAAAGTCGAGCTCCCCTCGGGGGCTGACAGGAGGGCACCCCCCTCCTAAGCCCTCGAAAAACTCGAACGTTTTTCGAAACCCGACTCTCCCTCTCGATCTTCGCCTCGAGTACGCTTCATAACTAAGTAAAGGCGCCTCGAACTCCCTAAGGGTCGAGGGTGTCATCGAGCCAGGGACCCACCCACGCCCTAGGGCTACGGTATCCCCGCTCGCCACCCCCCTTCCAGGGATACGAGCATGAGTCGAACACTTAGTTCACAAGCGTCGACTCAGGCGAAGAAAAGCAGAGAGAGCTCGAGAAGTAGAAATAACGAGACACACCCATCTACAGCACTAAGGTAGCCTCGACTTTGCCCCAGCAAAGTCGAGCCTCCCTCGGGGGCTAACAGGGGGGCACCCCCCTCCTAAGTCCCCGAAAAACTTGAATGTTTTTTCAAAACTCGACTCTCCCTCTCGTACTTTCCCTCGAGTACGCTTCATAACTAAGCAAAGGCGCCTCGAACTCCCTAAGGGTCGCGGGTGTCATCGAGCCAGGGACTCACCTACGCCCCAGGGCCACGGTATCCCCGCTCGCTTCCCCCCTTCCAGGGATACGAGCGTGCGTCGAACACTTAGTTCACAAGCGTCGACTCAGGCAAAGAAAGGCAGAAGGAGCTCGAAAAAACAAAAATAACTGTGTATCTAGATCAAAATGCTTTATACACAAAAAAGCCCTCGGGGGCTTGGCATTGTATCAGTACAAGGGCCTAACTATTACATCGACCTTCTTGTCCAGATATGGCTCGCAGGCCCGGGACTACTCGTCGACACCTTCCGAGGGCTACTCGGCGCCCTCTTCGTCCACCAAGGGGATCACCTCGGGTTCGAAGAGTTTCGCCAGCTGGCCTCCAGGCACCTCTGCGTGATCCATCAACTCCTGGCACTTCGCGTCGTTCTCCTCCTCGGTCAGCCTCGGGTCAGTGGCGAACCCGTCGACAACGAGGTTGAGGTCTACATCGTAGAGCGAGTTGACGACCGCGAGGGCCCGCTTCACGCCCACATGCAGGGCGGCACAGACGTTCTCCGTCACCCCCCGCGTCATGGAGTAGAAGCGGCGCAGCAGGGAGTCCCCTCAAGCATCCCCCTCGACCTCCGGCTCCGGCTTGACCGAGAGGTCGTTGCAGAAAGTGTTGATGGCGTCCGCGAGCTTCGCGTTGAGGTTCGCCTCAGTCCCGAGGAGGCCCTGGAGGCTGTTCAGGTCCTCGTGGGTGCGGGCCTTATCCTCTGCGAGCTCTGCCAAAACAAACATGCAACATGATCAAACCCAAAAGAACAGGAAGAGGGTTGAGGCAGGACAGATTCTGCAACACTCTCGAAACACCCACCTTGGGCATGCGCGTCCAGGGTGGCGTAGGCCTGATCGGTCTCCTTGAGCTGGCGGCGGACGTCGACAAGGTCGGAGGCCTGACCCCTGACCTTGGCCTCGAGGCCCTCGATGGTTTTTCCCGCGTCATCGAGGGCCCTCTTCTGGTTCATCGCCACCACGCCCAGGGAGGTCGCGCGGGTCCGGGCCTTCTCCTCCGAGGCGGCCAGCATGTCGCGCTCGCCGGAGACGGCGTCGAGGTCTCCCCAGAGCCCTCGGATACTCTCGCTCGCCCGGGCCAGCTCCTCCTTCAGCCAGGCAGCCTCCTCCTCGGCCTTGCGCTTGGCCACAAGGGCAGCGTCCCGCTCCTGCCAGACGGTGACGGAGGACTGAAGGGCGAGGTCGAGCTTCGTCTGCACCGTCTGCAAGGTCGCCCAGGCTTCCTTCTGAACGGCCTCGTAGCCGGCCCTCGCGTGGGCAACCTTGGATTCGGCATCCTCCTGGACGGCTACCACCTCATCCCTCGCGCGGGCGGCCCCAGCCTCCGCCCTATCCAGCGAGGCGCGAAGGGTCGAGAGTTGTCCCTGTACCCGGAGAATGTACTGGGACTTCTCGTAAGACCTCACCTGCAGCGCCTGACAACGATAAAAGGGAAAACCGTCAACAAACAGCGATCAGATATTCCAAGTAAAATCTAAAGGAGAGCAAAACCCACCTCCATCCCCTGGCGTATGTCCTCGGCGGTAACCTCCGCGGCGAGGCGCACCGAGTGCTCGAACCAGGCCCGATACTCCTCGACGTGCTCCCACCGTCAGAGCTCGGCCTGGTCGTCGAGCGTGAGGAAGAGCTGCTCGGGGTCTTGAGGGTCCGCCAGCTCGAGAACCTCCTGGCCCCAGGCCCCACTGCGGGCGGCGATCCTCTCCTCGACCGACAGCGTGACGCCCTGGCGCACGGCGGCGGGACCCCCCCGCCGCTCGACCTCCTCTCGCCAAGCGAGGAGGGGGGAGAACTCCCCCGGGTCACCCCGCGAGGACGTCGACGGCCCCACCGAGCCATCGCCACCTGGCGAAGGAAACCCCGGCCAGTAGAACGGCCCTGCGCGGTGAAAGACTCGAAGAAATTAGTACTCCGCAATGCAAACCCACTGCTTCTCGAGTAAGTCGAAGCACGGTTTACCTCGAGATGATGGCCCCCCAGCCTCGAGGGGAGGCCGACCCACCCCCGGCTCCACCCGAGGGACCGCGACGGTGGTCATCTCCGCCGAGCCCACCAGCTCGGCCACCATCTCGTCCACCTCGGCGGGGGTGGGCTCCATCAACATCCCGCCCTACGCCGGTGCGGGCCCTCGGGTGCGTCGGCAGCCGTGCCCACACGCTCGAGCCGAAGTCGAGCTTCCAGCGCGACAAGGCCCTCGGGCCAACGCCCCGGCGTCGGGTGAGCCGGAGCCTCCCCCTCGATCACGGGGGCCTGGGGCCCGGCTACCTCGACCTCCTCGGCCGCGACCGCTGTCGGCGGAAGCCCCGTGCCCCCCGGGGCACCAGGTGCGACTCCTTCCGACGGTCGCGCGGGCGCCACGACCGTCGCTTCGGCGGCCACCACCGGAGGGCTCGCCTCCTCCGCCGTCTGAGCAGACGCCGAGCCACCCTGCGCCTTCCCCCGCTCCATCACCTCCCGGGCCGTGGCTGCCCATGCCGCCTCGGGGGTGAGCGTCGAAGGGGCTGGAGCGGCAGGACCGACCTCGGCGGCTGCTTGGACCGCAGCCCCCGCCTTCAGCTTCTTGGCAGGGGCGAAAGGCACGGCTCCCTGCGGGCGCTTCGACCTGAAAAAGAAACCCGTGTGCAACGATAAGCACGGGTCATTATCGACAAAAATAAAAATATAGACAACGTCCATGAAAGCGATTTACCCCCCTCGGAGCCCGGCGCTTCGGCCCGGCAACCGTCGGGCTGGTCGAACCCTTGAGCACCACCGCCCGCGGGGCGGGGGTCGAGGCGGCTCTTGGCACCGTCTCCTGGGCAGGGGCCGGTGGCGCCACCGTCGTCCCCTTGCTGGTCTCCACCTGCGCCGACGGGCCCGGCGCCCGTGCGCTCGACGCGGCAGGCGTCGGGGGCTCGCTCGATCGACCCCCCGACGGGGATCGCGACGTCCGCGCGCGGGTCTGCCGCGGCACTTCTTCCTGGGAAGCCACGGGGCGCTCCCCCCGTGGCCCAGCTTCGACGGTAGGGGCCGACCTCGAAGTCGACCCCTCCCCTCCACCGGTTACAACGGCCGCCTGTTCAGGCGCCGGCTCCTCCCGCTCCAGTTCACCTCCTCCTCGTCCTCCTCTTCCGAGGGCGACAACTCCTCGTCAAGGCCTTCCTGCCTCTGACGGGCCCGGCGCTGCTCTCTCAACTCTCTCTCCCGAGCCCTCTTGGACGTGGCCTTCTTGGCTTTGTCCTTGTCGGCCTTCTGCTTCTCCGCATGGAGGCGCCTCGCCTGCTTCACGGCCCGGCCCTCCTTCACCGGCGGGGGCGAGGGTCGGAAGGACACATTCCCCTGCGGAACGCGAGGCAGTTAGAACACGGGCAAAGAGGACGGAAAGGGCAAGCGCGAGGACTCTAACAAGAGGAGAGGACCTTACCAGCTCAAAGAAGCCCTCGTCCAGCTTCATGGGGATCTTCGCGATGTTCTTGGCGGCGAACGACCCCGCGAAGAAGCGGCGGACGCGGCGGACCACCCTATCCGGGGCCAGTTCGTCTTCGGCGAGGCGACAGCCCGAGAGATCGACACCCGGGCCCATCTCGTCAATGCGGAGGGGTCGAGCCATCAGTGGCACGACCCGCCGCCGGTGGAATGCCGACGCGACGATCTCCGCCGTGAGCCCCTCCTTCTTCAGGTGCCCGAGCACGTCCAGCAAGCCTTCGAGGCGGTCCTGCATGCTCGTCGGGACGCCATATCCCCAGCAGTCGGGCTGGGCATCGAGTGTCCTCCCGGTGTACGTCGGGAGCAGATCGTCGTCGTTCCTCAGGTAGAACCACCCGGAGTGCCATCCGGAGTGGCTCGAGGACAACTTCGTCGGGATCCAGCACCCCGGCCGCTTGACGAAGATGGAGCAACACCCGGCCCTGACCACCCGGCGGGTACCCTTGTCGACCGAGGCGTGGAAGATGCTGGCCTTGAAGATGTGGAGCCATAGCTCCCAGTGGGGCTCGATCCCAAGGTAACCTTCGCACACCGCGGCGAAGACCGCCGCCTGGCAGACGCCATTGGGGTGAGGTGCTGGAGCTCCACGTCGTAAAAGTGGAGAAGCGTGCGCAGAAAGCGGCTGGGTGGGGCGCCTAGTCCCGCCCAGTGGAAAATCTCGAACAACACCACATACCCCTTCGGCGGGTTGGGCTCGGCGTGGCCCGGCGCCGGAAGCAGCCACTCCGGCCTCTCCGCCGTGGTAGCAGGCCGGAGAAGGCCACTCTCCACCAACCCCGTTAGGTGCGAGGCGGTCACCAAGGAGGCGGGCCAGTCATCAGGGCCGACAAGGTCGAACTTGGCCATGGGGACGGTGGTTTGCTCGGACTTAGGGGCGGACGGTACGTTCCCTATCTCTCTCTCTCTCTCGCTTGTGCAGAGTTCTGGCTCGCGGGATGCCTAAGGCAGTAGCGGGGAGAAAGAGGCAAGGAAGACGAAGGCAAGGAGGCGAGGAAGGCAAGTGTGCGGAAAGAACACCCGACTCCTCACCTTCGCTACTTATACGCGGGAGGCCAACGGACGGATCCGGCAGACAGGCAAGAGAATCTCCGCATTTAATTCGCATGTACTCCCTTCCTCGTATTCCTCCAGGATAAGGCGTTCCGTCCCATCATCGGGCTCCGCGCCGCACTCCGCCCTGCAACCACCACTGTTGTGCCGAACGGACATCGCCTAAAAAGGCGCGCGGCCGGAAGCGTTATCTTCGAGGGTAAGGAATCTTGAGGCAGCGAGAGCTGGCCCTCGAAAGAGGGTTCGATAGCTACCCTCAAGTACCCGAGGCCAGAAATGACCTTGGGTTAGGACCTCGGTCCACCCCCAAAATCTCGAGGGGACAAAGGCCGGCCTACGAACGGGCTTGATAGCCCCCCTCGAGTACCCGAGGCCTGACGGGGCCTCGGGTCGTCGACTCCAGTTCATTCCACGGCCTCGAAGGGATAGAGGCTGGCCCGTCCGTGGGTTCGACATCCTCCCTCGAGAGCTCCGGCACAGGTATGTCCCCAAGTTCAATACAACAACCGCCTGCTTTTCCCCTCGGCAGTCCACAAGGCAGGACTCCTCCTCCTGAGGATAGCGTCAGATGACGAACCATCCGTCAAATCTTGAGGGAGCGAAGGCTGGCCCTTACATAGGGTTCGACAGCCGCCCTCGAGTACCTGAGGTCAGGAAGGACCCATGGTTAACGGACTCCGGTCCACCCCCAAATCTTGAGGGAGCGAAGGCTGGCTCCACAAACAGAGTTCGACAGCCGCCCTCAAGTACGCGAGTCAGGGATGTCCCGGGGAGGCCAGGCGTGTGCCCCTAGCTCAAGAACGAACTCTCGAGGCTCCCTGGGACATATCCGAGGCATACCTAGGAACACCTAAGGATCCCTACGCTTGGAGGCATCGAGCCACCAACTCCTATCGAATGGGGTTGGCACCTTGGTGATCCACATGGTCGTGCTTAGTAAGCCGTACGGCATGCTTAACAATGAGAACGCCTCCGGGCCACTAGTCGACCCCTATCGAATGGGGCACGAGTTCTCACTCGGATTTTTACCCGTACTGGGCACCATTTCTAATGGACTCATGCCCGAGAACAGCTCACCGAGGACGTCGGGCTCGTCCTAATGAGGATAGCACGATGCTCTTCACCCCACAATCCGAACGCAAGGATCCGTGGGAAGGACGCTATGAGGTAGTGAAGGCCTAGCCATTCGAGGGCTCGAGGGCCCGACTACGCACGGCACCCCTCGACGAAAGAGGGTCGAAAAACTCATGACCTGGCAGACAGAGTCGACCTCTCGGGCGGGGTGCTCTGACTCTAGTGGTGCTCGAGGGAGCGAAGGCTGGCCCTCGGTAGGGTTTGACAGCCGCCCTCAAACACTTCTCTTTTCAGGGAAAGGAATGGGATCGACCCCTCGATAGGGCGCCACGTCTCCAGGTATCCTTAAAAAACCCCTCGATACAACATATTATAGCCCCCAGAGGAGTTCTTAATCACTCCTCTGGGGCCTCGGGGGCTACCCCCGCGGGGTGCGCTCGCGCACACCCACGGAGAATCGAACCTCGCACTAACCCTGCAGGCCAAGGACAAAACCTCCGAGTGATCCTTACTCCCTCCGAGAAAACGTGTATCATAGCCCCCAGAGGAGTTCTAAATCACTCCTCTGGGCCTCGGGGGCTACTGTCGGGTAAGAAGGTAAGGGGTACCCTAAACCCTTCGATAAATTAACGCTAAACATAGCAACTATTTTTAAGGCAGGGACCAGCCCACTGCTCAGTAAGGCACGGCCCATCGCTCGAGGGCCCCCTCTACACCAGCTGTGGCAACGAGTCACGGGCCGGCCTCCACCTCGACGTCAAGAGACGGACCGAGGGGGCGAGCGAACGACCCCCCGGCTCCTACCTCGACGATAAATGACGGACCGAGGGGCGAGCGAACAACCCCCCGGCTCCTACCTCGACGATAAATGACGGACCGAGGGGCCGAGCGAACGACCCCCGGCTCCTACATCGACGAACGAAGGACGGACGAGGGGTCGAACGAACGACCCCCCGACCTCTACCTCGACCTCTCCGACCTCGTCTCTGCTCCGACCCTACCTCGACGACGAGCGACGGACCGAGGGGTCGAACGGACGACCCCCCGACGAGAGGCTCGATTAACCCAACTGCTCCCGGCATGGGTTAAAGTGAAACCACATAACGACATGGGCGCCCGCGTCCGCTGTCAAATCCGCCAACTCCCCGTCAAGTCCCCGATTCCTGTCAACTGTGCCGCCACTACGCGAGTACGGACTCTAGCAGTACCCCTCGGAAAGTGAACAGTGCGACCCTCGACAACAACTTCGGGAATGCGACAGAGCCACGCAGGGCTCGACCCCTCCCTCGACCGGGGGGCTAGACCCCTCCCTCTCCAACAACTCCAGTATGGGGGTCGTCCCATCCGCCCCGTCCCGCTTCAGCCGTGGGATTCGTGCCCGCCTGCGGACGCTGTGCTGCGGCGACTTCTACTGCCGCCACGACCGGGGATGCCAGAAGGACGGAAAGGCCATGCCGCCACAGTGCTCAACGTCTCTCCGCCAACACTGTGCCTCGGACACGCTACCCGTACTGCCATAGTTAGGGCCCTGTACACTCGAACCTCCCCTTTGTCTATTAAAGGGGACGCCGAGGTAGAGAAAAGGGGACTTAGACGATTGAATCACTCATCAGACTTCAGCTCTGACCTCCACACTCTACACACCCCGCCACTCGATCGACCCCTCGGGTGGCAAACTCTGTGTAACACAGCTTGTACCCCCCCTGTACGAGCACGCTTTGGGTGCGAGATAATACAAGTCATCCCCCCCGCTGGACGTAGGGCCTTCTTTGCCCGAACCAGGATAAACCTTGTGTCCATCTTGCATCACGTCTGAGAGAGGGAGCACGCGATATACAAATTTACTCGTTGGTGGTCTTGACCCCCGGGTCATAACACCGACACACAACATCCTTCAAGCCTCTTACTAAATCATGTTTGATTAATCTATTCAATTGCTTCATCCCAACATGACCAAGCCTTCTATGCCATAACCAACCCATACTTGATTTAGTGAGCAAGCAAGTTG
Source organism: Microstegium vimineum (assembly GCA_022036555.1). Taxonomy (NCBI): domain Eukaryota; kingdom Viridiplantae; phylum Streptophyta; class Magnoliopsida; order Poales; family Poaceae; genus Microstegium; species Microstegium vimineum. Next base: position 7,957,184 of record CM039131.1, read on the forward strand.
ACAATTGAGCTTCACTAGCATTGAAATCAACTAGGTAGAGGTTCTCATATCTAAAACCTTTGAAGATCAAGTTTGAACCATCTACACTAATGATCTCTACATCATCTATTCCAAATATGCATTTGAATCCAAGATCACACAATTGAGCTACCGATAGAAAATTGAAGTTCAAGCTCTCAACTAGCAATACATTTGATATGCTAAAGTCATTGGATATTGCAATCTTACCAAGATCCTTGACCTTGCCCTTGCCATTATCACCAAATGTAATACTATCAATGCCATCATTGGTATTGGGGTTGATTGATTTGAACATTCTAGAATCCCCGGTCATGTGTTGAGTGCATCCACTGTCAAGCACCCAATGCCTTCCTCCGGCTTTATAATTGACCTACAAAACAAATTAGTTCTTCTTAGGTACCACACTTGTTTGGGTCCTCCAAAGTTAGTGACCAAGGATTTTGGCACCCAAATAGCCTTCTTCTTTGGGCCAACTATGGATGTGCCAACATACTTAGCCATGATACCCTTAGCACTTTTGGTAAGCATATAACAAGAGTCAAAGTGCATAGAAGTAGATTTAGCAAACTTGATTTGGCTTATGTTAAGTTTGCAATATTGGTCAACATGCCCCACTTGCTTGCATTTGTTGTAAAAGTGACCATTGCCCCTCACAAAGCTAGGCTTTGGAGTTACAAAGGCCGCCTTGCCTTTCTTGGGGGTATAGCCCAATCCCTCTTTGTAGTGGGAAAATCTTTGGCTACCCAAGCACTTTAGCAAGCGGGCATCTCCACCATATGCCTTACCCAAAGCATGAGTGAGTTCATTAACATCATTTTTCATTTTTTCATTTTCAATCACTAGTGTAGCATCATCCTTTGAGCTATCACTAGTAGATGTGCAAGTGGAGGTGCTACAATGTGTTTCGGTTGGTGCAACAATGATAGGAGTGAAAAATGATTCATCTAGAATATCACAAGTTACTCTAATATTGCATGATGCAACAACCTTATCCTTGCTTTGATCAAGGAGAGAGGAGTGAGCCTTTTCAAGCTTGTAGTGAGTCCTCTCAAGCTTCTCATGGGCTTCCATTAGCCTCACATGAGAGCCATTGAGCTCATCAAAGGATTGTTCAAGAGCCTTAAGCTTCTTGTTCAATTCTTTGCACTCCTTTCTCTTCTTTTCAAAGCAATCATAAATTTGCTTCATCATATCAATTAGTTCCTCCTTGGAGTACTCCTCTTCATTATCACTACTATCATCATCACGATCACTATCATCATGAGATTGTACCTTAGATGGCTTAGCCATGAAGCATGATGGAGTGTCGAAGATAGATGGCTTGTTGTTGATAGCAATGCTTGCCAATGCCTTCTTCTTGGACTTCTTCCTCTCATCATCACTAGACTCATCATCAGAGGAATCACTAGTATCCCAAGTCACCATGTATGATTAACCCTTCTTCTTCCTGGTGAATGATAGCTTCTTCTCCTTCTTGTCATGATTGCTCTTCTTCTTCTTCTCATCATCATCACTATGATTGGGACAATCCGCAATCATGTGACCGGTTTGCTTGCACTTGTAGCATCTCTTCTCATATTCTTTGCCCTTGAAGTTATCTCTTCTCTTTCTAGCACCATAACCCTTCTTCATGAACTTGCCAAACTTGCGCACGAAGAGGGCCATCATCTCATCATCATCATCACTAGCTTCTTCATCATCACTTGACTCTTGCTTCTTTGCTTTGCCCTTGATCTTGGATGAAGAAGCCTTGAATGCTAAGCTCTTATTTTCCTTCTTTTCTTCCTTGACCTCTTCTTCTTCACTTTCTTCATTGTATTGCTCTTCGGTCATGATCTCACCAAGTACTTCATTTGGAGTGATCTTGTCCAAACCATCTCTCCTAATTATTTGCCTCAAAGTTTTGTATTTCTTGGGCAAACAACCAAGAAAGCGGTTTGAGAAGTCTTCATCTTTGACCTTCTCACCCAAGCTCTTGAGATCATTGATGATCACTTGGAGCCTATGGAACATCTCCGGGATGGACTCATCATCCTTCATCTTGAAGTGAGATAGCTTGTCCTTTAGCATGTATAGCTTGGCATTCTTTACCGTTGAAGTGCCTTCATAAGTGTCTTCTAATCTCTTCCACACTTCACTTGCCTTCTCAAGATCTTTGATTTGTTCAAACACCTTGGAATCAATTCCATTGTAGATCACATTGAGTGACATGGTGTTGCATTGCCGGTTCTCTTGCTCTTTAGGTGTTGGAGCGGCTTCATCAAGAATGACAAAGTCATGTTCGGTCACACTCCACAGCTTCTCATGTATTGAGCCTAGATGCATCCTCATCTTCCTCTTCCAATAATCAAATGAGGTGCCATGAAACATTGACGGGTTGCTCCCCACATGGTTGAATGATATTTGAGCCATCACTAACACCGAAGGTTGTTAAGCCTTGATAATAGCGGTGGCCACAACTCTGATACCACTTGAAAGGTCCTAGATGGCTAGAGGGGGGTGAATAGCCTAATAAAAATTCTACAAATCACTAGAGCAAATGGTTAGATAACACTTGAATATATTTCAAACACATGGTTGGGCTTCTTATCATCTTCAAAACCGGGAGGTTGCTCAACATATACTAGCTCATTGATGTATCCATTCAAGAAAGCACTCTTCACATCCATTTGGTATAACTTGATGTTGTGTGCACATGCATAGGCCAATAGAATTCTTATTTCCTCTAATCTTTCAACCGGTGCATAAGTTTCTCCAAAGTCAAGACCCTCAACTTGAGTGTATCCTTGAGCTACCAATATTGCTTTGTTTCTCACAACTATACCATCTTGGTCTTGCTTGTTTCTAAATAATCAAATGCTCAATACATCTAGCTCCATGTACCAAGGTGAACCACCCTATCTTAATCATTCAATTAGTTCAAGGGATAGTCCATAGGTTTCATCAATTACTCAAAACCAAACAAGGTCTTTCACCTAGCTACAGACTCCAAAGAGGCCTTGAGGGAAGATGGGATGTAACACCCCTGGTGTTAATCACGAATTAAAAAGTGATTAAGCCTTTTTATACCGTATCAAACAATAATCAGAGGCTTTAGTTCATATATCGGGAATATATGATAAGGTATTTATTCTATGTGTCTCATCTCTATTTCCATCTATATGAACCTTTGGAAAAGTTCATGATCTTCGGAATCAAAACGACACATGGAATGACGACTTTTATAATTAACCGGTTTACTTTATAAATCGGATATAATTATACAAGCTCGGCCAAGTCTCTAGACCTTGCCCAAAATATTCCAGTTGAACTTTACAACAAAAGTCGTGAAAGGTTCGTGTTGCCCGGAAACAGAGAAAATGGCCGGAAAATATTCCGAGCCCGGATCCGAGAGCAAACGACAACGATCTTGACCATCGTTGACCGACAATTTGGAGATCTCGTATGTCGACGCAACGTGAAGATAAGTTGTAGATCGGATCGAGACGAACAAAACTCGTTCAACCGTCGAGACCTTTATCAGAGCCGAAAATAGAGAAACATATGCCCGAAGATCGTCGGAATGCCAGTTTTCGGTCCCCACGAGATTTTCTCCGGGAACTCATATTTTGCAAACTGTTGGGAATTTGACTGTGGCATTTAAAGCAAATTGCTCTATTCGTCGAGACCTTCGCATCGGTACCTTCGGATTCGCGATCAGACGAACGGTTTAAAAAGCGGAAGAATATGACAGTGACAGTTTCGTAATTAGTTGGTTTTGGACAGTATAAATTAATGAAATTGGTGGGGAAGGAGGGGAATAAATCAGACGGCCCTCTCCCTCTCTCTTCTCTCGGCACTCTCCCGCACCGCGCCTCCCTCTCCCACTCGGTCCTCTCTCCCCTCCACCGAGCTCCCTCCTTCCTCCCTGCAGCTCCTCTCTCTCCCCTGGCCAAGCAGGAGCCGGAGCTCCTCCCCAGGCCGCCCCCAGCCCTGGCCCTCGGCCTGCGCGCAGCGCGGCGCACGCGCGCCTCCCGTGCGGGTCCCGTGCTCGTCCGGCGTCGCCCCTGCGAGCCAAGCCCGCGGCTCCAGCTCGCCATGCAGCGGAGCTGCAGCTGCTGCTCGCCTCCTGCGGCGGCACGACGCCCTCCCTCCTCCTGCCTTGTGCCGCCCGGCCCTGGCGCCGGTCGCCCCTGGCCAGGCCCTGCGCCGCTGCGCAGCGTGCCCCGCTGCCGCTGCGGGCTGAGCCGATGTGGCCGCTGCCGCGGCTGCGGCCCTGCTGCCCTCGCTGCTGTGCAGTGGTGCAGCTGCGCCCTCCCCACCGGCCACCACAGCAGCCACGACGATCCCCGCCGTCTTCCGTCGTCGTCGCCGCCGTTCTCTGTCCAGAGGAAGAAGAAGCCCCGATCCGCAAGCAGAAGCTCTTCGCAGGGTTTATTTGCGAATATTTTTGTGACTCATGTGTTTGCTAATATGGATTTAATTAATTACTCACTAACTGCAGGGTTTTGGATTCAAATGTTAATCCCAAAATTAATCTCCTTTTCTGCAGAGGACTTTGGAAAATCGTAGTAAATCGTAGAAAAATCGCATGGATGCGATTTTGGACTTTTTGGAATCCTTATAAAATTCTCTACGCACTAGATCGATTGCATGTTATGTTTCAGTTTGTTTTAATTGCAAGAAAAATGCTTTTGTGCCGTCTGTTCTGGAAGCTGCATTGTGTAGAATAAATATTTGTTGCCATTAGGAAGTGCTCCAAAAATTATGAAATAATTATGGGGTGTTACTTATATGATGAATGATGTTTGGTTAAATTTTCATGACTAGTTGTTAAGTAGTTTGGGTGCTATGAAAATAACAACTGTCCTAATTCACTGTTTTGGCTGCATGCATAGTGTTTAGTAAATAAATATTAACATGTGTTAAATTATTTTTTTTGTTGGTATGGTGAATACCAAAGTTGTAGATAATATTGTTATATAGCTTTTGTTAAATTGTGGTGGCCATATCCCCATTAGTTTTGGAGATATGCATTTTCTAAGTTGGTATTAGAATCTGCCCATCTCTCTGGACAGATCTGAGTATAAGTGCTTTTTGACTAAGTTAAAGTATGAATCATTAATTTATAAAGTTTAATTAATTGTAGAACTTTTCATAAACTTTCCAGATTATCTTGATTCATATTTTTAGGAGTTGTAGATCTTGAGTTATAAGCTGTTTTAAGAAGGGGTGCCAAATCTGTCCACTTTTGGACAGAGTTGCCTTCTTCTTTTAATTCGAGTTGTTTAACTATTAAATCACCTTTTCTGGGTATTAAGAAAGTTGTAGACAACTTAATTAGATTTCCAAATATGTAAGAATCATGTTTGTTAGATTAGTATAACTCCAGTTATGATTAAAACTGTGACTATATGTTGTTGTCCCAAACTTGCATGTGTAAGTTAAATGCTTTAACTTGTTCTTGCTAGCTAAATATATTAAGTAAACTTGTTGGATGAATATTTGCCATGGTTTAACTTAGATTAAATAGTAAGTCATGCTTGATGTGTTTATCTCCTTTATGTTATGATCGTGTTATAACTAGATGAATTACTCTAATTGCTTGTTTATGCCTTTCATGATCTTGAGCTTGTCTTCAAAGGTTGTGTATGTGTATCTCGGGCTACCATTCTTCGTATTCATTCACATGCATCTCGCATCTCATTTAGGTACGATAAGTGCATACATGAAGGACGTGAGGACTGGACCTAACCCGCAGGTGGTGTTGATGGATGGATACAGAAGATAGAAGGACCGTCAAAGTATCAAGTTGGATCAAAGATGCTCGCCAATCGAGTATCGTCTAACATGCACTGACATAGTGTCGGTTCCCAGGCAAGCCCCGGAGCATTACAAACCTTCTATCTTTACAAATGCAATCTTAATTAAGTTATTATTATTGATGCATTAAGTTTAGGAGTTAAGTGAAACCGTTGTTGCATTATACCTTGCTCACTCTACTACTACCACTATCCTTGTTACCCTATCAATTATGTGTCAGTCATGCTTAGTTGGCATAGTTCGGTAGAAGCCGGGTGATTCCCATTACCCGCAAGATGTAGGTGAATATCCTCATCACATGTTATGGATCATCTCGGAATGATAGCCGGAATGGTTAATGGAACTAAGATCGGTGGGAAACTCCCTGTACTTTGGATGGGGGTGACTCGACCGTGTCAACTAATGACTGTTTGTGTTGTTGTCCCTCTGGTCATGTTGAACGCATGCCCTACACTTAACTGGAAGGATAACTCGTTCCGACCGTGAAGCCGGTACACTATTCGGGTCGGGTTTGGATTGCGACGCATCGTGCTGGTGCGAGGCGGGGAGTCGGACACAGGGGCGCGATCTAAGACCTTTACAGTTGCTGGCTTTCGGGTGGCCCTTGGGTGTCGGTGGTCCCTGTTCATCCCGCGACTTTACCCGAATAGTGTCTTCGGTGACTTGTAACTCACGTGGCTTGTGAGTGTGGTTTGTGTAGGGAATACCCCCTCAGTTGAGTAGGAATCCGATTCGAATCGCCATCGCTCCTAGTTAGAGAGCACTTGACTAGGGCAATGACAACATTTACACGACTATGAAATTAATGTTGGTGATCCGGTTAATGGAAAGCCTGGAATGATGATGGAATCTATTGTATGCTTTAATCAACTTGTTTGGCATAGACTAGTGGCTAATATAGATGACAGGTAATAATGATTAAAAGTTGATGCTACATCTTCAACTAAAGGTTAAAAGAATTATTATGCTTTTCTGCAAATGAGTCAAGCCAATCTACCACTATAAAGCCTTGCATAATCCTTGGTGTCATTTATTTTAGTTTATGACGAGTAAGTCTAGCTGAGTACATTCGAGTACTCAGGGTTTATCCCACCTTGTTGCAGGTGAAGGTCTCATGCTGCTAAAGGTGTAGCTAACCATCGGTGGGCTCGGTGACTCTCTATTATCTCTCATCTTAATGTTGTTGTCGGAGGATGTCAATCTAAGCTAGCAATATATTTCAACTTATGTTTTATAATCATTTTGAAGCAATATTGTTTTCAATAAATGGTTTTGAAACTCAAACTTGTATTATTTATTTGTAAACTCAAATGTAAATTTATTTCCGCTGAAAACTCCGTGTAGGTGATTTGTATTTACTTGATCATGCGATCTTGGTTGTAAAGTTGAATTACCGAGGTTTTTCGGAACACTCGGCGGACTACCGGGATTATATGGGCTCAAGTGCTCTTAGTGGTAGTTAATTCGGCTACTTTAGTACTTGATCTCCTATAATTTGGGCGGTTCTGTTACATAGGAGATCTTGGTTAATCAGCTCGAGGATATCCTTTATCTGGTCTGAATCTTGGACCAAGATGTTGATGTTCTTATTCAGCAGGTGAGCTATGTCCTACAGCCGGACCTGATTTTCCTCTGATAAAGCCTGCTGGGAGGTAGCTTCTTCCCCTTTTTCACTGATGAAATCTTCGACAGTGAATGAGAAGTTGGTGGTTGGTTTGGCAGTATTCTTGAGAAAGGAAGGAGTGTTAGCCGATTGGGTAGAGATTGCTAAAAGGATGGTTTAAGGTAGTAGATTACCTGCTGGGTTGATTGAGCCTCAGGGTGTGGTGTGCCTTGGCCTGGTTGACTTGACTGGGTACCCTGAGGAGATGAATCTAGAGCCTGACCAGAAGAGTGTTCTCCTGCTAAATTGTATAAAATTTTATCTATTTCCAACAATGCAGATACATGAGCAAGGATTGGATGATGTATAGAAGAGGAAGGTGATTAGCCGAACAATATTACCAATGCGCTCGGTAGTTTCTTGAGCATCACTGCTTTCGGCTTCATCAGTTCAAGTGTCCTCAGTTTCATGAACTTCTGCCGATGGTTGGGTTTCTACATCTTCGGTAAGAGGAATGTCTACTGTCGGTGAAGCATTGCTTGATCTGGGGATATCGACATGTGGCTGCAATGAAGATGGTTAATATAAGAACAGGCAGTTTTATTCCAAAATGAAGTTTATTACTGAATAAAACTCATACCTTGGGAGATCTCTGAACTTTCTTGGATCTCACCTTTCTAGTCACATGAATGTCTTCAAGCATTTTCCTCTTGCCTTTTTCTTCTAAAGGGGCAGTAGCTGACACAGCAGGAGTCTTCATAAAGATTTTTAAAGTGGGGGCATTGTAGCCCAATGCAGGTTTAGACCTAGCTTTGTAATACTCCACTGCTTTATTGGGAGGAGTAGGCTCAAAATCCTATACATGGACAGATTTCAGAGTAGGAGATGAATGCAGAAACAAGAAATAACTAATGCAATGAGATTACCTCACTCTCAGGAGCAAATTGAGGATATAAGTCTTGGCATAAGGGGTGAACTGGTGTGTTGAAAATGTGGTTGTGCCACTCTTGACACCAAGCAGAGAAAAGGGGATGAGCATCATCCACTAGTCCAAATGGAGAAGGTTCATATGTTGGCAAATCTTGTCCAAGCTCAAAGACTTTTCTGGCTTCTGTTTCATTGGTGATCAACTCCCTGTATCTTATGATTGATGAAAAGAAAGGTCTTGGGGGCAGCTGTCCACATCCTAATTTCCTGGATGCCACATTGGGATTGTAGAATTCATAGGTGGGCTTCACCATTCTCCCATGATGAAATTCGGCTGGCAAGATGCATGGCTTGATGAAGAAGTTGAAAATTTCAGTAGATACCTTATCAGAACAGCCAGACTCATAGCTGAATTTGTAAGGGAAGGTCAAGTCATCATTTTCTCTATAGGGAAGCCAGAGCACGTTATTGAAACCTTTGAAGAACAGTTTGAAGAGGTGACCGATATCCATGTCAATGCTGATGGATGATGATGCTTCTCCATAGGTTTGGCAACTCTTGGTTGTTGCTGGATCACCCTCGGCATAATTAACCGAAGGAAAGCTTAAATTGTGGAGAGGTACAGACACTACTTGATGCATATAGAGTTGCAACCACATCTAAATAAACCACCAAGGACCACTCACACAGGAAATCCCCTTGCCATGGTACATTTGCCTAGAAATCTGATGCATCATGTGGTATACAGATCCTAGGAGATATTTACCCAGGGGAATTAGTGTGACTGCAGCTAAATCTTCAGCCAGTATCATGTGATTCAGGGTTGGTTCATTGGGTCTTCCACAGAAGATAAACCTGCATAGCCACATGTTCATAAAGGCTCTGCTTTCCTTTTCAGAGACAGTACCAGTTGCTTCCATGTAGGTTTGGATGTATCCGACCCATCCACCTCTTGATTTAACAGTTCTCTGGTTACTTTTGCCCTTATACTGACAAGGGTGTATTGATTTGGAGACGTTTAAGTCAGTCATCATAAACACATCGGCTAAGGTAGGAGTCATCATACCATGGTCGAAGACGAAAGCGTTGATGGCGTCAGACCAGAAGTGGGAGGCTACTATCAAAAGGGGTTCGTTTTTAGGCATTTCTGACAGAGACAGCTCTAGACAGTGGGTGATATCTTGACTGTCCCAATTGCTGCTGCTTTTTTCCAGCATCCTCCGGTAACAGTTTCGCCATCCGGCTATTGGAGGAAGTGGCCAGGTCTTGAAAGTGTTTGGTCATTGGTTTGGTGGAGTCACTCCCGATTTGAAAGGAATCCTCAGAGTTTCCTTCTCAATGATCTCGGTTGGGTCAAGACTGCCCATAGGACGGAGGAGGTAGGAATCAGGGTTCACAGCATAAGGAATCAAAATCTTGTTCTTGTATTCCTTCAAATACTGGAATAAAGAAAACAAATGGGTTAGGAGAGGAGCAGGAAAACTGATCGAGGATTGCCGAATACATAAGAAAATGAGTTGGAGTTTTACCTCTGGGATCTTGTCCTGAGTCGCCATTGAGAGTTCGATGCAGATTTGAGGGTGCCGAAGTGTAGATTTTTTGGATTGCGGCTGCGGCGTTGAACAGTATAAACCTAGGGGGAAAAAGAAGCTTGCGGTCAATTTCGGAGTAAACGGCTTTTATCCCGAAAATGAGGGGGCATGTGTTAACACCAGATTTTTGCACAATGACAAGTGGGCCAGTGTACGGTGAGTCGGCGGAGATAGATGCTCAGAGCATTCGGCAAAGTCCGTGCGGTCGATTAATTCCCGGTTTCGGCGATTGATCGTGCAATCGGTTAATCAGAAGAAGGGCGGTTTCCATCGGAGCGACAAAGGCGGCAAGTGAGAGCTGAATTAGTAGCGATGGTTCCGATAATTAAGGCAATGAAGACTCCGAAGGAAACCAAAGTCAAAATATTGTATCTTTTCCTTTAATATTTTGTAGTCGTGTCCTCTTAGGACTCATGTCATGGCCAAGGTATAAATATAAGCCCTTAGCTATTATAAAAGGTGTTCACAACCAAATCAATACATCCGGCCTCGTGCCAACTTCGAATCCTCTTGTCGTGTCGTCGAGTTCTTCGAGAGGAATCATCGATCTGTCGACCTCCGTAAGTCTTGACAACCTTATTATCATGTCTAGTATCATGTGGTGGATTTAGATGTTGATACAAGTAGTCTTGTTTATTGTCAATGATCGTGCGGCGGATCCTTGATTGATGATCAAGAAGTATTTACTTATGTTTTGTTTACAATTAAATACCGTGCGGCAGGTATTTGCTTGATATGCTTAGAATAAGCAAGATAGTTATCAGCTCTCGTAGATTTAGCAAAATCTATTGGATTCATTAAGTTATCATGTTGCATGTTTTATATAATCTTTACAAATTTGCAAACACTCTTTTGCCCAATCTAGATTGATACAGTTTGGCTCTTATATAGATCTATCTATGCTACAATGAGTTATTGCTTTCATGTTGCTCTTATAAGTAGATCTTATATCTATAATAGCCGAATTAGTTTGAATCTAGATTGTTACGTGTTGTGGGTTCATAGGTGCTATCCATGTTTAAGCTTTGATGACGCTAGGTATCGTGCGGCAGATGCAGGCTTTGGATTAGTTTAATCATGTTTCCTTACGTGTTTCCTTCATCATGGACCCCAATTCGGCTGATTGCCGAGCTTGGTTATGCTTTAATCTATATTCATCTATGATTCGTTTGTATGTTCTTTTCCCATGCATACGCATTCGACAATCGATGGTTTACATGCTTTATGTCTGTTTTAGCCGAATGTTCCATAAAACCTGTTGGCAGATAGCTTTCATAGTTGTATGTCGTTGTAAGTGGCTTCAGGGTCGTACATATGGAACTGTCTGGTATTATCCGGCATGTTCCAGTTTATATCTAATGACTTTCATCCCTTGTTAGTTTCAGATCAAACTGACTGACACGTTTTCGGTTCTCGAAGCACCCGAGCTCCGATTGAAGCCACGCTTTCCGGCTTGCTGTGTGTGAGACGCAGTATGTCACTTTTTGTGTCAACAGGATTTCTCCTGGTATTTTGACATTCAACATTTAGTATAACATTTTATTACTAAATGTCTCCTAGTGATAATTTTCATGTGCTATGACTAGAAGTCCATCATTCTATTAGTGATGGATTGGCATTGAAGACATAGCTTGGACAAATGTTTCAGGAAGTCTAGGTTATATCAAGCATGGGGAGGTATGGTGATCTTTACATTCTTTTTTTAATGTAATCTTTAGATTTTTGCATTATTGATCATCGTGATGTGAGCAAGTTAAGATCTGTGACTTTGAAGCGATTTGTAGAAGACGTGTCCTTTTTATATTTTGCACAAGAGTATATTGGTAGTTATTAGTATTATAATTCGTTACATATTTGAAGAAGTGCCTTCTCCCTAAGTCTCTATACTCCATATATAACGCCTACCAGTGTGAGAGGCTCAATGCTATACATTAACACGTACTCCCTTCATCTTAAATTATAAATCATTCTAATAATTTTGGAGAATAAAAGGTTCTAAAGTTAGACCAAAATTATAGAGAACATTATAAAAAAAATTAACATCAAATCGATATATATGAAATTATTTTTGTCCGTAATATATATGAAATTATTATTAATGAAAAATCTAATAACATTTAGTTGGTGTCATAGATATTATTATCTTTATCATATAAAGCTGATGAAATTTGAAATACTTTGACTCTTCAAAAATTTTATTTTTAGAATGACTTATAATTTAGGATGAAGAGAGTATTAAATATAATTCTTTCTACTTTAATGGCATCACAAATTTAGAGCATCTCCAAAAGACTCTTTATATCCTTCCTAAATGCTAAGAATAGAGATTTTGGTGAAAAAAAAATACCCTCCAACAACTTATCTAAATGGTCATCTAAATATAACCATCTTTTATTCCGGATTTTTCGCTGGCTAAATATAGAAGAGGAGAATGACTCTCTAGACTATGCATGATATATAAAAAAGTTGTTGGAGAACATAAAAATATAGAAAATGAATTTTATTCAAATAACTCTCTAAATGATGATTTAGCGAGTATATTTTACCAAGACTGTTGGAGGTGCTCTTAGAGTTTTATTTTTTTATTTAATTGTTTGTAAGCCAAGGCTTTTTCCTGGCCCGCCGCACCGTGTCCCGTGCAAGGAGAAGGAAATCGATCTCACATGGCCCACCCATTGATGGATAACGTGCTGGCCGGTTGCGCTGCTTTGCCTTTGGGCTTTGAGTGGCCCAACACGGTGAGCCCTCTTCTTTTTTTCTTAAATAAATCATTCATTTCTTCATTTTTCAGTAAGAAAATAAAAGAAAATCATTTTAAATGAACAATAATGGATGCATCGAATAGATACTAATATTAATTGAGCAGAACAGTGCAAACATTTATTATGATATTTGTGTTTATTTTTTTGAATAAATTATGCTGCAAATCGATTTGCTTTATTTTCAATCTAAGTTGCAATATACTAAATCCATTTCAAATTATGATTTTTTTAAATTTTCTAGACATATTATTATTACAATGTATTTTGATATAGTTATGTCTATATATAAAAATACAACATATTTTTTTAAAAAAAATAAAATGTCTTATAATTTAGAACGGAGACATAAATTATAGGGTCATGCTCGCGAAAGAACGTTCGACGATCGAAACACACACACGGCCTGGTCCGTTCCCTACCCCGCAGCGCGCGCACACACGGACGCTCCCCGACAAGCGCACACACACGAGGATACACGGTGAACCCACGGACTCCATCCCCACCCTCTGTCGCGACACCCCCTGCTCCTCCGTGACGCCGCCTGCCGCCCGACATGCCGTTGTGCCTCTAAAACAGAGAGGGGAGAGAAATGAACGAAAAATCAAACAAAATAGAAACAAAATAAGAAAATAAACATCAGAAACAAACTTGAGGAAAAACTGAAACAACGGGGACAAAAGATTTGAAAAAAACTGAAAAAAGGTATAGAAATAAAAAAAAAAGAAACAAAAAATCGAGTGAAATAGAATGAAACGAACCAAAGAAACAACATGAACATGATTTTTGAAACAAAAAATCAAACACACACTGCAACCCCCCTAACCTACTGCAAACACGTGAAACATATTAAGGGAGAAATAGAAACACCGTGAACATGAATTTTGAAAAAAAAACTAAAGCCCCTGCAACCCCAAAACCTGGTGCTAAGCTGTGCGCGCACTAAAACATGAAAAAAATGAAACAAAGAATAAAACAAAAAAGAAACACCATGAACATGAAATTTGAAACAAAAAAAACTCAAGCAACTGCAACACTAACCCCCTCACCCCCCGAGAAACACCGCGTGGAGAAGAGTTGAAACACCTAAACGTGCGCAATTGAAACACCCCCGCTGGAGTTTTGGGACCAGAGAGGGGGGAGACGGGGAGTAGAGAGGGAAGACACAGGCCTGGTTTGGGCGAGGGATCGGCCAAATCCGAGCACCACCGCAGCCGGGACCCGCAGATCCGCGGCCGCCGCCGACGGATCCGGCTGATCTGGGGCCGCCGGAACCATAGTTGCTCCCCCGGAGATGACAGAGAAGGGCCACAGCCGCCGCCGGCGGATCCACCTCGGATCCCCACCCCTCGGAACCACTGCCGCCCCGGGGCGGATCCAAGGGATGGCGCGGCTGGATCCGGGCGCACGGCGCCTCCTCCGTGGTCGGATCGGGCCTGGGTCTGCCGCCGCCCAACGCCGGAACCCTAGATGGCCGCCTCCGTCGCCGGGGTCCGTGGCCATCGCCGCCGGTACCGCATGGATCTGCGGCCGCCGCTGCCATGGGGAGGAGGAAATAGAGATAAGGGAGGAGGAGGCGGGAGGCGGGAGGCGGGAGGCGGGAGGCGGGAGGAGCTCGCCACCGTCGCCGCCGTCCTGTCGAGGAGAGAAAGAGAGCTAGGCGAGAAAGTGAGCGAGAGAGAGTGGAGCGGGCGCGGAGCGGAGCGGCCGAGGCATGAGACGGGCGCGGTGGACAGTGGAGATGAGCCGGGCCGTGTGCGAGCTATTGTTCCACGCGTTGAACGCTCTCAGTAGCATTAACGTAGATTATATGCATCACCTATCTCAAAAGTGGAGCTCATGAGCAACGGCAGCTTGGGCACCGGCCGGAATCAAATTAAGGAAAACCACGCAAGCAAGTGCACAACAAACTTAATCAGGAAGGGAATTTTACAAAGCTCTGAATGTGATGTCTGTCATGTGGCGGAGGAGACGGCGGCCCATGTGATCTTCGGCTGCCCAGCAGCAAGAGAATTCTAGAAAGCTGTTGGGATAAATACTGATAGCGGCTGGGATGTCCAGAAGTTGCAAGAGATTAGGCCACCAGTACACGTACCAAAAACACACTTTGAGACATTTTTACTAACTAGCAAAATATGCTCGGGTCGTACAATTTATTATACCATATAGTTGGCAAATGTAATTATATGTAGTATATATATGTGTGCGTGCGCGCAAGGTGATGCTCTCGACTTCCAAGCCCACCAGCAGAATAGCAGTTCAGCGCATTCAATTCAAGTTCCAACTCCCAACTGCTGGTTCATCCCCACACCGGCCATCAATTAGATATCCCCAGCACAAGCTCAAAGGATCCTCCATCCTTATTTGTTCACCCAACATATACCCGACTCCTTTTCTTATATCTCGCATCACAGGCTGATATGGAGGCAACCAGCGCGGGGTACGCGGCGTGATGGCTCGCGGTGGACGTCGCTTGTGCCTGCTACCCGCGGCGCTGCGACCGGTCACGCCCTCGACGGACACCACGGTCAACGGTGCTTGCGCGGCTCGACCACTCGCTCCTTCTTGGCTTGCACGGACGTCCGAGTCCAACGATTGCGTTGGGGCTCGCAATCACGCCCTCAACATTCAGCACGACGGGGCCGCTTAATGGTCGGGACTGCTGGCCCACACGGCCGCCTCCGCCTCGGCGAGCTCGTCGCGCATGACCGTCGCGGCCCCCGCTGGCCAATAGCAGAAGTCGAGCGCGTCCCCGTTCCGGTCCTTGGCCGCCGCGGCGGTCGGGGAGGACGACGCAGCGGCCGACGTACGACACGAGGAGCCCTGCCATCTCCTTCTTCGCCGCGGCGGCACAGAAGGCGCGCCTGCGCCGCGCCCCGGCGCGGAGCGCGTGGTGGGCACGCGCACGGCCGCGAGCACGACGAGCTCCTCCACCGCGCACGGGAAGCAGCAGCACACCGCGGCACACTCCGCCGCGGTCACGCCCGCCGGCGTATTTGCTAGTATATTTATTATTATTATTTCTTTTCTGTTTTCTATATGGAGTCCGTTATTTACTTTTATATGCACAACCTTAGCATAGCATACGTGTCCTATTTTTTTGTGTAGATATTTTTCTTTTCTTTTTTCTTCATTTTTCTATATGGAGTCCAGTAATTTCTATATGGACTTCGGTATTTACTTTTATATGCACAACCTTAGCCTAGCATACGTGTCCTATTTTTTTCTATAGATATTTTTCTTTTCCTTTTTCTTCATTTTTCTATATGGAGTCCGGTATTTACTTTTTTTTCCTTTTTTATATGGAGTCCGGTTCATAACGTGTCTGTCCTATTCTTTTTTCCTTTTTTTCTATAGATTTCTTCTTTTACTTTTTCTTCTTTTTTTATATGGAGTCGGTATTTACTTTTTTTCCTTTTTATATGGAGTCCGGTTCATAACGTTCTTTTCCTTTTTATTGTGTCGTTATTTTGTCCGTATAAAATACGGTAGTTAAGGGAGATGAATACAAAAACAAATGGATGGACGAAAAAAATAAGCCTGAAATTTTGACTTGACTTTTTATTAATAGGTATATATATATATATATATATATATATATATATATATATATATATATATATATATATGCTGCTGGCACGTTTGGGAATGCAGAAACAACAGTCTTTCGGAATGGCCTAGCTATACCTATACTGGCAGGCGCTTTTACCGGTGTGCAAGACAGAGGCAAACCTGTGGCGAGTCTGCCTCCTAAGAAAAGATAGGCAGACAGCAGATGCTTGGTGCTCTATTCTAACTGCTGCAATGTACTCCCTCCGTCCCCTTTTTACGTCGTTTTAGCTCTAGACACTTATACCAAGAAGGCAAAAAGTAGACCTACGATACCCCTAACTAGTCATTCAATGTGGTATTGCAACATACTCTTAATGTGGTGGGAGAGGGAAGATAGGAGGGGAAAAGACTACTACACAAACAACATGCAGATGCTGCAGTAGATAGTACACCTATGGACATGCTAAAACGACGTTCATTTGGGGACAACTTCTTGAAGCTTGAGGGAGTAAACTAGAAATCAGCTTTAACATCGAGCTATGTACCG
Source organism: Microstegium vimineum (assembly GCA_022036555.1). Classification (NCBI taxonomy): domain Eukaryota; kingdom Viridiplantae; phylum Streptophyta; class Magnoliopsida; order Poales; family Poaceae; genus Microstegium; species Microstegium vimineum. The sequence goes on from CM039131.1 coordinate 7,973,987, forward strand.
GTATCGGTAGGTATCGCTATACAATTCAAACATCTAGTCTGGTCTAGAGGACCACTGAAATATTATGTACATCCTTATCGCGTAAAGGTTTGAGATGCATCCAAAGCACTTCCTGCTCATGTCTGACACGTGTCGTATTGTGCGGTGGAACTGCATCCCGTGGCCTCAAGCGCACGCCCCTGCCTCTGCTGCGTGTGGGTACTCTACGCCAAGCGCTGAAGGTCGTTCAAGTCCTTCGTGTACGGAAAAACAAATTATGGGCTTCCTGTTCATTGCTTTTTATCCCCATTTGTGTACTCCATCCGTCCCAAAAAAAAAAGATGACGCACGCTATGGGATGCGTGCAAGTCAAATTTTCTCAACTTTAACTAAGTTTATATAAAATACGTGCAACATTTATATCTCCAAATAAATTTATTAAAAACTAGACTTAAAGGTCTTTCCGATGATACTAATTACTTAACATAATTATTTATATGTTTTAATATACAATTGCCGGCATTTTGAAAACGTTGACTTCTCGGGAAGCGAGAATGATATTTATTTTGAGACAGAGGAAGTACTAATCTAGAAGTAGAAGTGGAAGTGGTATGGGTAATTCTCCACTTCGATCCGCTCCGAATCCGAATTTTAACAATATAGAGAAGTATTTTAAATATCCGTGCGGATACGGATAACCCGAATCCGATTATATGCGGATACAAATGTGGTGTAGGATATGAGATTGACAAAATTTGGTAGATATAAATTATCCGTTAATTGAACATGACTTATCTGATGTTTATAATAGGATGATCCGAATATTTAAGCTCAAGCGCAAGATTAGAAGTCAACTCAATCTATGACACTAGCATTGTTATATTGTAGTTCATACGCAAAACGAGTTAACTATATATAATAATTTAAGTGAAGCTTGGCCGATTAAATAGTGTTCTGTGTGAGAGAGAATAAGCCAAAACAAGTTGAAAATAGTTTAAGTATGGTAATCTTAATCAATATATTGTTATATTTTTTTAATCTCCGGTGATATATCTATTACCAGTGTTGAAGTGCAGTATATATTTTATTGCATAGTTATTAATTTATTTTAATTATTTTGTAAGCATAAATAACATGAATTATTTCTCATCATAAAAAATAACACGTAAGTATATATTATAAAAAAAAAGTCTGCTTCCGCTCGGTTTAAATCCGTATCAAAACTGATATCCTATCTGTTTTTTATCTGACGATCACTGGCTGACGCGCCTGTACCATCCTAGTCAATATAATCTCAGGTCGGGACCCTCCCCTCTCCGTCCACTTATAAAAAAAAAGGCAAGTGCACACCTGGGTACCTACGCTAGCTAAACAATGCGACCTACAGGGCACCTGGCATCTGATTGTGATGTGATCCCCGCCGTTGGACGGAGTTGGAAGGCCGGGTCATGTGAGGGGAACGTGTCCTGCTCATCCTGCTCATCAGTCACTAAGCATGCAGATGCAGATCTGGAACCAATAATGCTACCAGTTCCAGCTCTTGGAATTGGAGCACACTGGCCAGGAGCTTAATTGTCCAGTAGTTTAGCCTCATCCATCATGGACGTATTAGAGTGTTGTTTGTTTGGCTAAAATTTAATTTATGCTGAATGCTTATATTAATTTGGGACCAGAGAAAAATAATATTTGTTCCCTAAAAGTACTGTTGAAGTAGCATCATGAACAGTAATGTTGCTAGCTAGCTCACAAGTGACCACAAATACCATATCTGTCAATCTGTCATGCATTGGCCATATCATTTTCTTCCCCATAAATAAATAACATGATGGGTACCACCCATCATTATACAGTATTATCTCCAAATGCTGGATCAGATCGATACATGCATGCGAAATAATAGAGGTGATCCATATACGACTCGCGAATCAACACCTCTACGACGTTCTGCGCGCGGCTACTCCAGCCAGAATGTGCGAATTCATGACGTGCACCGACACAGAGCGAGGTAGATTAGTTCCTTCACGTACCGTCCTTTAATAAAACCTGAATAATTAAACAACCCTTGCATTGGTTGGTCTAAGAAAAACTGATGCAACTATGCAAAGTAACAACCCTGACTGTTGTCCAGAAGCAGCTAGCCCATTCGATCACCTTCATTCCCAAAAGTACAAGCTTTCATTGGTTTGTTGCGCGCTTCAGTTGTGAAAAAGGAACCTCCGGAGACCCTTTGCAGCTTAATTTAAGGTATGTTTAGATGGAGTAGTGCTAGTTATTAGTTGACAAAAAATTAATTAAAATTAATTAAAATTAACTAATTAGTTGACTAACAACTAATTATCGACTTAGCTAAAAAACTAACATATCTATATTAGATTTTTGGATGTACTAGAGTTAATTTGAGCTAAAATTAACGACCTAGTAATTAGCTCATGGTAACAAAATATGCTCTTGATTTCATTCTCTGCAACTAACCTCCGCATCTCCCAGAAGCCTCATCTTTACGTGAACACTCTAGTCCCTTTAATTTAGCAAGAGAGTTGTTGTAGATCATATCATCTGGAGGTCACTAGTTCCTCTATCATGCTATCTCTCTATATATAATAGTTAATATAAGGACCCCATCAACCAAACTTTTTATAACTAACTGAAATTTTTTAGTTCCAGTTATTTCGGTTTAATTTTTGGTTCTCGATTATTTTTACCCAAAGGGTCTATGGCCTCACAGTCGGAGAAACTAAAGCCAGTGAAGCAAAGAAAAAATAATAGTGGGTTTGACTTGTAGACTCTAGTTCACTTACATGAGTGAAAGAGATGCTCACTACACTTAACGAAGGAGCAAGAGCCGAAACCGTCGAGAGCTCTACTAAACAGGGCTTCTTAAGGGCGTGTTCGTTTGAGCTGCAGTTTTTGAGCCAAGGCTTTTAATTTATCTGGTTGGTCTTTTTTTTCTATTGACTTTTGTAATAAACTTTTAGTTTCTCGGCACACCAAAAGCCAAAGAATTTGCTCAAAATGTGTTTTTTGAGCTTTTATTTTCTCAGAAGCCAAGCTAGCTTTCTAGTCATTTAAAAGCCAACTCAATAATTGGTTGAATGTTGTAGTTTCTGGCTTTTGGCCGGTAAAAGCTAAAACAAACATAATCTAATTTGGAATTAAGGGAGTACAATTCAAGCTAGATATACATCCAGTCTATTAGTTAAAAAACAAATGGGTTTGAGCTTGAGCTTTATTCAAACGGTTATACGCAGAGCAAATTTGTTTTGAAACACCTTATTAAATACTCCTTATATTCTTAATTACAATATGTTTTGGTTGGTTTTAGATTCATAGATTTTGCTATATATTTATATACACACTATATCTAAATATATGTCACACCCAATTTTAAGGATAAAATTGAATATGAATAACTCATGTGTGTCTAGAGATCAATCACACACATAAGTCGACAAATCTTTAAATAGTACCATCACTGAGTGCTTATTACATAACGAATAATATTCTTAAACAAAACAGCGGAAAATAAAGATAACTCTCGCGACGAAGCTCCACTTCACAGGGAACGCCGACTGGTTGACCACTAGCCTAGTACTCCTCACGGTAGTCTTCATAGCCATCTGAAGGGGTTGAGAAAGCAAGAGTGAGCACTTAAAGTACTCAGCAAGAGTAACATAGGGTTATGAAGCTGAAAGGATCAAGATGCCCAAGAGGGGGGGGGGGGGGGTGAATTGGGCTCTTTTTAATTTCTAAACAAGAACTAAACCTATAAAGAGCCAATTAACCCCCTAGTGCCTACCGCTTGTGTGTCCTAGCTAGAAAGCGGTAGCAAGTCAATGGAAAGCGAAAACATCCTACACAATTCTAGTGTGAATTGAAAGACAAGTGCGGAAAGTAATGCGGTAAAAAAGAGCTAGGGAAAGAGATGCTTGACACGGCGATGTTTTGCCGAGGTATCGAGGAGTCGACACTCCCCCCTAGTCCTCGTTGGAGCACCTCGCAAGGTATAGCTCCCCCTCAATCCCGCGCAAGGGATGAGTGCTCTCTACGGGCTGATTCTTCGTCACTCCGGCTCGGTGAATCGCCCACAACCGATCAAAACGTCGATGGAGAAGGGCCGCTGACAATCCTCCGGCGATCACCTTCCTCCGAGCACCACCGGACCGTCTAGGTGATGTCGATCACCAAGAGTAACAAGCCTCGATCTTCGCTTGACTCACTCAAGCTTCACAACTAGAGGAAGCACACTTGAACTCTTGGATGAACTAGAGAGAGGATGGATGGATTCGCGAATCACTCTCTCTCTAGGGCTCTTGCTCTCTTCCCAACCTTCTCAACAAACTCAGCAACTCAAATGAGCAAAGGTAAGGTGGGAGAGAAGTGGGAGGGGCTATAAATAGACCCTCTGAAAACTGCCTCGGGCTGGCATTTTAAGTTGGCGACGGACGGTCCGTCGCATGCCCAACGGCTAGTTTCTGTTCATAGTTTGGGCGACGGACGCTCCGACGCCTAGGCGACGGACGGTCCGACGCCCTGCCTAACGGCTAGTTCTGACACACTGTTCCCAGCGACGGACGCTACGTCACTGGGCGACGGATGCTCATCCACAGCGTCTGGCGCTTTGCTCTGGCTAGGGTTGAAAAACACCCTCTCTGGAAGGTCGACGGACGCTCTTCCCAGCGTCCGACGCCTGGCCGTCGGACAGCGTCCGACGGACCCTGAGAAACTTAGCCAGAAAACATCCCCTTTGGAAGGTCGACGGACGCTGTGGACTCAACCACCCAGCGTCCAACGCCTTTGTCCGATGCCGACGGACAGCGTCCGGCGCCCCTGCCAGGAGCGTCCGACGCCCAGAAAACAGTTTTAACAACTTCGTTTTTCGTCGCGATGAATATGGAAGTTGTTCTAGGTTATCTTATGGTCACCATAGGCTTGCTTAGAGCTAAGGAGGTCAAGTGTGCACCACACCTAAGTCATGAAGCTTTCCTAAGTCAAGCTACTAATCTCAACCCCTCTTAATAGTACGGTCAAAGGTAAAAAGAGAAGCCCTATCTATTTCTAAGTGCCCTTCATCTCCTTATGGCACTTAGCCTATCATTCTAGGGTCTTCATCAAATCTCCTTGACATCCAAAACGATATCCATCTTGGGGGCTAAGTGATGACCATTAGAGCTCATCCTTGTTGATCACTATGGCTAAGCTACGCATAGCCTCTGCAAAACACACGTTAGCCATAATAATCTCTAATTGTCGTTAATCGCCGAAACCAACTAGGGCAATGATTCTTCAATCTCCCCCTTTTTGGTGATTGACGACAATAGATCCTCGAGTATGGATAAGAGTTATGGTTAAGATTCAAGGACGACTTGGAATGGTTGAGCAAGGGTTAGTGAAATTGTAATGAAGCATACTCGCTCACCCAAGCCAAATCACAAAACATGGTACTTATGGATATGAATGTAAGAGTAGTACCTCATGATATTCTCAAAGGATGTATCGGAGTAAAGCGCGGAAGCTCAAATAACGTTAAGCATAGAGATATATCATGAACCATGAGACAACTCACAAGGTATATTAGTGATAATCAAAGAGTTTGTCATATGCAACCATTAAACATCAACCATCATCACATCACACATATAGACAAATGCATAGAAGTAGACATGATGAAAGAGTACGGGGAAAATAAGCATACAAAGATCCAAATCCCTCCCCCTATCTCTATACTCGACCCTCTCTCCCCCTTTGGCATCTAGCACCAAAAACTAAGTGTCTGGGGCTGGAGAAGAAGGTGGAGGAGCTGCAGCTCTGCGATCCAGCATGATGAAGTCCTGAAGGTCTGACTCGTCTGACTCATCATCTGCCTCGGCCTCTGCCAGTGTAGGTGCAGCTGGGGTGGCCTCTGGAGCTGTCACTGTCACCTCTGGAGCTGCAGTCTTAACTGACTCCCCTGAGGCTCAGCTGGTGCCTTGGACGGTCCTGCCTCAGTAGTAGCGGGCCTGGGAACCCGACGAGTGAAAACTCGAGGCGAGGGGGACGGTGTCACTGCAAGTGCCACTAGGGACACTGCTGCTGCAACCTCTGCAGGCTGAGTCTGAGCTGGAGAGGACACTGCCACTGTAACTGCCTCTGCTAGGGATATGGCATCCGTCTGAACTGCAGCTGGAGGAGTAGTGACTGTCTGTGCTGACTGCTCAGGACCGATCTTGAACGAGGCAACTGAAGACATGTGGGTGCCTGTCGCCGGAGGATCGACTGCAGTCTCTGGAGCTAGTGTGACTGGCTGAGCTTCTCCTGGGGAGTCTTCTCCCGTGATCTCTAGATAAGACGCTGACAGATCTCTCGAGGCCTCTGCTAAGGTAGTTCCCCGGGTAGGAGTGAATCCTGTCTGGAACTCTCCGGGTGAAGCTATCCAAGAGGACACCTGGGTCCTCGGAGTCTGGTACTCAGGAGAGACTGGTGCCTGGACGGGAGGGGTAGCTGGTGCCTGACTCTACTGTCCTCCGGACGGTAACGCTGGAGTCGGAACCACAACTACTGGAGGTTGCTGAGGAGGAGAGGTGAACTGCTGCTACTGTGAGACGCCGGGCAACTGAAACTGTGGCGTGGAAGTCTGCCCGGAGCTAGAGGCCAGAAGACGCTCAAGAAGCAGTGTCTGAGTCTTCTGAATCTCTGCCTGCTACAGCTGATAGGCTAGGAACTAGCGCTGGAACTCATCCTGCCTAGCCTGTGTCTGTGCCTGAGCTGCCAACTGCTGCTCAGTGAGCCTCCGTAAGTCTGCAGTCTATCGCCTCTGCTCCTCTGCCTGGCGAGACTGCTCCTCCTGCATCCTCGAGAGAATCGTGAGCAACGTAGCATCTGAGGAGCTAGAACCTGGAGCTGGAGCTGCTGCAGCTGTGCCTGACCCACCTGCCTCGTGGTCATGGGTCATCGGTGTATACTCACGCACTGGCTGGTAGTCCTCGTCAGAGCCGTCGGAGTCGAGATACTCTCTAAAGACTGTCTCGGCAGCTGTATCTATCTCTGCATCTAAGTCTGCCAGCTATGCCTGAGCAATCTGCTCCACTGTAGCATCTGTGACCTCGGGCGACTGTGGTGGCACACTAGCCTGCCTAGTGCCTGGTCTGTAGGCTCTGCTGGGGCGAGGCAATTTGCCCATGTGCCACAAGCTGACTCATCGAATATACAGGAAACTCTGTCGCTGACCTAGTAAGGGTGACTCTCATAACCCTGATCCGGTCTTGGCAACTATCAAATAAGAGATCCAATGGGAAAACTGCAGCTGCCAATGACCCCTGAACCCAGCAGCTATAATATCCTCAAGCTCGCTCACTATCAAGTCCCAAAGGTCGAACTTCTCCTTCCTGACAACGTGGGCAAGGAGCCATAGCTGTAAGCGAGTGATCGTATCTCGGGCTCCAATCCGAGGGAGAATAGTCCGTCTGAGTACCTCGTGGAGGATCCGAGCCAAGGGAGTAAGGTCACGTGGCGTACAACTCGAACCCTCAGTGAACGGCTGCTGAAAGCACGGCCTCACGAAATCCGTGGATGGCACTATACCATCGTGAGGTCGGCGAGGGGCCTCCTGATCCCCATAGCACAAACTGTGTATCCTCGTAGGAGAGGACTCAAGGTGGAAGAGATCTCTGAATCTAGCAGCTGTGACCCTGAAATCATGTCCCTGGTATCCAAAGTGAAGGAACTCGTGATCGGGCGAGATCCAAAGAGAGGCGTAAAACTGGTATACCCAATCCTTCTTATATGCCCCTGAGTGTCCCATCAGATCTGTCAGACCCTGGATATACTGGAGGTGCTGCAGGATCTCTGGACCACCGATCCCCTCTATATGAGCAGATGGGCACACCCTGTGGGCCCTGAGAGGAGCATCAGTGTCTACATATGCTCTGTAGAAGTCCTCGTGCACTGTAGTATAGAACTCTCATCCGGCACGGGGTCCCTCTGAGGTGGGAACCAGGACTGGAAGTCGACAAATCGAAGCAGGCTGACTTGCTTCGCTATAAGTGCTCTGACCTGGTGCCTCACTGGGTCTGGGAGCCGGGGTCCTGGAGGGCTAGGTGGTGCACCTGAGCCTCGGGAACGGGTAACACGGCGGCTCATCAGCTCTCCAATGGTAGAGTGGCCCGCGGCTTCTGTCGGCTCAGTCCCTGGGACTGGCTCTGTCTCTGGTGCCTCTGTAGCCTCGACATGCTCTAACTCTAGAGGGGGAGGGGACTCACGACGCGCTCCACGGCGAGGCGAGAGCCTCAAGCCGGCGCGACGTCCTCCTCGCTCAGCTATCTCGGCGGCCTCTGCCACTGCTAGTGCGGCTACCGAATCTGGATCCATCGCTGGCCTCTTGCGCTTCCGAGAGATAACCTTCTGCTTTCCCTTTCCCCGGTCAGTGGGTGGACGCGGTGGAGGTGGAGGGTCACCACCACTACCGGGAACGGGACCTGCGTTCTTTGTCCTTGCCATACTTCAACCTTTTGCAATCAAGATTCTGACAATCAAAGTCTCAAGAATCACACCACAGACTCACTGGCCACTGTCACTGATCCTCTGATAAACTGACAATCCGCAGACCAAACAAGAGTGGCACGCCGGCCCTGGACTGTCCTCGCGAGGCTTTGCCTCGATCCGTACTCGCGGGCTTTTCCCCTAGTTCACTGTCACTGCCCACTGCTCAAGCAACCACCTCAGACACTGACCCTGCTCGTTAGATAGATGAGAGGGTCTATAGAGTGAAAAGAAATAAATAAGAAATCGAGATTGATTCTGCCATTTCATACCTCGAACCCTGACCAAAAAGAGAGAAGAGGTGAGATTTCCCGATCGATCGACCACAATTCGCAATCCGCACCTAAACATGGCAGGGAAAAGGTTTAGGGTACCAAGGATGATGAGGTGATTTGCGATCAAAGCGGGAAAGATCACAGAAGTTGAAAAACACCTTGCCGCGCAACTCAACTCAGATCAAACAACCTCTTTGGGGGAAAGCTCCTTGGGAAGGAATGAGCACGGCTGGATTGGGTGGCAGTGGAGGAGCTCTGGCTCGGAGAGAAAAGGCACGGCGGCGGATGCTCTGCAGTTAGGGTTTGGTGCGGCGGCGCAGGAAGCAGGTGGCGGCGCAGATGGGAGCTCACGGCGGCGCAGGGGGAAGAGGCGATGCAGGGATGCACGGCGGCGCTGGAGGAACGATCCCGCGGCGGCGGTTAGGGTTTGGGCGTGATGGCAAGCTGAGATCGGATCGGGAGAAACAGAGGAGAATTTAGTGTTTTAAAAAAAATTCGCTGTTAAGTTCGCGACGGACGCTCCGACGCAAAGCGACGAACGCTTCGACGCGAAGCGACGGACGCTCCGTCGGACTGCGACGGACGCTCGGGGAGCGTCCGACAGCATCGTCCGTCGGGCTTCCAGAATAGATTTGAAACGCCCAATCGTATTGCCCACGACGGACGCTTGGGGGAGCGTCCGTCACCCTGTTAGCGGGCAACTTTAATCTCCGGACGATCGCGACGGACGCTGAGGCAATTAACACCGAGCGTCCGTCGGCAGCGTCCGACGCCTTAAAAATAGAATTTTTCAAATTTTCTTTTTGCGGCTTTCTCCCAACCAAGTTCCAATCCCAATAAGATCCAAATAACACTTGATTAGACTTGATATGAGAACCGTCTCTCAACCACTCATTTTCAACTAGTTTGCCATAGGCTTAACTTAAATTTTTAGCTCAAAATATTCGAATGGAAGCGCCAAGGAGTCATCATATGGCCACAAGAGGGGTATTAAAGTGACTTGAGCTTTGGAATTCTCCCCTAAGTGGACTATCATAGAGGATGCTCAAGAAACTTAACCGAAAAGAAAAGGCAAACAACACACATGCATATGCTATGCAATACGAAATTTGAATCTAGGTTGCTTGCAAGTTTAAACCGCGGTTAAGCTTTGTCACACGCTTTGAGGGCGGTTATCTTAACCGCGTTAGCCAAACCTATGTGCATTACCAAATTAAACATGTTATATTACAAAAGAATGTATGTTTCACACAAACTCATCTTTTAGTGAAATTAGAGTGATCAAGCACATTTAACTCGTTTCTCAACCTACAAAAGGTTGTTTCATCGAGTGGTTTAGTGAAGATATCCGCCAATTGCTCTTCGCTCTTAACTCCAACTAGTGTTATGTCTTTCCTAGCCACATGATCTCTAAGAAAGTGATGGCGAATATCTATGTGCTTGGTGCGAGAGTGTTGAACCGGGTTGTTTGCAAGCTTTACGACGCTTTCATTATCACACAAAAGTGGAACTTCTTTTAAAAACGCGCCGTAATCAAAAAGTGTTTGGGTCATATATAAGATTTGTGCACAACTTGCTCCCATCGAAATGTATTCCGCTTCGGCGGTTGACAATGCCACACTATTTTGCTTCTTTGAGGACCAAGAAACAAGTGATCTTCCTAGCATGTGGCACCCGCCGGAGGTACTCTTCCTATCAACCTTACACCCGGCGTAATCCGAATCGGAATAGCCAACTAGTTGGAAGGGAGCTCCTTTGGGATACCAAAGACCCATGCTAGGGGTGTGCCTTAAGTACCTAAGGATTCTTTTAACCGCACAAAGATGCGACTCCTTAGGGTTTGCTTGAAACCTAGCACACATACACACACTAAACATGATATCCGGCCTAGAAGCGGTGAGGTAAAGTAAACTACCGATCATAGAACGATAAAGAGTTTGGTCAATCGGTTTACCTTCCTCATCGAGATCGAGATGCCCATTAGTAGGCATTGGAGTCTTAATTGGCTTGCAATCCTCCATCTTGAATTTCTTGAGCACATCATAAGTGTACTTCTCTTGAGATATGAAGGTGCCCTCCCTCAATTGCTTCACTTGGAAGCCAAGGAAGAAGGTTAGCTCGCCAATCATCGACATCTCGAACTCCTTGGACATCAATGCGCCAAATTCCTTGCTATGACCTTGGTTTGTTGACCCAAATATAATGTCATCGACATATACTTGGCAAACAAAGATCTCTACATCTAGCACCTTGGTGAAGAGTGTGGTATCCACTTTCCCGACCTTGAAGCCCTTCTTGAGTAGGAAGTCCCTTAGCCTCTCATACCAAGCTCTTGGAGCTTGCTTCAATCCATAGAGTGCCTTGGACAACCTATACACATGATTAGGACAATTTGGGTCTTCAAATCCAGGAGGTTGTGAGACAAAAACAAGTTCATTGATGAAACCATTTAGAAAGGCACTCTTCACATCCATTTGAAAAAGTTTCATTTTATGGTGTGAAGCATATGCCAAAAGGATACGAATGGCTTCTAGTCTTGCAACCGGTGCAAAGGTCTCCCCAAAATCCAAGCCTTCAACTTGGGAGAACCCCTTTGCCACCAATCTTGCCTTGTTTCTCACAACCATGCCTTGATCATCTTGCTTGTTCCTAAACACCCATTTGGTGCCAATGATTCTTGCTCCTTTGGGCTTTTCTACTAGTGTCCACACTTCGTTCCGGGTGAAGTTGTTCAACTCTTCGTGCATGGCGTTCACCCAATCCGGATCCGCAAGTGCATCCTCCGCACTAGAAGGCTCAACAAAGGAAACAAAGGAGTGATGTTCAACATAAGAAGCAAGTTTAGATCGAGTTGTTACCCCCCTTGATGGAGTCCCTATGATGAGGTCTTGTGGATGAGCTTGAAGCATAGGTGTAGATCTTCTATTAATCTCTTGGGGAGGAGGTTGTGGTGCTTCAACATTGCTTGCTTCGGCCTCGGCTTGATCTTGGGGAATGTGAGTATCTTCTTGAGCTTCCCTCACTTGGTCTCCTTCATCAACTTGAGGTGTGTGGGGTGGAGAAGGATCTTGATTTGCTTCATCTTCAACTTCTTCCACCTCTTGGGGGTTGATAGCACCAATTGGCATATTCTTCATTGCCTCCCTCAAGGCTTCATCACCTACATCATCAAGATTTTCATGCTCTTCTTGAGAGCCATTAGTTTCATCAAACTCCAAGTCATACGTTTCTTCAACTAAGCCGGTGGCTTTGTTAAATACATGGTATGCCTTGGATTTAAGTGAATATCCAACCAAGAAACCAATGTCACATCTTCTTTGGAACTTGCCCAAGTGTTGGCGCTTCTTGTAGATGTACACTTTGCAACCAAACACTCGGAAAAAGGATATATCCGGTTTCTTTCCATTCACAAGCTCATAGGGGGTCTTCTTGAGAAGCCTTTGGACAAATAGCCGGTTGGCCACATAGCATGCGGTGTTGATTGCTTCGGCCCAAAACTTCTCAGGGGTGTTGTATTCATCAAGCATTGATCTTGCAAGAGTGATAAGTGTCCGGTTCTTCCTGTCTACTACACCATTTTGTTGAGGAGTGTAGGTGGCGGATACTTCATGATTGATCCCAACTTCATCACAATAGTCTTCAATCTTGGTGTTCACAAACTCGGTCCCATTGTCACTTCTTATCTTCTTGATCTTCACATCAAACTCATTTTGGGCTCTAGTAGCAAACTTCTTGAATATTGATTGAGTTTCTCCCTTGTCTTGAAGAAAGAACACCCAAGTGTATCTAGAGTAGTCATCAACTACCACCAAGCAAAAGAGATTGCCACCAAGGCTAGCATAGGTGGTAGGTCCAAATAGATCCATGTGGAGTAGCTCTAGGATTCTTGAGGTTGACATGAAAGCTTTGGTTGGATGAGTGTTTGCCACTTGCTTGCCGGCTTGACATGCACTACAAAGTTTGTCCTTCTCAAACACCACATCCTTCACACCTCTAACCAATTCCTTCTTTACAAGCTTCTTCAAAGTTGACATTCCTACATGTGCTAATCTTCTATGCCATAGCCAACCCAAAGATCTTTTGGAGAATAGACATGTTTGCAAACTAGCTTCATTTGAGGTGAAGTCCACTAGGTAGAGATTGTTGTGCCGAAACCCTTTGAATATCAATGATGAATCTTCAATCTTGGACACAACTACCTCATTTGGAGTGAAGAGACAATGGAAACCAAGATCACATAGTTGTCCCACCGATAGCAAGTTGAAGCTCAATGATTGTACTAGCAGGACATTTGATATTGATTGATCATTTGAGATTGCCACTTTGCCTAGACCTTGCACTTTGCCTTTTGAATTGTCCCCAAAGGTAATCTTGTCTTGCCCTTCACAATCTTCCTCAAGTGTGGTGAACATCCGGGAGTCACCGGTCATATGTTGAGTGCATCCACTATCAATCACCCAATGACTTCCACCGGTCTTGTAGTTCACCTACACACAAGCAACTTTGAGTTAAGCTTGTTGTTTAGGAACCCACACTTGGCGAGGTCCCATAGCCTTGTCCACCAATTCCTTAGCAACCCATAGCACTTTGGGCTTGTTCTTCATCTTGGGACCGAGAAATACAACTTGAGGTCTACCCTTGGAGTCCTTGTTGATGATGAAGTGTGCATCATGAGCGAAAGGACTTATGTGCTTGGGCAAGGTCTTGGGAGGTGGAGTCTTGCATTGGGATTGAAAGTGACCCTCTTGACCACATCCAAAGCACTTCTTGGGCTTGGGCTTTGGTGTGTCATAGTTGCTTCTCATGGCCTTGTTCTTGTAGTAGTTCTTGGCTTCTATCTTGACCTTGGCCTTCATGATTTGGTTCTCCTTGAACCCAATGCCGGTCTTGTCGGTCTTCATGATAGTGTTCATCAAGAGCTCACTTTGAAGGTTGTGGCCCTTGGTGAACTTCTCCAATCCACTTGTAAGCTTGATCTTCTCAACCTTGAGCTTTGCATTTTCCTCTTTGAGAGAGTTGATCAAGGTCATTGCATCTTTGTCATCTTGCTTGGCCGACTTGATAGTGAATGGCTTGCTTGCCTTGAGGTTGGTTAGCTCTTCCTTGAGCTTGGTGTTCTCTTGCCTCATCTTCACATAGTCATCATGCTTGTCGGCCTCAACTACCTTTTTGCCCTTGCACTTAGCATTTTGCTCACTAGCAACTTCATCAAGCAAGTCCTCACAAGAAGTAGCTATATCACACTTAACAACCGAGTTAATAGCAACATGTGTAGCAAGATCATTTGAAAGAAATTCATTAGCTATCACAAGTGTGCCAAGTTCATTCTTAACTTGGTTGTAGTCATCTTTTAGCAAGTTGTATCTTGTATGGAGCTCTTGTGTTGACCTCTCAAGCTTATCATGTTTCTCATTAGCTTGCTTGAGTGAGGCTTTGAGCTCCCTAGTGCTAGATGATAGAGATTTGTTCTCAAGCTTCAATTCATCATTAGCACTAGACAAGTCATCAAGCTTAGCATGCAAGTTATCATTGGCTTTCTCTAGTGATTCACTTTTGCCTTTATACTTCCTAATGAGCTTAGTATATTTGTTGCAAATTACAATTAGCTCATCATAGGAAGGTGCCTCAAACTCATCATCACTATCATCACTAGAGCTAGCCTCATCATCACTATCCTCTTTTTGTACCTTTTTGTCACCTTTAGCCATGAGGCATAGGTGTGTAGAGGATGAACCCGGAGATGATGGAGGGGGTGGCGGTGGAGTAGATGAACCAATCACCAAGGCGGCCACCTTCTCTTCTTCACTTTCATCTCAGGATGAGTCACTTGAGTCTTCAATGTCGGTGAGCCAATCACCAACAATGTAGGCTTTGCCATTCTTGCCCTTGTTGTATTTGAACTTGTTGTTAGCTTTCTTGTTCTTGTACTTGTCTTTCTTCTCTTCGGGGAAAGCATGAGCCAAGTGTCCAAGTTTGCCACAATTGTAGCAATCCATCTTGGAGAGGGGCTTTCTTGAAGAGCTTGTGAAGAATTTCTTCTTCTTTGAGTCAAACTTGACTCCATTCTTGCTTAGCTTCTTCAACATCTTGGTTGTTTTCTTCACCATGAGAGCGAGATCATCATCATCATCATCATCATCATCATCGCTTGTGCTCTCATACATGACTTGCATCTTGTACTTCTCCGAGGAGGATGCCTTGAGTGCCAAGTCCTTCTTCTCCTCCTTCTCTTTTTCTTTCTTCTTGGAGGAGGAAGATGAGCCACCATCACCAATCTTCATGTACATCTCATGGACATTGATCTTGCCCAAAATTTATGTTGGTGTAGCGGCGGAGAGATCTCCTTGATGAAGCACGGTGACGATGTGGCCATACTTCTCAATGGGCAAGACACAAAGAATCTTGCGTACCACATCGGCCGGTTCCATTTGGTTGAGACCGAGCCCATTCAATTCCTTTACAATAATGTTAAGTCGCGAGTACATTTCATTTGCATTTTCATTTGCATGGATAGAAAAAGAATTGAGCTTAGCCATAACCAAGTGATAGTGTTCTTCACGCTCACTCTTTGTGCCTTCATGAAGTGCACAAATAGTGGTCCACAACTCAAATGTGTCTTTGGCATTACGCACTCGGTTGAAGACATCCTTGCTAATGCCATGAAAGATAATGTTCTTTTCCTTGGCATTGTGCTTATCAAAGTTGAGGTCCTCCGCGAAGAGGGTGCCTCCCTTTGTGGCGGCCTTGAGCACGCCCACGTCAACGGCCTCTAGATAGGCCTCCATACGAACTTTCCAATAAGGAAAGTCATCTCCATCGAACATGGGAGGTGGTCCATCCCCATGGGACATCTTGCTCTGGGCGGTGAAGCCTAATTTAGAGCAAACCTTGCTCCGATACCAATTGAAAGGATCAAGATGCCCAAGAGGGGGGGGTGAATTGGGCTCTTTTTAATTTCTAAACAAGAACTAAACCTATAAAGAGCCAATTAACCCCCTAGTGCCTACCACTTGTGTGTCCTAGCTAGAAAGCGGTAGCAAGTCAATGGAAAGCGAAAACTTCCTACACAATTCTAGTGTGAACTGAAAGACAAGTGCGGAAAGTAATGCGGTAAAAAAGAGCTAGGGAAAGAGATGCTTGACACGGTGATGTTTTGCCGAGGTATCGAGGAGTCGACACTCCCCCCTAGTCCTCGTTGGAGCACCTCACAAGGTATAGCTCCCCCTCAATCCCGCGCAAGGGATGAGTGCTCTCTACGGGCTGATTCTTCGCCACTCCGGCTCGGTGAATCGCCCACAACCGATCACAACGTCGATGGAGAAGGGCCGCCGACAATCCTCCGGCGATCACCTTCCTCCGAGCACCACCGGACCGTCTAGGTGATGTCGATCACCAAGAGTAACAAGCCTCGATCTTCGCTTGACTCACTCAAGCTTCACAACTAGAGGAAGCACACTTGAACTCTTGGATGAACTAGAGAGAGGATGGATGGATTCGCGAATCACTCTCTCTCTCTAGGGCTCTTGCTCTCTTCCCAACCTTCTCAACAAACTCAGCAACTCAAATGAGCAAAGGCAAGGTGAGAGAGAAGTGGGAGGGGCTATAAATAGACCCTCTAAAAACTGCCTCGGGCTGGCATTTTAAGTTGGCGATGGACGCTCCGTCGACTCGGCGACGGACGGTCCGTCGCATGCCCAACGGCTAGTTTCTGTTCATAGTTTGGGCGACGGACGCTCCGGCACCTAGGCGACGGACGGTCCGACGCCCTGCCTAACGGCTAGTTCTGACACACTGTTCCCAGCGACGGACGCTACGTCACTGGGCGACGGACGCTCATCCACAGCGTCCGGCGCTTCGCTCTGGCTAGGGTTGAAAAACACCCTCTCTAGAAGGTCGACGGACGCTCTTCCCAGCGTCCGACACCTGGCCGTCGGACAGCGTCCGACGGACCCTGAGAAACTTAGCCAGAAAACATCCCCTTTGGAAGGTCGACGGACGCTGTGGACTCAACCACCCAGCGTCCGACTCCTCTGTCCGATGCCGATGGACAGCGTCCGGCGCCCCTGCCAGGAGCGTCCGACGCCCAGAAAACAGTTTTAACAACTTCGTTTTTCGTCGCGATGAATATGGAAGTTGTTCTAGGCTATCTTACAGTCACCATAGGCTTGCTTAGAGCTAAGGAGGTCAAGTGTGCACCACACCTAAGTCATGAAGCTTTCCTAAGTCAAGCTACTAATCTCAACCCCTCTTAATAGTACGGTCAAAGGTAAAAAGAGAAGCCCTATCTATTTCTAAGTGCCCTTCATCTCCTTATGGCGCTTAGCCTATCATTCTAGGGTCTTCATCAAATCTCCTTGACATCCGAAACAATATCCATCTTGGGGGCTAAGTGATGACCATTAGAGCCCATTCTTGTCGATCACTATGGCTAAGCTACGCATAGCCTCTGCAAAACACACGTTAGCCATAATAATCTCTAATTGTCGTTAATCGCCGAAACCAACTAGGGCAATGATTATTCAGAAGCTCAAAAGGTTGACACTATCTAAACTGCGGTTGCTTTTAACTTGGTCAAGTTTTACCAACACTTAGCTTTAATTATGCATACCCAGTTGATAACCACATGATAAGATCAATTAACATCATTAACAATTAAACATTAAACAACATGATCATCTACACTGTGAGTTTTCCAGGCCGCTCGTAACCGTGAGCACGGCTATCATGATAGATTTACACTCTGCAGAGGTTATACACTTTACCCACAAGCCATGTTACCCATATGCCCGGGTTTATAACTCCCATAACACTTCCAAGGTGAGTGGGCAGGGAACACTATGAAGTCTTTCAAAAGCTCGTTCTAGCATGTAGCGGACCCTACGAACCCAATGCAAAGGGGAATATGGGACACCCCGATGGTACCACCCGCAGCGGTCCCCACACAAGCTATACCCCATAACCAGCTCGGCAAAGGTGCCTTTCACGAACCACAAGCATGCTAGTCCAAACTTTATACTCAACTAAAGCCAGAGCCATATAGCACTCGTAGTTGTATTAGAAATCCCAGCTTTTGCCCTACAGTGGGGTCCTATTCCATGTTGCTACAAAAGCCAGTTTTATCCATTGTTGCATATATCATTAGTCAAGATTCGATTCAAGATCCATTATTGTAAAGCTTAGCAAAGCTACCCATATGCATGAAAACCCATGGTGACAAGGTAAAGGATAACAAAGTTATGGTATAGATCTAATAGGAATCAAATTAGACACATGCAATCATGACTAGATTGAATTATGGTGAATAGGTAACAAGGATGATCCCATGTTAAACTTTCCTTGATCCCAAAGCTCTTGGTGATCCTGATCTGCTGCAAAGAACTCTTGCTCACCGAAGATCTCACCGGCTGTACTCGATCAACATCACCACGCAATCATCCGAACAATCATACACGAAGCAATAAAGACATGATCAGAACATTACACCATAAACAATAAAGAGACTTCTAAAAGATTATAAAACAAATCTATACTTTACTACAATCACAAAGACACGAGAATCACACTATTCGGATCTAAAACGAAGAAGTTATAGATTAAACAGGATTTTGAAAAGGGGCAAGATTAAAGCATTACCAAATTAATTTTCTTTGATTTTAAAAAGTAATTAACATAGATGAAATCTATACTACTGGATAGAGCATAAAATTATGGATCTAACGCAACTTGAACGGATCGATTTGGATTTAAAACGAGCAAATTAAAAGCATTTGAAAATCAGTGGCAAAACTGTAAATAGGAATTTTCTTTTATTTTCGAATTAAATCATAATTAAAGGAGATTACGTTTTCCCGAGGGGAAAGCGCAAAGCTGGAATCCGCTTTGGACTGTGGGTTGATAGACAGAAAAGGGCAGGGACTCTTTAGCAAAAAGATAGAGCGAAGGGGTACAGGGTGTTCTGGTTTGTTGAATCTGAGATGGATGGTCCAGATTAGAACCGAGGCGAGAGAGAGAGCGGGGATGAGCGGCGCGGCGGCCGGAGTTGGGTGGCGCACGGCGGCGCCATGGCTAGCCGAGG
Source organism: Microstegium vimineum (assembly GCA_022036555.1). Classification (NCBI taxonomy): domain Eukaryota; kingdom Viridiplantae; phylum Streptophyta; class Magnoliopsida; order Poales; family Poaceae; genus Microstegium; species Microstegium vimineum. Next base: position 7,992,830 of record CM039131.1, read on the forward strand.
AGAAAACTCGTCGGCGTAAGCCGTCCGGGAGCTCTGGTGCCCCGTTTTCAAAACTAAGCACACCGGGAGATAGAGGAGACGACAGCGAACTCGTCCAGAGCCACGGCGAGGCTCGGGGATGGATGGGAAATGCCGCCGATGTAGCACAGCGGCGGCGGACGCTCTGCGCACGGTGGTTAGGGGCTCGGATGCCCTAATCCGACCGGGAAACAGCTCGGGGAGCGAGAGGATGACACGGTGAACCTATCCAGGGCCATTGCAGGGCTTGATCAAGGGCGGAAGATAGCCGTCGACGGTGAATCGCGGTTGTAGAATCATGGACCCTTGTGTTTAGGCAATTAACGACAATACTAGATCACTATGACTAACATGTGTTTTGCAGAGGCAAAGTTGTTTATGTTAGGTCATAAGTGATGAAAGTTGAATGGGCTTAATGGATATTCATGCCCCCAAGATGGAAATCGCTTCGGTTGCAAAGGATGAAGATAAGTGTTGAAGACTAGGCTAGCTCTTAGTGCCGTAAGGTTGAGAAGGGCACTAAGTATAGCTAGGGCTTTTGTTTTTCCTTTAACCGTACTATAAAGGGGGGTATGAGATTAGTAGCTTGACCTAGGAGAGTTTAGGAAAGTGGGTATATGCACACTTGTCTCAACTAGTCCTAGAGACCTTGCTTTCAGTCCTTGATAAACCCTAGAAATGGTAGAAGCAAAATCCCTTGAGAAACCTTAGCGAAAATAGTTGTTTTAGAGGGAGAAAGAGGCTCCGGACCACTCTGCTAAGTGGGCGTCGGACCAAGGAGAGTGGTCCGGTGGTCCCTGACTTAGGCAGATTCTCAACTCGAGGAGCTCCGGACCACCTCTTTGGAAAGCACCGGACCATAGGAGAGTGGTCCGGTGGGTTGGTTCAGAGAGTCAGAAGGCTCCGGACTGGTCCGACGGTTAGTCTGACAGCTAGTCCGATGCCTTAAAACAGGAGTTTGGTCTATGCAGAGAGCACCCTGGCTCCGGACCAGAGCGTCAGACCAGGGCACCGGACCAAGGAGAGTGGTCCGGTGGTGTGAAAAAGAGAGAAAGGTTTTCACTCAGAGAGCACCGAGGCTCCGGACTAGTGCGTCGGACCAAGCAGAGTAGTCCAACGGTGCCTGAGTTTGAAATCAGAGTGAGCTCCGGACCAGTGTGCATGGTCCGGTGGTATGAGCTCGGACTAGTCCGGTGGCTCGCAGAGAGAAGAAAAGTAAAAAACGGCTAGTTTTGGAGGTGGGGACTATTTATAGTTGCCCCCTTGGTCCTTAGAATCTGATGAGCTCTTGGACCATGTGTTGGTTCACTTGTCCTGGTGATGAGCACATCCTTTGACGTAGGCTGTGCTACCAACGAGGAGAAGTGACCCGGTAAGTTTGGAGTGGGACATTAAGTGTGCAAAACAGCCTAGAGAGCACTCTCCCTTGCGCGGTACTACCTTGCGAGGTGTCCAACGAGACTAGGGTGTCGACACCTCGATACCTCGGAAAAATCGCTGCTCAATGAGATTTTCTTTTCCCTAGCTCTTTACATTTCCGCATTACTTTCCGTCTTGTTTTTACTTTTCCTACTAGAATTGCTTAGGTTGTTTTTAATTCCTATGAACTGCTACCACTTTCTAGCTAGGACACACGGACGGTAGGCACTAGGGGTGATTGGCATTTGATAGGTTTTTTATTTGCTTTAGAAATTTAAAACAAGCCCAATTCACCCCCCCTTCTTGGGCATCTTGATCCTTTCAATTGGTATCAGAGCCTTGTTGCTCTAAATTAGGCTTCACCGCCTAGAGCAAGATGTCCCATGGGGATGGACCACCACCCATGTTCGATGGGGATGACTTTCCGTATTGGAAAGTGCGGATGGAGGCCTACCTTGAGGCCGTGGATGTCGGCGTTCACAAAGCCGCCACCCAAGGTGGATCGGTGTTCGCCGAGGACCCATACTCTGAGAAGAACAATGCCAAGGCAAAGAACATTCTTTTCCTGGCATTTGCAAGGATGTGTTCAACCGTGTGTGGAATTGCAAAACCGCGCATGAGATTTGGACAAATATTTGTGCTCTTCATGAGGGCACTAAATGTGAAAGAGAAGAGCGCTATCACCTTATCATTGCTAAGTTAAATGCTTTCACCATGCTATCTCATGAAAATGCTAATGAAATTACTCTCACTTGAATGTGCTTGTAGAGGAGTTGAATGGCCTTGGGCTCTCTCAAATGAACATCGGCCGATGTGGTGCACAAGATACTTTGTGTTCTTCCAATAGACAAGTACAGCCACATCGTCACGGTTCTCCATCAAGGCTGATCTCTCCGCAACTACACCAACGAAGTGTTGGGCAAGATCAATGCTCATGAGATGTACATGAAGATCAATGATGGAACTTCATCATCCTCCAAGAAGAAAGAGAAGGAGGAGAAGAAGGACTTGGCTCTCAAGGCATCTTCCAAGGAGAAATGCAAGATTCAATATGTCATTGAGAGTACAAGTGATGATGATGATGAAGACAACATTGCTCTCATGGTGAAGAAGACCGCCAAGATGTTGAAGAGGATAAACAAGAATGGAGTCAAGTTTGACTCAAAGAAGAAGAAATTCTTCACAAGCTCTTCAAGGAAGCCAATCTCCCAAATGAAGTGCTACAACTGCGGCACACTTGGTCATCTAGCCCATGCATGTCCCGAAGAGAAGAAAGACAAGTTCAAGAACAACAAGTTCAAGAACTTCAAGAAGAACAAGGGCGGCAATGATGACTCAAGTGATGATGACAAGAAGCAAGACAAGCCATACAAGAAGAAGAACTTACAACTTCCACAAGAAGAAGAAGGATGGCAAGGCTTACATTGTGGGTGATTGGCTCACCGATATTGATGATTCAAGTGACTCCTCCGATGATGAGAGTGAAGAAGAGAAGGTGGCCGCTTTGGTGATTGGTTCTTCGATTCCACCGCCACCTCCTCCTTCATCGCCAGGCTCATCCTCTACACACCTATGCCTTATGGCTAAAGGTGACAAGAAGGTACAAAAAGAGGATGATGGTGATGACCTCTCTAGTGATGATAGTGATGATGAAGAAGCACCTTCCAATGATGAGCTAATTAAAATTTGCAACAAATATGCTAGCATCATAAGGAAGTACAAGAGTAAAAATGACAAACTTCTTGAAATCAAAGAAAACTTGCATGATAAGCTTGATAACTTGTCAAGTGCTTAATGATGATTTGAAGCTTGAGATTAACTCTCTCACATATAGCACTAGGGAGCTCAAAGCCTCTCTTAAGCAAGCCAATGAGAAACATGATAAGCTTGAGAGGTCATCCCAAGAGCTCCTCACAAGGTTTAACTTGCTAAAAGATGACTACAACCAAGTGAAAAGTGATCATGGCACACTAGTGGTAGCAAATGAATTAGTTACTCAAGATCTTACACATGTTGCTACTAACCCGTGTGCTAAGTGTGCAAGTGCTACCTCTTGTGATATCGAGCTTGATGATGTGGCTCTTGAGCAAAGTGCAAAGTGCAAGGGCAAGAGAGTTGTAGAAGCCGACATGTATGATGATTATATGAAGTTGAGTGAAGAGAACTCAAAGCTCAAGGAAGAGCTAATCAATCTCAAGGCAAACAAGCCCCTCACCATCAAGTCGGCTCAAGAAGAAGACAAAGATGCTATCACTTTGATCAACTCTCTTCGAGAAGAAATTGCCAAGCTCAAGAATGACAAGACCAAGCTTACAAGTGGCCTTGAAAAGTTCACCAAGGGCCATAATCTCCAAAGTGAGCTTCTAATGAGCACCGTCATGAAGAGTGACAAGACCGGTATTGGGTATAAAGAGAACCAAGTGATGAAGGCCAAGGTCAAGATTGAAGCCAAGAACTACTACAAGAACAAGTACAATGGCTACAATCAAGAGAAGCCAAAGCCCAAGCCTAAGAGGTGTTTTGGATGTGGACAAATTGGTCATCTATCATTTCAATGCAAGACTCCACTTCCCAAGACCTTGCCCAAGCACACTAGGCCATTTTCTCATGATGCTCACTATGTCATCAAAAAAGATTCCAAGGGTAGACCACTTGTGGTGTTTCTTGGACCACCAATGAAGAACAAGCCTAGGGTTCTTTGGGTTGCTAAGGAGTTGGTTGACAAGGCAATGGGGCCCCGCACTAAGGGGGTTCCCAAACAACAAGCTTAACTCCAAGTTGCTTGTGTGTAGGTGAACTGCAAGACCGGTGGGAGCCATTGGGTAATTGATAGTGGTTGCACTCAACACATGACCGGCGACCCCCGGATGTTCACCACACTTGATGAGGATTGTGCAAATCAAGACAAGATTACTTTTGGGGATAATTCAAAGGGCAAAGTTCAAGGCTTAGGCAAAGTGGCTATCTCCCAAGATCAATCAATTTTGAATGTCTTGCTAGTACAATCATTGAGCTTCAACTTGCTATCGGTTGGTCAACTTTGTGATCTCGGGTTTCATTGTCTCTTCACTCCAAATGAGGTGATTGTGACCAAGATTGAAGATTCATCAATGATATTCAAAGGGTTCCGGCACAACAACCTCTACTTAGTGGACTTCACTTCAAATGAAGCAAACTTGCAAGCTTGTCTATTCTCCAAGAATTCTTTGGGTTGGCTATGGCATAGAAGATTAGCTCATGTGGGCATGTCAACCTTGAAGAAGCTAGTCAAGAAGGAAATGGTTAGAGGAATCAAGGATGTGGTGTTTGAAAAGGACAAACTTTGTAGTGCATGTCAAGCTGGCAAGTAAGTGGCAAACACTCATCCAACCAAAGCTTTCATGTCAGCCTCAAGAGTCCTAGAGTTGCTACACATGGATCTATTTGGCCCTACCACCTATGCTAGTCTTGGAGGAAATCTCTATTGCTTAGTGGTAGTGGATGACTACTCTCGGTACACTTGGGTGTTCTTTCTTCAAGACAAGGGAGAGACACAAGGCATCTTCAAGAAGTTTGCTACAAGAGCTCAAAATGAATTTGATGTGAAGATCAAGAAGATTAGAAGTGACAATGGCACCGAATTTGTGAACACAAAGATTGAAGATTATTGTGATGAAGTTGGGATCAAGCATGAGGTGTCCGCCACATATACTCCACAACAAAATGGTGTCGTAGAGAGGAAGAACCGGACACTCATAACTCTAGCAAGGTCTATGCTTGATGAGTACAACACTCCTGAGAAGTTTTGGGCGGAGGCAATCAACACCGCGTGCTATGCGGCAAACCGTCTCTTCGTCCAAAGGCTATTAAAGAAGACCCCCTATGAGCTTGTCAATGGGAAGAAGCCGGATATTTCATTCTTTCGGGTGTTTGGTTGCAAGGTGTACATCTACAAGAAGCACCAACACTTGGGTAAATTCCAACGGCGGTGTGACATTGGTTTCCTTGTTGGTTATTCACTTAAATCCAAGGCATACCGTGTATTTAACAAAGCCACCGGCTTAGTTGAAGAAACGTATGACTTGGAGTTTGATGAAACTAATGGCTCCCAAGGAGCGCTTGAGGATATTGATGTAGGTGATGAACCCTTGAGGGAGGCAATGAAGAATATGCCAATTGGTGCTATCAACCCACAAGAGGTGGAAGAAGTTGAAGATGAAGCAAATCAAGATCCCTCTCACATGCCTCAAGTTGATGAAGGAGATCAAGTGAGGAAGCTCAAGAAGATACTCACATTCCTCAAGATCAAGCCGAGGCCGAAGCAAGCAATGTTGAAGCACCGCATCCTCCTCCTCAAGAGACAAATAGAAGATCAACATCTATCCTTCAAGCTCACCCCCATGATCAAATCATAGGAAGTCCATCAAAGGGAGTAATGACTCGCTCTAGACTTGCATCTTATGTTGAACATACTCGTTTGTTTCCTTTGTTGAGCCTACTAGTGTAGAAGAAGCACTTGCGGATCCGGATTGGGTGAATGCCATGCATGAAGAACTCAACAACTTCACTCGGAAACAAGTGTGGACACTTGAAGAGAAGCCAAAGGATGCAAGAATCATTAGCACCAAATGGTTGTTTAGGAACAAGCAAGATGATCAAGGCGTGGTTGTGAGGAACAAAGCAATATTGGTGGCAAAGGGGTTCTCTCAAGTAGAAGGACTCGATTTTGGAGAAACCTTTGCTCCGGTTGCAAGACTTGAAGCCATCTGTATCCTTTTGGCGTATGCTTCACATCACAAAATGAAACTCTTTCAAATGGATGTGAAGAGCGCCTTCTTAAATGGTTTCATTAATGAACTTGTCTATGTCTCACAACCTCCCGGGTTTGAAGACCCAAACTTGCCTAATCATGTGTATAGGTTGTCCAAGGCACTCTACGGATTGAAGCAAGCTCCAAGAGCTTGGTATGAGAGGCTAAGGGACTTCCTAATCAAGAAGGGCTTCAAGATCGGGATCGTCGACACTACACTATTCACCAAGAAGCTTAATGGAGAGATCTTTGTTTGCCAAGTATATGTCGATGACATTATATTTGGATCAACAAACCAAGACCATTGCAAGGAGTTTGGTGACTTGATGTCCAAGGAGTTCGAGATGTCAATGATTGGCGAGCTAACTTTCTTCCTCGGTTTTCAAATGAAGCAAATGAGAGAAGGGACCTTCATCTCACAAGAAAAGTACACTTATGATCTACTTAAGAAGTTCAAGATGGAGGATTGCAAGCCAATCAAGACCCCAATGCCAACTAATGGGCATCTCGATCTCGATGAGGGAGGTAAACCGATTGACCAAACGTTTTATCGCTCTATGATCGGTAGTTTACTTTACCTCACCGCATCTAGGCCAGATATCATGTTTAGTGTGTGTATGTGTGCTAGGTTTCAAGCAAACCCTAAGGAGTCGCATCTTTGTGTGGTTAAAAGAATCCTTAGGTACTTAAGGCACACCCCTAGCATGGGTCTTTGGTATCCCAAAGGAGCTCCCTTCCAACTAGTTGGCTATTCCGATTCGGATTATGCCGGGTGTAAGGTTGATAGGAAGAGTACCTCCGGCGGGTGCCACATGCTAGGAAGATCACTTGTTTCTTGGTCCTCAAAGAAGCAAAACAGTGTGGCATTGTCAACTGTCAAGGCGGAATACATTGCCATGGGAGCAAGTTGTGCACAAATCTTATACATGACCCAAACACTCTTTGATTACGGCGTGTTTTTAAAAGAAGTTCCACTTTTGTGTGATAATGAAAGTGCCGTAAAGCTTGCTAACAACCCGGTTCAACACTCTCGCACCAAGCACATTGATATTCACCATCACTTTCTTAGAGATCATGTGGCTAGGAAAGACATCACACTAGTTGGAGTTAAGAGCGAAGATCAATTGGCGGATATCTTCACTAAACCACTCAATGAAACAACCTTTTGTAGGTTGAGAAGCGAGTTGAATGTGCTTGATCACTCTAACTTCACAAAAAAATGAGCTTGTGTGAATCATGCATTCATATGTAATATAACCTGTTTAATTTGGTAATGCACATAGGCTTGGCTAACGCGGTTAAGATAACCGCCCTCAAAGCGTGTGACAAAGCTTAACCACGGTTTAAACTTGCAAGCAACCTAGATTCAAATTCCATTTTGCATTGCATATGCATGAGTGTTGCTTCTTCGTTTCTTTTCGGTTAAGTTTTTTTTTGGTCATTATTAGGTTCAACACTTAGGGGGAGCAATTCAACGCTCTAGCTTCAGCTAATACCCCTCTAGTGCCCCTATGGTGACCCTTGGAGCTTTATTGAACTATTTCCTTACAAAAACTAATCCTAGCCTATGGCAAACTACTTCTAAAATTGAGGGTTTGAGAGATGGTTCTTATGTTAAGTCCAACAAGTGTTCCTCTTTGCTCTTTTGTGTTGGTACTTGGCTAAGAGAAAAGATTGGAGAGAAAAATAGGAAAATTCAGAGCAATTTTAAGCACCGGACCACCCTCCGGACCACTCTGCAATGGTCCGACGCAGTGGTCCGACGCCCTGTCCCTCATTGCATAAATCTTTTCAGGCCACAAAATCCGTCGGACCAGTGTCCGACGCTCCACCGGACCAATGGCAAGTTGTCCGGTGCCTCTGTCAATTCTATCTCTGCACCATCGGACCAGTCCGGTGCACCGTCGGACCAGTCCGGTGAGTCGTCCGACGACCTGGTCCGGTGGTCAGGTGCTCACTATTTTCCCTTCTTTGGTACCGTCGGACCACCCATCGGACCATCCTCCGGACCAAGCAGAGTGGTCTGACGCTTTGAAAATTTGCGGATAACCCCCCGCGTGCGTGTCTGTTTCGGCAGTGTGTCTCACCTCTGTCGACCGTACGCCGCCGTTTTGTCGCCGCCACAGCTCCGCCGCCACTCATCCACCTCGCTTGCTCCCCTGCAGCACCAAAGCCGCCGCCGGTGAGCTTCCCCCCATGCGCCGCCGCCTTTCCTCCTTATCGTGCAGTGCAGCAGGGCCACCCTCCATCGCCGCCACCGTCCACCGCGTCACCGACCTCGCCGCCGTGGGGCCCACCTCGCCGGCGTCCTCCTCCCTACCAGCCACGTTCCTGCCCTAGGGTTTACATCCCCCCTCCTTCCATTACCTCTGCAAAATCAAAGGCCCTAGGGTTTGCCCTAACCCAAGGAGGGGTTTCGTCGTGTTCGTCCTCGAACGAATTAGTTTCGTCGTCATCGTCTTCGACGTCTTCGTCCGCGACCGATTCCATTTGTCGTCGTCGGCTTCGTCGTCGTCGGCTTCTCTCTTCACTGCTAGGGTATGGTTTCGATCTTCGACGTCGCGTTTTGTCGAGTCATAGATAGTGTCATGCCTTAGTATTATTCCTTGAAAATCCTTTGCTAATTGTAATTCGCAGCTGGTAATTCTCGTTCGGAGTGTGCTTTGGTACTTGACATTGCTCTAAATAGTTACGCTTTCTTACCTCAGGTATCATGTCAGATTTCATTCTATCACTTATCTAGATGCTTGCTTCTATAACGGATTCTTATCTCTAGATTTTATATATGCTTATGTATACCTTGTCTATTCTATCCAGCAGCAGTCAATGGCAGTTGAACTCGGGGCAAAGCTCGCGAGTAAGGATTGAGGCAAAGCCTCAAAGGTTCAGTCCAGTGGCTTGGAGGCCCCTCTGTCAGTTGTGCTCTGTTTGATCAGTTGACAGTTGATACTTCCAGAGGGCAGTGGTACTTACTTTGATCAGTGGTTCTGACAGTTGGCAGTGGCTCTAGTGCTTGTCAGTAAGCAGTGATTCTTTGCTTGATCAGAGATGACTCACAGTACTCGTGCTCGTGCAGCTAGGTTAGGTGATGATGCTCCTCCTCCTCCACGTCCTTCTGGAGACAAGGGCAAGAAGCCCGTTGTTGAGAAAGCTAAGAAGAAGAAGCGAAAGCTCACAGAGGCTGAGAAAGCCGAGGCAGTGGCCGATGCAGCGGACCACGTAAAGCGAGGCGGTCGCTGAGGGACAATCAGACTTGGCACCCCTCCGCGGGATCTTCCTTCCACTCCTCCAGCTGGGTCACATACTGAGGATACTCCAGAGGAGCCAGAGCTTGTCACTGAAGCTCTTGGGACTCCGTTGGCGCCTAGTTCCTGGGGGCGTTCCACACGTTCCCAGTCAGCTCAGTCACCCCAGTCAGCAGCACCGACAGCAGCTTCAGCTTCAGTTCACCTCGATCTGAGGAATCTCACAGCTAAGCAGGTGAAGAAGCTACGGTTTGTCGCTTTGGAGAAGTGGTGCCCAGATCAGAGAGACCCCAGAGCCTCACCCGGTTGGCATACACCTCTCATGGAGGATTTCTACAGAGCAGCTCAGTTGACCAGCATTCAGATTCGACCGCACAGGGTCTGCTCCTTAGAGAGCATCGTTGAGCTAGCTGGTGAGGAGATCAGACCGTTCCTGACTTACCTTCCGGGACTCGCCGATTTACTTGGCAGTTTCGGAAACTACATTGAGAGATGGGTCAGAGAGTTCTATTCTTCAGTATGGGTGGATCCAGAGCACAAGTTTGTGCGGTACACTTTTAGAGGCGAGCGATACAGGCTTTACTTGACCAGGCTCAGAGAGATCTTTCGCCTCCGTCAGCAGGGTGGCGAGCTTGATTTACACTATGAGTGCTATCGAGGAGCCTCAGTGCCTCGCAGAGCTCGAGGTGGTCGTATACTGTCAGTGCAGGAGGTGGCTCCCCTCTTCAAGCCACCTTTCTCAGAGGGCTCCAGACGTAGCCCTGCAGAGCTCAGACCCACCGTTCACAGGTTGAATGAGGTACTCCCGTCGTACTCTGCTTCCTCGCACGGGTTACAAGGAAGGACTGACAAATATGCAGCAGCTACTCCTTCAGGCCCTAGTATCTCAGACACCATTTGATGTTGCCGACTTTCTTCTGTCAGAGATAGAGGATGTGATAGCAGATGGCATGAGGGCCCGTCGTTAGTTTCCCTATGCTCACCGGATATCATCGATCATTGCTATTGAACTTGAGGGAGCGAACCCTGGACTCCGCGCTCTACTAGATCAGTCGCCGACTACTTTCCCAGATTATAGAGTCCTTGGGTCGTTTGACAGCCGGTTTGGAAATCGGGTCCTCCGTCTTGTCAGAGAGAGCACAACACTAGCTGACAGAGCAGAGGTTGATGCTCAGGATGAGGCAATTCGCGGTGTTGAGCAACAGGAGCTCCATGGACTAGATACTGGAGCTGATGTGACTCCTGAGGATACTTCAGACAGCTCAGACGCCGATTTCCAGCCAGTTCCACAGATGCCCCCACGGGCTCACAACACTGAGGCTAGCGGCTCTGCCTCTGCCACCGAGACAATGATGCTCAAGCTCCTTGACAGAATGAATGAGCAGCAGAGTTCTCTCGTCACTGCAGTTACACAGGTCCAGCAGCGACAGGACGAGATGCAGCGACAGTCAGAGGAGCGTCACTTTGAGATGCAGCGACAGATGCTCACTATGCAGCTAGAGTCCCAGCGCCTTCAGTTACAGTCACAGCAGCTGCAGCAGCAGCAGAACATGGCCTTTATGGCCCATATGATGAAGTGGACTGGCGCTCCTCCTCTAGAGTTTCCTGCAGCTCCACAGATATAGATGATGAGCACGTCTCAGCCCTCACAGTCAGTTGGGCAGCTAGGAGGGCCACAGTTCTCAGTTGGACCCTCAGATAGCCCCTCAGTGGCCCCTGCGAGCTCCGTCGGTCAGTCAGTCACCCCCACCCCAGCCATATAGTCTAGTGGACTTCAGGGTGCTGGGTTGACTACCCCGTTTCAGTCACCGGCGACTCAGATGACGCAGTGGTTGGACACCTTTGGCCCTACTCAGCAGTTCACCCCTCTCACTACTGGTTTCACTCCGCTCACTGCTACGATGGGTGCTACTGCTAGAGATCTTTCAACGTCGTTCAGCGACATCACCGGGCAGCCGTCCCCCACTGGTCCTCAGATAGCCGCAGAGGTTGAGGCCGAGCTCGTTGCACCGACAACCGATCAGCACCATTCCTCAGTAGCTTCCTCAGAGGCTACACACGACAGTCGGGCTCCAGCCGTGTCTACTCCACCTACAGCTGCAGTTGCTACCAATGCTACAGTTGTCACCTCTACTCCAGTCCAGCCTCAGCAGTCTCCGGTTCTTCAGACTCCGGACGAGTCAGTGCATGAGGCACCACCGGACACCGCAGCTCCTGAGGCTCCTACAGAGACACTGGCACCGGTTACCGATCCTACTGCTACTCCAGCTACTGCTCCCGAGTCTTCGACCGTAGCAGACCTGTCAGCTTCCGACCCCCAGACCGCTTCACTACCAGCTATAGACACTCAGGGGGAGGATTCAGATGATGAGACGTATTTGGCAGCTTTCAGGGTGCTCGACCGGTCCACGGCTGCTTCCACTCCGCCTCCAGACGCCTAGTTTTGGTGCTTCGACGCCAAAGGGGGGGAGGGAGAGTCGAGTAGATAGGCTAGCTTCAGGGGGAGCAAGTAGGACTCGTTCTTTTGATGTGTATAAACTTTATTGCATCATGCATCACGTTTACCGTCTTAATGCATTGTATTATATGTGTGATGGTTGAGACTTGATGGTTGTGTGACATGTGTGGACATTCATCTTTTTATATCATGTCACTTCGTTATGCTATGTTGCTTCCGCGCTAATCTCTGATCTTTTGGCTATAGCATATCCTTTTTGAAATCAAGTACCATGCTTAATTCATATCTATTGTGCTTGTCATGGCTTGAATGGTTAGGCATGTTTTTGTCTTTCTTATCTCTAACCCATGCCTATCTCATTTCAAGTCATGCCTTCTCTTATCAAAATTCTCTCATTATTCTCTACTCGAGCTTGTATTGTCGTCAATCACCTAAAAGGGGGAGATTGTAGAATCATGGACCCTTGTGTTTAGGCGATTAACGACAATACTAGATCACTATGACTAACGTGTGTTTTGCAGAGGCAAAGTTGTTTATGTTAGGTCATAAGTGATGAAAGTTGAATGGGCTTAATAGATATTCATGCCCCCAAGATGGAAATCGTTTCGGTTGCAAAGGATGAAGATACAAGTTGAAGACTAGGCTATTTCTTAGTGCCGTAAGGTTGAGAAGGGCACTAAGTATAGCTAGGGCTATTGTTTTTCCTTTAACCGTACTATAAAGGGGGGTATGAGATTAGTAGCTTGACCTAGGAGAGTTTAGGAAAGTGGGTATATGCACACTTGTCTCAACTAGTCCTAGAGACCTTGCTTTCAGTCCTTGATAAACCCTAGAAATGGTAGGAGCAAAATCCCTTGAGAAACCTCAGCGAAAACAGTTGTTTTAGAGGGAGAAAGAGGCTCCGAACCACTCTGCTAAGTGGGCGTCGGACCAAGGAGAGTGGTCCGGTGGTCCCTGACTTAGGCAGATTCTCAGCTCGAGGAGCTCCGGACCACCTATCTGGAAAGCACCGGACCATAGGAGAGTGGTCCGGTGGGTTGGTTCAGAGAGTCAGAAGGCTTCGGACTGGTCCGACGGTTAGTCCGACAGCTAGTCCGACGCCTTAAGACAGGAGTTTGGTCTATGCAGAGAGCACCCTGGCTCCGGACCAGAGCGTCGGACCAGGGAACCGGATCAAGGAGAGTGGTCCGGTGGTGTGAAAAAGAGAGAAAGGTTTTCACTCAGAGAGCACCGAGGCTCCGGACCAGTGCGTCAGACCAAGCAGAGTAGTCCGACGGTGCCTAAGTTTGAAATCAGAGTGAGCTCCGGACTAGTCCGGTGGCTACGCAGAGAGAAGAAAAAGTAAAAAATGGCTAGTTTTGGAGGTGGGGACTATTTATAGTTGCCCCCTTGGTCCTTAGAGTGACTCTTGGCCATTGTTTCAGTTGGTGACACCTTGAGAAATCTTTTTGAGAGCCAAGAGGCTAGTGAGGGAGAGATTAGAGAGAGTTCATCTTGTTCTTCCCTCCTAGAGTGATTAGGAGTGACTTGTGTGCATCCATCCACCTTCCTAGCCTTGAGTGGGTCAAGTGAAGGTCTTGTGCTTGTTACTCTTGGTGTTCGACAGCACCTAGACGGTTTGGTGGTGTTCGGAGGAAGTGACCGCCGGGAGATTGTTGGCGGCTCTCCTCCAAGCTCTTGTGATCGGTTGTGGGCGATTCACCGAGCCGGAGTGGCGAAGAATCAGCCCGTAGAGAGCACTCTACCCTTGCGCGGGTAGAGGGGGAGTGATACCTTGCGAGGTGCTCCAACGAGGACTAGGGGGGGTGTCGACACCTCGGGAAAAAATCGCTGCGTCAATGAGATTTTCTTTTCCCTAGATCTTTACATTTCCGCATTACTTTCCATCTTGTTTTTACTTTTCCTACTAGAATTTCTTAGGTTGTTTTTAATTCCTATGAACTGCTACCGCTTTCTAGCTAGGACACACGGATGGAGGCACTAGGGGGTGATTGGCATTTGATAGGTTTTTGTATTTGCTTTAGAAATTTAAAACAAGCCCAATTCACCCCCCCCCTCTTGGGCATCTTGATCCTTTCAGCGGCGGCGGCTCTCGGCAGAATGGCGGCGAGGCCAATCCGAGCGCGAAAGAGAGGGAAAAGAGGGAGAGGAGATGTTCCGCAAGCTGGCGAAGGTGATGCGCGTGTCGGGGCGACTTACCGCAGTCGGAGACGCACGGAACGGGCTCGGCGGCGCTCTGTTCGACGGCGGGCGCAATGCGAGGCGAGCAGAGGCGAGGCGATGGAAGAAACGGCGCGGGGGCGTGCTATTTATTGCGGCCGAGGGGTAGAGTCCCCCACGGACACGAGCGCGGGTGCGGAACGTGCGGGGGAGCGGTTGCGGGTTCGGCGGACGCGGCGTCGGCGCGGCGGCAGTGTCAGACGCGGACAAGAGAGGAAGAAGAGAGGGCGCCGACAGGTGGGGCAGCGGTGTCAGTGAGAGGGAGAGAGGGAGGAGGCCGTGGCGGACTGGGCCGAGGGAGAGAGGCGGCCCACTTCGGGAGAAAGAGGAGGAGGGGAAACAGGCCGGGCTGGTGGGCTCCTCGGGCTGAAAGAGAGAGAGAAAAGATTTTCCTTTTTCTTTTTATTTTCCTTTTTGAATTTTGCAAAATGATTTTAAAAAATGTTTTTGAAATATATTTTCTAGGGTTTTGCAAATTCACTCAACACAAGAAAAATGCAGGGCATGCAATGCTCAAACATGTTGGACCTAACATAGTATTTATTTTAGTTTTATTTATTTAATTCTATGCTCACAAAAATTCTTGAAATAAATCAAATTAAATTTAAATTCAAACCTAATTTACTAATTCAAATTTTAGGGTGTTACAATATATATAGTAAAACAACGTTAGAAATAATAATACCCCTGTAGTCAATACTCCTATATAACGATTGAGACTAAGGGGGTGTTGGGATCCCCTTGGCAAATTGGTAAATTGACAAAAGAGCAAAAAAATTGCTACTTTTTGGCACATGGATCCAAACATGCAAAATAAAAAATGGCAAAAGAGCAAAAAAATTGTCATTTGTCATTTGCCACTTTGGAGTGGCAAATAAAGGCAAATAGAAAATCCTTCCACTCATACCCCTCCCTCCTATGCATGACATATGAATGAGAGTGTAATTATTAGGGGTATAATTGTATTTATATGTGTCATTTGTCATTTGTCATTTGTCATTTGCCAAAGGATCTAAACACTTAAAAATTTTGCCAACTTTATTTGTCATTTGGTAAGGGATCCAAACATGCCCTAAGTATTCACGACGCAATGACAAAGGTCATTGGTTGGAGGGCTCCCACCCAGGGTTCAAATCCTGGGTGCGACACTCGTTCCCGTCGATAGCGAGGCTGTGTAATCTTTAAAAAAAAGTACATTCCATTATTAGAAGTAAACTGCCAAATCAGTGTCCTCGTCAGCTGAAAAATTATTGATCGAAGCTAGGAGAACTATTTCCATCCACATCTGCCGCATAGACTCATGTACTGTTTTTTTTTCCAGAGCATCTCAAAATGTCACATCCCACCCTTTCTGTGTTCTGCATCTATTTCCCATAATTTATAAGATCCGTTGGGGTTTCAGGAACTGAGTTTATCAAGGAAAATGCTAGCGCTTTGTTGGGCTTGTGATTTCTATGGCTAATAAGCCATGTAATAATGTTGTTTCGTTCCTTGATATAAGTTAACTGACAAGGCGCTATAAGTGTCTCTCGATGTTTCAAGCAGTCTTCCCGCAACGCATCCTGAAAAGAAAAACAAATGCCTTGGACATCTTATTTAGGCATCCAATCAACGATCACTTTTTGCTGAGTGTGAAGCTGAGAAGCATCAGTAATTGCAATCTGATAAACATTACCATCCGGATGTGATAAACATTACCAAAATCTCGAATTTGCTACTGTGTTGTTGCGCACTGCTACTACTGCAGTTCCTAGACTTGTATCTCTGTCGCGCGGTGTGTTCCATCTGGTGGCTCGATCATTATTGTGGCTGTCAGGTGTCAGTGCGCGAAATTGAACACCCCGGCACACTGCCAGCGGCGACACGATCCCTGCACGTGACCAGCACTGGCCTGAAACGGAGATAACGCTTTCTTAAGACAAAAGGACAAAAGGATACTCTCGTATACTACAAAATACATGTATTTAGATTAAAAAAAGAGAGACAAATATACTTAATATTGTGAAAATTCAAAATTCAAAATTTAGAATATTATTTTTATAATAAAATCAAAATGTTTATAGAGTTCTAAATCTCAACGCATAGTTTAGAGTCCCATCTATGCAATTTTCTGGCAAAGCCACGTCGCCATTATATTTATATATATAAGCGCGTCCCTCCTCCTCACAATTCACAATTCACAACCCGCGCTCTCTTCTTCCCGCTGTCCGCTCGCTCGTTACCATTAAGCTTGGGGCGGGTGGGTCTAATCGATCTAACCGAGAGGAGAAGTGGGCCGGAGATGAGGAACTCGGTGTCGGACCGGAGCTTCCTGATCGAGACCGACGAGGAGGACGATGCCGCCGTGGAGGATGGGAAGCGGCGCGGCCATGGCGCCGAGGAGTCAGGGGACGACGACAACGGCGGGTCGGACTCGTCGTCGTCGTGCGACAGCCCGCGGGTGGTGGCGGCGCGGTGTAGCCAGCCGAGTTCATACACGCAGCAATGGCCGCAGAGCTACAGGTAACTGCTTGCTCCGTCCGTCGTCGTCTCTATCTCTTCCGCATCCGTACGTGGCGGCGGCCGGCACACGTACGATACGAAGCAAGCAGGATGCGGTCGCCGCGTCGGCCAAATTCCCCCTTTTCCTCTTTCTGGAATTAATTAAATTATTATAATACTCTGCGCCTCTCGATCTTTCAAGACACGACTGCCGCGTGGCAAGATTTATAACCCTTTATTTTACGTGCTGGCTGCTGCTACCGTACCTGCTAAACCAAATGTATGCAGAATCTGGCCGAGGAGCACCCCAATCAAGTGAATTCATCAAACTACTATAACGTCCATAAGAACACTTAGATCAGCCATCAGAAAAATCACGTGTAGATGATTTTACTAATCCACAAGTACGTGAGTACAAACTGGGGGTGAGTTTTGCGCTTTGAAGACTCAATGTACTACCAACTCGTAGTCCAATTATTGTTTTGGTCCAATTTCTCAAAGAATGAAAATACCAGTACTTTTTTTTTCATCTCTACTGCTCGATTGTCCTGTAGCACCATTACACTTCGAGAGTCCCATCAAATTCATCTTTGATGTGGTTGTGTGTGGAATGTCTGGGATTGCTAAGCGTGCGAAAATGATGAGTGAAAAAGCAGTCAGTAGTCATTCTCGGTGGGAGTCTACGGACAGACATGTGGCTTTTAAAATACTCAAGGGGCGTATTTCTCCTTTTTCAAATACAATGAATATTTGCTTTTGTTGGAAAAAATATTATATGGCCCATTAGTTTCTGTAAGGATGGAGATGTACAGGTGGATGTGTGGACGAGGTACCACCGTTGACATGTGGGACCCCTGTTAGTGATGTGCCATTAGTATGTACACTTGTCTGGTTTCCAGATGTCTCTCTCCATGTTCGGGTCCCAGTTGCATTTGGTCTGCTAACGTGGCAAATTCAGTTGGTCTGATCTGCTCGTCCAAATATATTCTGCATCAAAATTCAAATATAATATAAAATCATATAAATCAACCGGAGATCTATCGGGAGATCAGATAATTACCGTTCTTTTTAACCCAGAAGTTAATAATGTGATCTCCAGTTACCACTGACCACTTCATTTCATTTTAAATTTCCTGACGAACTCTTTAGACATTTATGCTTCAATTTAACATTAAATAAAAATATGCTTCAATTTACCCCTTCTATATACATCCAGTAACGAAAATAGTAACCACATTTTCTTCTTCTTTGAGCAGGCAATCCATTGACATGTACAGCAGTGTGCACTCACCCAACCTGAGCTTCTTGGGCACGGCATCATTGAGCCGGCTGTCCAACTCGTTCCTGACAAACTCATTCCAGGGGAAGCCACCTGAGATCATCTCCAGCTTAATCAAGCCATTACTGCCAACAAGCATTGCTTCCACCAGTGATGACCATCATCAGCAGCATGAGGACGTCCGAAAGAGCTCCCATTACCTGCCACCATCACGGAAGGCGTCGTCGCTGCAGAGGATCCCCGAGGACCAGAGACCTATGGTTGCGGGCCATGAGGTGGGACCCTACCGGCAGTGCTCCTATACCCAAGGGGTCATGAACGGTAAGTAGTATCATAAACTTTGTTGGTTTCGATTTTTAATTTATGAGAAATGCATGGTTGTTAAAATTAAAAGTGAAGCTACATAGATAGGAACAAGACTGTGTTTGAGTGAAATTCCAGAGATCATGCCCATTGGCTTTTAAGAAAAAGAGAAGAACAAAGATAAAAGGATACATCGGTTTAGGAAGATGTAGCACTTATTTCTTGATGCATAAGTGCAGAGTAGGGTCTGATAATAATAAAATGCTGATCTGTTTTGAGGATGTTTACTAAAATAGGTTTCTTTTTTTTCGAAAATGTGCGTTGCACGTGTCGTATTAAGAGAAGTTAGAGTTTGGATTACAATCCGCCGGACGACGACGAGCTGCCTCACTCCCGGAGGACTAACACACAATACACAGATCGCCGGCTTTGACGGCGCTGCTTAGGGCGTTGTGCTACTGAGAGAAAACTAATTGGCCACAGATAGACGGTAGCAGCTACAGACTAGAGAGCGCCGCTTCGTCCCAAATCCTCAACACCACGGTTTGTGGGTCACAAGCATTGTTGTCGATGGTCCGTCGATTTCTTTCCTTCCAGATGCACCAGTACACGAGCAGGACCAAGGCATCGAATCTAAGGTGAAGCTGTTCTGTAGTGCGCATCCTCGAGAGGAGCCACCAGTCACAGAGCCGGTCCGAATGTATTGGCCCGGGGATGGTGAGGCCGAGACGCAGGAAGATGCGGTGCCAAATCTCGCGGGTGAAGACGCAACCCGCGAGTAGATGATCGGCGTGCTCTGGTTGCTGATCGCACAGAACACAGGAATCATCTTGCTGTAGGCCATGGCGTTTCCGTCGTTCCGCCGTCCATAGTCGTCCGTGCAGCGAGAGCTAGAAGAAAAACTTTACTTTAGGTGGCGCCTTGGCTGCCCACAGCTCCTTGGCTCCCTGAAGGGAGGTCCTGCCGGCGAAGAACGCGAGGTATGCCGCGGAGTACTCCCCATCGGGTCACCATTGCAAAAAAAAAAAAGTACCAGGACAAGGAAATTAGAGAACTTATTATCAGGTCAAAATTCAACAAAAAATTGGTCCCACTTACTACTAGAAAGGCTTGCAGCCTGGAGAATTAATCACGGAGTCTAGTAATTTAACCTTTCTTTCTGCAACAGAAACAGTAGCTATCAAATTGAATTTTCCAAACCTTGCAGATGCTTGAAGTTCAGGGTAAAAAGATCATAAGGTCTTACGTAAAGCCAGCAAAACTTCACTAGATTTAACTGTGTTTTATACACTGAATTGTCATGTTGATTGTGATGGATGTTAGAGGCATCTTAGAGGATCCAGCTACTAATAAGTATGCTTAGTTTAGGTATGCGCCACACCACACAAATATGACAGAAATGGACATGTTGCTGTTGTGGTGCTGCTATGCATTGTTGTTCCATGGGAACAGACAACTGATGATGGGACTTGAATTAGTATCCAATTTTACCATATTTACACATTCCATTCGTTTTATAACATGGGTGCATCCTCCATGAAATTACACCAAAGGTTCAGTGTTCACATCATGTCCTGAATTAATTTTACTTAAGAAGCAAATATAATACACTGTCAACTAGTTCATCAGCTAAATGCTTTCAAGTTAAAAGGAACATGCTACTCTCCAGTTCACTAGATTTGGAAAAAAGCAGAGAGTAGTCATGTATGTTTTTTTGGTACATCTGTCCTCTGTTGGCATGCCAAACTATAGATACATCGATTCTTGGTCTATATATAACATATCACATGGTTGGTGAGTTAGTACAGTCAATGTTCAAGAAAACGCTAGGCGCTAGGCAGGCGCTATCCTACTGACTAGCGCCTAGGAAGATTAAACGTGATTAATTGTTTGTGTTTTTTTTTAATTATATTTTTTTGTGACAACACATGTGGCTCAGATTAGATGCCCAACTTCAATCTCAGAAGAAATTATAACACATTAAGGCAATTTCAATTCCAATTCTTGCACACTTGCAAAGAAGTGGTGAAAAGACTTGCCTTTTTGATCTCCACACATCTTGCTTCCCTTTTCCCTAGCTCTTCTGCATGCATTTTTCCTGCCCTTCAGCCCGCACGGCCACTCATAGCCCATCAACCTAGCTAGGCTACCGCTTTTTCGTGTTTCTTTGCCACTTAAGCACTGCATCACGCATATGCGCAACAAGTAGACATGTCCAGAGTTTTATTGGACGCCTAGGCCCTAAACGAGATGCTAGGGGTCCGCTTCAGGTTTAATCGAGAGTAAACGAACGTGAGTCATGGACAACTGGGCTACAATTGTCCTCAGGCATATGGATTTATTAGATCTGTCTTTGTCAAGTTGAAAGAGAAACCTTGTCCTAATCAGATCATGCAATATACGGATGGTCATGCTGAAAATTAGGCCTACAGCATCTGCCCATGTCAGGGAATTCTCTATGAAATTTATATGAGGCATAAAGCCCACATTTTTTAAGTACCCATTTTCCCTTTAACAGTTATAGGTGAAGTTCTTGTTTTGAAAATATTTTGAACCAACGTTAGTTGATTTCTTTTGCATATTCCAGGGAAAGAAGTCGGTAGAATTATAGCCCCGTTTGGTACAGGTCAGCTTCACTAGTGAAGCAAGTTTTTTTTGGCTTCGGTTCTATGGGAGAAGTTAGTATTTTCAGCATCACCCAGTTCTTGTGCATGTGAGAGAAGGTGAAAACAGCTTTTAGAGAGAAGCTGTTTTAGGGCCTGTTTGGTAGAAGCTGAAAAACAACTTTATGAAGCTGTTCCATAAGTTGTACCAAACAGGCCCTAGTAAGTTTTGTTCTTCAGCTTCAGTTCCTTGGTTACATCTCAATTATCAGATAAATCAGTTTGTATCATAGAGAATGCCAAACTTTATCCTTTCAGTATTTAAGCTACACATTAGAGTTAGCAATCTTAACATGTATTATTTTCATTTATGCAAGACAAAGCTCTAGTTCAGTTTCTTGCCTGTCATATGCAGGAGTGAATGTCTTATGTGGTGTGGGGATCCTGTCAACACCTTATGCTGTCAAGCAAGGTGGCTGGCTTGGACTAGTTATACTGGTGGTGTTGGGTGCACTGGCATGGTACACTGGCATACTCCTGCGGCGTTGCCTTGACAGCAAGGATGGCCTCGAAACCTACCCTGATATTGGACATGCTGCCTTTGGCACTGCTGGCCGTATCATCATATCGGTAAGTATTTTCCACATTAGCAATGTTCACCTGTTATTCAGTTTTGTATTCTTTATATTATGCAGGGCAATGGAGGGTGGTTTTGTGCTAATTCTTCTGCTTTTGTTTGCCTTTGCAACCTGCAGATAATACTGTACATGGAACTATATGTAAGTACATAAGATCCACCATTTGGTTTCGTTCACTCTTAGCACAGAGTACATCTCTTTTTGTTCTAAAACAATAAGCTTGTTCCTCTCAAAAAAAAGCTTCCTATAATAACCTGTCTGTTATATTCATGGTTGCTCTGCTAGATGATGTATGCAATAAAAGAAATACGTATATTGTAATAAAAAATCTATTTTGATCATTATGTGAAAATAAGAACAGTTGACAACACTTGCATAAACTGCCTGAACTTTCAATTTTGCACTGTTGAATCTTTTTTCTCTATAAACTACAGCAGTCCAGTAAAAAAGTGCCCTGCACTATATTGCCTTTATCTCTTGCAGGCATGTTGTATTGAGTATTTGATATTAGAGAGCGACAACTTATCAAAGTTGTTCCCAAATGCACACCTGACCATAGGTAGCTTGACTCTGGATTCACATGTGCTATTTTCCATCCTGACTGCTCTTATCGTCATGCCTACCACTTGGCTTCGCGATCTCAGCTGCCTCAGCTTCATTTCAGGTACCAACTCACTTGTTGCCTCCATTGTTTATTTCACCAAATACACTTGCCTGTTTCATAGTTAGCTGAACCAAGGCAATCTTGAGAGGACTCTCATCTTGCAATTTGTGTGCCTAGCTGGTGGAGTCATTGCGTCTATCGTCATTGTCTTCTGCTTGTTCTGGGTGGGACTTGTTGATCACGTTGGCACAGTGAAGAGTGAAGGGACAGCACTGAACCTTCCTGGAATCCCCATTGCCATCGGGTTGTATGGGTACTGCTACTCAGGCCATGGAGTGTTCCCTAACATCTACTCTTCTTTGAAGAAACGCAACCAATTCTCTGCTGTTCTTTTCACCTGGTAATAAAAGCATACAAGCTGTAAATTGTTTTCAGATATTCATGTTCTCATGCTTTGGTTTATGTTTGTCAGTATTGTTTTGTCTACTGTTCTGTTTGCTGGTGCTGCAATCATGGGATACATTATGTTCGGTGAATCTACAGAGTCCCAATTCACACTGAACTTACCCCCAAATCTTGTGGCTTCCAAGGTTGCAGTCTGGACTACGGTAATTGTTCTTTTCTGGACTCGTGATAGAAAAGAAAATTATGGCCTCTAACTAAAGTCACATAATGCGATTGATAGAGTATAATCAAGTTCCGTTGCATTAGGAATACTTAAATTCTTTTATGTGGCAAGTTATATTCTTTTGACTGTTTGTGCTTTTGGTTTTTGGTGCAGGTGACGAATCCAATAACCAAATATCCTTGGACTTCTATTTCAGCTTTCTGTGTGCATTTGTTTCCATACTTAATAATTAACATTATATGATATCTTACTTTCTCTAATCACATGTACTCCATCTAGACATCTAGGTTTGTCCTAAGTCAAACATATTTTTTAATTTTGACTAGAAATATCTATAAAAAGTATTATCTTAAATGAACAGAGTTATTTGTTTTTAATATTGAATGTAGCAATGTAAATGTCATTGTTATCATTCTATATAAATTTTAGATATTATGGTCAAAGTTAAAAATGTTTGACTTGTTTGACTTAGAACTAATATGGATGGATCTACACATGCATTGTATAATTCTCCTTCCCAAAGTCTGCTGTCAACTTAAAACAGCTAATCCAGTTTTTATGAACAAATTTAGTTTAAATCGTTCTGTGTTGTTTAATAATGTTTTCATGGATTGCATGCTATGTCCTTAACTAATACCTACATATGCGCTAACCATTACTCCTCTTGCCCTAAGTTTGGAGGAACTTCTACCTCAAAGTCAGCAGACATACCTGAACATAATGATGCTTAGATCTGCTCTGGTGGTATCTTCCCTTATTATTGCTCTGTCCGTTCCATTTTTTGGTAAGTTTGTTCATCATTTTTCATCTCATCTTCCAAGGACATTCTATAAGTAGTGGGAATATTATGAAGTTTGCCTATTAAGATTCAAAAGACTTTCCTTTTTTTCCTTTTTATCTGATGCTCTGCTTCAATGGTTGTTGAGCCTTTTCAGGACTTGTCATGTCACTGGTCGGGTCTTTTCTCACCATGTTTGTGGTGAGTTCACCTTCCGAATTTTTTGAGTCTTTGCTTCTGTTTCTTTGTAGCTAATTTGTATTTCCCTCCAGGCCTATATTCTACCATGTGCCTGCTTTTTGTCTATCCTCAGGAGTAAAGTGACCTGGTATCAGGTAAAATATGACATCCATTTTTTTAGGAGATTTTTTACAATATTTGAGGAAATATTCGACGGCTCACGTCGACCGATCCGACGGCTATAAAAGCTGGAGGAAATGAGAGGAAATTCTAGAGAGGAAACGAGAGGAAATTCTGATGTGTATGACCAATGGGCCATATGCGCCAAATTTCCTCCCATGTGCGCCAAATTTCTTCTCATTTCCTTCAAAACTCAGATAATTAGGACTCCAAATAAAGGGGTGGTAATTCCGTTTCTGTATTTGTTTTTTCTAATCAAGGGTAATACGGTAATTTGATATTTGTGAAAATAATGATTGGAGTAATAGAAGGAAATTTTGTACATTTGATTTTCTATAATTTCCCTCATTCACGTTGCTTAGTTGGGCCACGACGTCGATCTAACATCGGTTGTAATACCTTTTTGCAACGACTGACAACGAACGCAATTCGGTTGCAACATGTAGCTTTTGCAACCAAATTGGACTTATTGTAACGTTTTCTTGTCGTTGCGTAAGGATTAGAATTTAGTAGTGTCTAAAATACCCTTTACGAATATAATTAGAAAAGACTTAGAATATTGTGGAGGAAATAGGAGGAAATGGGAGGAAATTTCAAGCATAGTAAAAAGACTCTTTTTTTAGAAGTGCAAGAGTGCAAAAAACTCATTTATATTAATCTTCAAATGTTTTCTGGCTTGAAAACCAAAATACTTTGTTTCTTATTTATTCTCCAATCATTTCATTCAGAACTTTCACTTTCTTGGGTGCAAATTTTTTTGGCAGAAAAATAATGTTCCCTGTGTTCTTGATTCAGCTTATCATCCAAATATAAATAATTATAATTACTCTTAAACTGAAACATGTGCAGATTTTTAATTAGCCCTATTTCTGTGCAGGTAGTACTTTGTGTGTTCATCATTGCCGTTGGACTTTGCTGTGCTGGTGTTGGCACTTACTCTTCTCTTTCTAAGATAATACAACAGTACCATTGAATTTTTGCCCTAGAATTATCTTGTGCCCATGTTTTGAATAGCCAGTTTTCTTTTCTGGGATGGTGTTGCTGGTCAGGAGAGGGGGAATCTTTTGATGTAAAATTGTTGTTTGCATGAAAGAAATTGGAGGAAATGGATAGAATTAGGCAGGTTGTATTACAGGAGGAGTATTTTGTCTGAAGTTGTTGTCGTGATGGCAGAGGCTGCCGGTGACGATCTTCTTGTGTCATTTTTGTTAATATCCTGAGGTAATTTGAACCGGGATGCTTTCAATATCATGTTAGTAATGATAAGTGATAATATGTTTATGTTATTCCTTGGAGAAAAGGAGGGGTTGAGTTAACACAACTTACCTATGATAGATTGTTTAGTAAGCTATGGAAGCGCTTTGGACAGCCAACTTGGGAATATATACTTTGACTAGGGAGAGAGCCCCAAATATTGTCCTAATTATAGAAGGTTTGAGGGAAGGTACCTATAAATTCCGTAAAATGCATCTCACGTGAATCCTTAAAAATAAGAGAAGCCTGGTGAGTTTTGACCAAGAACTTAGCTGGCGGATAAGGATCAACTGGTATTGGAAGGCATGACTTCTTTGTTCGATGAGGTGAGACATTTTTTCTGTTCACTTTCAATATATCTCTGTATACATGCATACAACAACTACATCTGTTTGTAAAATATAAAGGCTAAATCCCCTCCCCTTAGTTCCATATTCAAATAAAAGCGGTAAGGATAAAGTTCTAATAAAAAGAAGAAACAAGGATTCATGATTAAACTCCTACTTCCTATATTTCCGATCCAGGATGAGAACAAAGGAGGGCTAAATAATGAAGGTTTAGGATTGGAATAAGAAATTAATGATAATTTTGAGACTTAGCAACAGTGAATTAGTGGAGAAATCAAGCTTACCCAGCCCCCCTTTGGATCCGCTCCTGTTTCCATACAATGTTGATTAAGTGAAGGACCAAATAGGAAATTAGAAATATGTAGTCAACTTTATTTGAAGGTAGTTTGGAGTCCTTAAATCCATATTTAGTTAGTCTCTTAGAGCATTTTCACTGGATCCCCTTTCTTCCTTCTCTTAGAATCTAATAAAAGGGAGTAAGAAAACTGAACTATAGACTATAGAGGATAAGCACTCTAGCAGATTGAGAAGGTTTCATCCCTTTTATTATGTGAGACCCACATGTCAGTGATAAAAAATATTCTTCCTTTCCTTTATCGGTCTCGTTCCTCACGTCACCGATAGATCAAAGTAGAGGTAGACCATGCGCAGGCAATGATGGCTCCCCCGTGGGGTAGCGGTGACTGCTTCTGCCCCGTCATGTCGCAGGGCACCATCAGATGCGACGAACGACGACCTTCCCGGCGTGGGGGCGATGCGTCATTGCCAGCATTGGGTATGGTTGCCTCGCCTTCCTAATGTGGGGCATGATGGCTTGCTATGAGGCGGCCACATTGGGCATGATAGTGGTAGGGTCGAGATGGTGGACTAGAAGTGGTGGATATTCCTTTCTATAAAACTTAATTGCTTCTACTAACCAAAACAAATGCAAAATTAAACTAATTGTTCTAGCCAAAACTACACCCCTTTATCTATCACTCGAGAACCTTATACAATATCTTAATTGAGCAACTAAGGTGCTGAGCTAGTGTGAGCTCAACTAAACAATTCTAGTTAGCAAGGTCACACAAATCTATGTAACTAGTCAACCAAGCACAAGTGAGCTCGTACACATACTAGTGAGCACAAGCACAGAGCGAGTAACACTAGCACTACTCAACTAGCTAAGAGCATCTCTAAGAGTTTTTAAAGCTAAATATAGCTAGTATTAGGAAGAAAATCATCTCCATGAGACTAGGTAAATGACTATAAATTTATTAGCCTCTGCCACTCGCCATCGGTGGCGGATGTAAAGGGGGGCTAGTGGGGCTCCAGCCCCCCTATGTCAGGTGTATCAATGGAAATATAGACGGGTTGAGGGAAAAGAGAAGGGGAGAAAAGAAGAAAAATAGAGAGATTAGAGGAGGAAGAAGAGATCACCCTCCCATTCAATCTTGTTCTGAGAGGTTGAGGGAGAAGAAAAGGGATGAAGACCCTATGTGAGTTTTGGTAATAGATGAAACCTAGCTACTAACTTCTACTCTAGTGTTGGGTAAGGTTACTACACCAAGTATGGAGCAAGCTAAGTGGCAAGGATGATGAAAAGCCACAAGATCATGGAGATCAAGAGATGCTCATGCTTGGACAAAGGTGAGAGAAAGAAAACCGAGGAGATCAAGGCAAACATATACTTGATAGGTTTTGCTTTTGGTGATCAAGACACTTAGAGAGTGTGATCATATTTAGGATACACAATCATACTATTAAGAGGGGAAATGCGTATATGATTGCGAGTGTCAAGTGCCACAAGGTGATGATTATCATGCATGTGCATTTAGGACCTAGTGAGCTAACCCTTGCAAAATACTAAGTAAAATAGGCTAAACACATGCACTAAGGAAGTACACTTGGTGTTTAGCACCTTGGAGCAAGGGTGGAGAAGATAGATGTCGGGTACGAAGGTAAGGGGTACCCTAAACCCTTCGATAAATTAACGCTAAACATAGCAACCATTTTTAAGGTAGGGACCAGCCCACTACTCGGTAAGACACGGCCCATCACTCGAGGGCCCCCTCTACACCAGCTGCGGCGATAAGCCATGGGCCGGCCCACCTCGACGAAAAATGACGGACCGAGGGGGCGAGCGAACGACCCCCCGGCTCCACCTCGACGACGGACCGAGGGGGCGAGCGAACGACCCCCCGGCTCCACCTCGACGACGGACCGAGGGGGCGAGCGAACGACCCCCCGGCTCCACCTCGACGACGGACCGAGGGGGCGAGCGAATGACCCCCCGGCTCCACCTCGACGAACGAGGGACGAACGAGGGGTCGAACGATCGACCCCCCGACCTCTACCCCGACCCCGACCTCTACCTCGACCTCTACCTCGACCAGGGGTCGAGCGAACGGCCCCCGGACGAGGGGCTCGATTAACCCAACTGCTCCCGGCATGGGTTAAAGTGAACCCACCTAACGACATGGGCGCCCGCGTCCGCTGTCAAAACCGCCAACTCCCCGTCAAGTCCCCGATTCCTGTCAACTATGCCGCTACTGTTGCCACTACGCGAGTACGGACTCCAACAGTACCCCTCGGAAAGTGAACAGTGCGACCCTCGACGACGATTTCGGGAATGCGACAGAGCCACGCGGGGGTCGACCCCCTCCCTCGACTGGGGGGCTCGACCCCTCTCTCTCCAACAACTCCAGTACGGAAGTCGTCCCGTCCGCCCCATCCCGCTTCAGCTGTGGGATTCGTGCCCGCCTGCGGACACTGCACTGCGACGACTTCTACTGCCGCCACGACCGGGGACGCCAGAAGGACGGGTAGGCCATGCCGCCACAGTGCTCAACGTCTCTCCGCCAACACTGTGCCGCGGATACGCTCCCCATACTGCCACTGTTAGGGCCCTATACCCTCGGACCTCCCCTTGGTCTATAAAAGGGGACGCCGAGGTAGAGAAAAGGGGATCCGACTTTGGGACTCAAGGACCCGACTTTCGCTCCAGGAGTCGGACGATCGGATCACCCCTCAGACTCCAGCTCTGACCTCCACACTCCACACACCCCGCCACTCGATCGACCCCTCGGGTGGCAAACCCCGTGTAACACAGCTTGTACCCCCCTGTACGAGCACGCTTTGGGTGCGAGATAATACAAGTCATCCTCCCCCCGCTGGACGTAGGGCCTTCTTTGCCCGAACCAGGATAAACCTTGTGTCCATCTTGCATCACGTCTGAGAGAGGGAGCACGCGATATACAAATTTACTCGTTGGTGGTCTTGACCCCCGGGTCATAACATCGACAGTTGGCGCGCCAGATAGGGAGATTCGCGTGTCGATCAACTCCGAACTACTCTCTCAGATGGATTCTACCATCCCACCGTTCCCGTTCACCACCGTCATCTAGTTCGGCAGTCTAGGGTTCGTTTCCAAGGACCAGGGCGACTTCATAGTCTTTCCCTCCGCCCGTGGCCTTGACGTTAGCAGCTCCGCCGCGCCGGAGCCAGCAAGGATCAGGCGACGGTCCCTCCGCTTGCGTCTCTGGCCTGCGATCAGGAGGAGGCGCGAGCGGCTCCAACGCGCTCGCCATCGTGCGAGCTCTGGGGCGCCGGATGCCGTTCCCCCGGTCCCAGCTGGCAACATGGCCCCTTCTCCTAGGGGTCCGCTTGACCCACGCTTGTGGGCCGAGGGCGGGCGTCTCCCCAAGCGGGACTTCGGCTCTGCCACGTCGTCGTCCCCGGAGGCTCCCATGGCCTCTCCGACACCCTCAATCCCGTCCACCACCCGCGTGACCTGTTCCCATACGGGCTCCGCAACAGTGCCGGACTCTACTCTGCTTTCGCAGGGCCGCGGATACATACATACGACGAGTCTCCATGGACTCCATCATGGGATACGGTCGATCCCGTCACCACCTCTTCACCGGGCGAGCCAGAGCTGCCCCGTACGTGGGGCACATTACGGCGGCGCCTGGAGGAGGAAGAAAGGGGTAGGCTCTTCCCCCACTTCTACCATGCCGACCCCGACTCGGACTCTCCCGATGAGAGTTACGACTCCACTCGGGAGTGCTTCCACCTCGACGAGCAAACCGACCTCCAGGACGACGTCGACGATACCGCGGCCACCGAAGAAGGGGGAGGGGCTAACGCTACACCAGCACGAGATGCCATCCCCCCAAGTCCTGATAGAGCCGATCCACCCCCCGACGTCCAGATTACGCAGGTCCGAGAGCTTCTCAGCAAGCTCGAGGAGGAGCGTCTGCGTCTTCAGTAGCTCGAACACGCCCTCGAGGGTGATCGAGGGCGTCCTCAGGGTGGAAGAGCTCGCAAGCGAGCCCGGGAAGTCCACCGGCAGATCGTTGAGGAGGGGAACGCCGAACCCCGAGTCTTCAACCGCGCCAGCCAGAATGTCGTAGCAGCCGCGATGCAGCTCCGCGACATGCCGGCGCCATCGACCCCCCAGGCACGGCGTATCAGGGATGAAATCCAGGGGCTTCTCCAAACTGCGGCCGTGCAGCAGGCGGAGAGCTCAGCCTCGAGGCGTCGAGGGGCTGCCTCAGGGCAACAAGCAGCGCCCCCTTGACAAAATCGGGAGGTCTCCGTCCA
Organism: Microstegium vimineum; assembly: GCA_022036555.1. Lineage (NCBI taxonomy): Eukaryota > Viridiplantae > Streptophyta > Magnoliopsida > Poales > Poaceae > Microstegium > Microstegium vimineum. The sequence goes on from CM039131.1 coordinate 8,022,838, forward strand.
CCAGAACAAGGCGCCCCAGGGCCAGGTCGAGCGACGACCGGTTCAGGAATGCCTCGTCGACGACCTCCCCCCTCGGGTGAACAATCGACGTCGGTATGGCGACGCCGAGGCTCGAGGCTACAGCGCTCACCGAGGTGGGCGCTACGACAGCGACGAAGACCGATGCCGGTCTCCGGAGCCGCCGGGGCCCCGAGTCTTCGGTAGAACCATCCGGCGGGCCTCCCTGCCCATACGTTTCCGTCCACCCACCAGCCTGGTCAAGTACAACGGCGAAACCAAGCCAGAGCTCTGGCTTGCCGACTTCAGGCTGGCATGCCAGCTGGGTGGAGCCAAAGATGACCTCATCATCATCCGGCAACTCCCATTGTTCCTCTCTGACACCGCTCGAAGGTGGCTCGAGGAGCTACCCCCGGACTTGATCCAGGACTGGTCCGACCTGGTCCGGATCTTCGAGGGCAATTTCAAGGGCAACTACGAGCGGTCGGACAACCCCTGGGACCTTCGCAGCTGCAAGTAGAAGCCAGGGGAAACCCTCCACGCCTTCACCCGCCGATTCTCGAAGCAGCGCACCGCACTGACCCACATCTCCGACCACGAGGTCATCACGACGTTCATCGCCGGGACAACCTGCAAGGAGTTGGTGCGGGAGCTGGGGCGAAACACCCCCAAGACCGCCAACGAGCTCATGGACATCATCGCCAACTACGCAGCTGGCGAAGAAGCCGTTGGCGCATTCTTCCAGATTCCCCCAGGGAAGGGGAAGGGCAAGGCGGACGAACCCGGGGGCTCTGACGATGGGCCCAAGAGAAACAATGGGCCCAGAAGGAACAACGATGGCAACGGCGGCCGGAAGAAGAAGAAGAAGAACCAACCGGGCTGACGCAACGTCGGGCCCAACATCGAGCACGACGACGAGCCCGACGACCTTGTTGCTGCGGCGGACAAGAAGAAGCCTCGAGGACCCCCTCCCGACGGGGCGTCTTCGATAAGATGCTGAAGGAGCCTTGCCCCTATCATATGGGGTCGGCCAACCACCGCCTCGAGGACTGCCGCATGCTCCGGAAGCACTTCATCCCTCCTGGCCTCAGGAGAGATGACGGCAAAGAAGACCCGCCCTGTGACGCCCACGTCTGGGGCGATGTCAAGAAAGGAGGCTTCCCCGAAATCCACGACTGCTACATGATCTACGGGGGACCCTCGACTCGCCTCACCACGCGTCAGCGTAAGAGGGAGCGTCGAGAAGTTTTTTTCCGTTTGAGCCCATGCTCCGCGGTACCTCGACTGGTCCCATACGCCGATCACCTTCAATCAGGACGACCACCCCAAGCACATCCCCAACGCGGGGGCTTACCCTCTCGTCGTCGGCCCGATCATCCTCAACACCCACCTCACCAAGGTGCTCATGGATGGGGGAGCGGCCTCAACATCATCTACGCCGAGACCCTCGACCTCCTGGGGATCTCGAGGACCATGCTCCTGCCCAGCGCGGGGGGATTCCACGGGATCGTCCCGGGGAAGAAGGCACTCCCGATCGGCCGCATCAAGCTACCGGTCTGTTTCGGTGTCCCCTCGAACTTCCGAAAGGAAGAGCTGACCTTCGAGGTGGTCGCGTGGCGAGGCACCTACCACGCCATCATCGGTAGACCGGGATATGCCAAGTTCATGGCGGTCCCGAACTACACCTACCTCAAGCTCAAGATGCCCGGGCCCTCGGGGTCATCACCGTCGACACCTCCTACGAGCACGCATACGACTGCGACGTCGAGTGCGTGGAAAAAGCCGAGGCCCGTGAGGATTCGGCTATCCTCGCGGCCCTCGACGACTTGTCTGGAGAGATCCCCGACCCCAAGCGACACGCTGGCAACTTCAAGCCGGCGGAAGACACGAAGACCATCCCGCTCGACCCCGGCCTCGCGGATGGGAAGGCGCTGACGATCAGTGCCACCCTCGATCCCAAATAGGAAGCAGTGCTCGTCGACTTTCTCCGTGCGAATGCCGATGTGTTCGCATGGAGTCCTTCGGACATGCCGGGCATTCCGAGGGAGGTCGCTGAGCACTCCTTGGACATCAGAGCCGGGTCCAAACCGGTGAAGCAACGCCTGCGCCGCTTCGACGAGGAAAAGCGCAGGATCATCGGGGAGGAGGTCGACAAGCTTTTGAAGGCCGGATTCATCAAGGAGGTGCATCATCCCGAGTGGTTAGCTAATCCCGTGCTTGTAAAGAAAAAGAATGGGAAGGATAGGATGTGTGTAGACTACACCAGTTTGAATAAAGCATGTCCTAAAGTTCCTTTTCCTTTACCACGCATCGATCAAATAGTAGATTCCACTTCGGGATGTGAAACCCTTTGCTTCCTTGATGCGTATTCCGGCTACCACCAAATAAAGATGAAGGAGTCCGATCAGCTCGCGACCTCCTTCATCACTCCCTTCGGCATGTTTTGCTACCTCACCATGCCCTTCGGCTTGCGGAATGCCGGGGCCACCTACCAGCGATGCATGCTCCACGTCTTCGAGAAACACATAGGGCCGACCGTCGAGGCCTACGTCGATGACATCGTGGTCAAGTCCAGAACAGTCAGAAACCTGGTCGGAGACCTCGAGATCGCGTTTGGGTGCATCAGGGCTAATCGCATAAAACTAAATCCTGAGAAGTGCGTCTTCGGGTCCCTCGAGGCATGCTCTTAGGGTACATAGTTTCCCAGCGTGGCATCGAGGCCAATCCCGAGAAGGTAACCGCCATCACGAGGATGGGCCCGATCAACGACCTCAAGAGCGTGCAAAGGGTTACTGGGTGCGTCGCCGCCCTCAGTCGCTTCATCTCGAGGCTCGGAGAGAAGGCCCTACCCCTTTACCCGCCTCCTGAAGAAGACGGAACACTTCGCGTGGACCACTGAAGCCGAGGAATCGCTCTCGAGGCTCAAGGCCTTGCTCACTTCGCCCCCGGTCTTGGTACCCCCGAGTCCGGCTGAGCCCCTCTTGCTCTATGTCGCAGCAACTACCCAGGTAGTCAGCGCGGTCATAGTGGTCGAGAGGGAAGAGGAAGGGCACGCCCTGCCGGTTCAGAGGCCTGTCTACTTCGTGAGTGAGGTCCTTTCCGAGACCAAGACAAGGTACCCCCACATCCAGAAGCTGCTGTACGCGGTCGTCCTCACTCGGCGCAAGCTCAAACACTATTCCTGGGCCATCCGGTCACTGTGGTTTCATCTTTCCCCCTCGGAGAGATAATCCAGAACCGGGAGGCATCGGGAAGGATCGCCAAGTGGTCCGCCGAGCTCATGGGGGAGACCCTCTCCTACGCCCCTCGGAAGGCTATCAAATCTCAGGTACTGGCAGATTTCGTTGCAGAATGGACCGACACCCAACTACCCCCAGCGTAGGTCCAGAGCGAGCTCTGGGTCATGTACTTCGACGGATCGTTGATGAAGACGGGAGCAGGCGCTGGATTGCTATTCATATCACCCTCAGTGGTCCATATGCGCTATGTCATCCGCCTCCACTGCCCCGCCTCCAACAACGTCGCCGAGTACGAGGCCCTCGTCAACGGCCTGCGCATCGCCATCGAGCTCGGGGTTCGACGCCTCGACGTGCGAGGGGACTCTCAGTTGGTGATCGACCAAGTGATGAAAGACTCGAGCTGCCACGACCCTAAGATGGAAGCCTACTGCAAGGAGGTCCGAAGGCTCGAGGACAAGTTCTACGGCCTCGAGCTCAACCACGTAGCCTGTCGGTACAACGAAGTTGCCGACGCGCTGGCCAAAATCGCGTCTACTCGAGGCACGGTCCCTCCCGACATCTTCTCGAGGGATCTGCACACGCCATCCGTCGACTTGGGCTCGGGGGCTCCCGCCCTCGAGCAAGGGGTCAACCCACCCCCCTCGAGCGGGGGAGAGGTCATGGAGATCGATGGGGCCGTCGCAGCGCCAACCCCTCCGACGGATTGGCGCGCGCCTTACCTTGATTACCTGACGCGAGGCGAACTCCCGGAAGACCGCACGGAAACCCGTCGAGTAGCTTGACGTGCAAAAACCTACGTCCTATACGGGGATGGCCGCGAACTATATCGACGAAGCCCGTCGGGTGTACTTCAACGCTGCCTCACCCTCGAGGAGGGGAGGGCATTACTGAAGGACCTACACTCGGGGGCTTGTGGCCACCACGCGGCGCCGAGAACGCTGGTAGGAAGTGCCTTTGACAGGGCTTCTACTGGCCGACGGCCGTCAATGACGCCACTAATCTCGTTTGATCCTGCAAGGGATGCCAATTCTACGCCAGGCAGACCCACCTACCGGCCCAAGCTCTTCAGATGATACCCATAACTTGGCCGTTCGTAGTATGGGGGCTCGACATGGTCGGACCCCTGAAAAGAACCAAGGGTGGGCACACTCACCTTCTCGTGGCTATCGACAAGTTCTCGAAGTGGATCGAGGCTCGACCCATCGCCAACATCCAGTCTCGACAAGCCGTGCTATTCTTCACCGACATCATCCACCGCTTCGGGGTCCCCAACGCCATCATCACCGACAATGGCACGCAGTTCACCGGCCAAAAGTTCCTGGACTTCTGTGACCATCACCACATCAGGGTGAATTGGTCCGCAGTCGCCCACCCTCGAACTAACGGTCAGGTCGAGCGTGCCAACAGTATGGTTTTGCAGGGCCTCAAGCCAAGGATCTTCGATCGGCTGAACAGGCATGGCAGGAGGTGGGTCGAGGAGCTGCCCGCTGTGCTATGGAGTCTCCGAACGACACCGAGCTGAGCCACGGGGTTCTCTCCGTTCTTCTTGGTCTATGGGTCCGAGGCCATCCTCCCCACTGACCTCGAGTACGGGTCCCCTCGACTAAAAGACTACAACGAGCAAGCCAACACGGTAGCCCGAGAGGACTCCCTCGACCAGCTCGAGGAAGCCCGTGACATGGCCCTTTTCAAGTCGGCACGGTACCAGCAGACGCTGCGGCGCCTACCACGACAAAAACGTGCGCAAAAGGGACCTCAACGTCGGCGACCTCGTTCTGCGCCGTCGACAAAGCAACAAGGGGCGTCACAAGTTGACACCACCTTGGGAGGGACCCTTCATCGTGGTAGAGGTGCTGAAGCCCGGCACTTACAAACTGAAGAACGAGAAGGGCGAGATCTTCACCAATGCGTGGAACATCGAACAGCTACGTCGCTTCTATCCCTGAGGCCCCAGGGCCTTGTACATTTTCGCATTTATGTACAAATTCTCGAATGAATAAAATGTTCTCGAAACACATTTCACGTTCGTTCGTAGCTCGAAGGTAGCCTCGACTTTGCCCGGACAAAGTCGAGCTCCCCTCGGGGGCTGACAGGAGGGCACCCCCCTCCTAAGTCCCCGAAAAACCCGAACTGTCAGGTACGAAGGTAAGGGGGTACCCTAAACCCTTCGATAAATTAACGCTAAACATAGCAACCATTTTTAAGGCAGGGACCAGCCCACTACTCGGTAAGACGCGACCCATCACTGGAGGGCCCCCTCTACACCAGCTGCGGCGACAAGCCACGGGCCGGCCCACTTTGACGAAAATGACGGACCGGGGGTCGAGCGAACGAGCCCCCGGGTCCACCTCGACGACGGACCGAGGGGGCGGGCGAACGACCCCCCGGCTCCACGTCGACGATGGACCGAGGGGGCGGGCGAACGACCCCCCGGCTCCACCTCGACGACGGACCGAGGGGGCGAGCGAACGACCCCCCGGCCTCTACCTCGACCTCTCCGACCCCATCAACGCCTCGACCTCTACCTCGACCAAGGGTCGAGCGGACGACCCTCGGACGAGGGACTTGATTAACCCAACTGCTCCCAGCATGGGTTAAAGTGAACCCACCAAACGACATGGGCGCCCGCGTCCGCTGTCAAATCCTCCAACTCCCCGTCAGGTCCCCGATTCCTGTCAACTGTGCCGCCACTGTCGCCACTAACGCGAGTACGGACTCCAACAGTACCCCTCGGAAAGTGAACAGTGCGACCCTCGACGACGACTTCGGGAACACGACAGCGCCACGCAGGGCTCGACCCCCTCCCTCGACCAGGGGGCTCGACCCCTCTCTCCAACAACTCCAGTACGGAAGCCGTCCCGTCCGCCCCGTCCCGCTTCAGCTGTGGGATTCGTGCCCGCCTGCGGACACTGCACTGCGACGACTTCTACTACCACCACGACCGGGGACGCGAGAGGGACGGGAAGGCCATTCCGCCACAGTGTACAGCGTCTCTCCGCCAGCACTGTGCCGCGGATACGCTACCCATACTGCCACTGTTAGGGCCCTGTACCCTCGGGCCTCCCCTTTGTCTATAAAAGGGGACGCCGAGGTAGAGTGTAGGGCATCTTCGAGGGGTCTAGGGCTTCATCTTCCTCTTTTTCTGGGACGGTCAGAGCCTGAAACCTCCGGGACCTCAGTTCAGAATCTGACACTCCACACTCCACACTGCACGCCACTCGATCGACCCCTCGGGTGGCTGACTCCGTGTAACACAGCTTGTACCCCCCCTGTACGAGCACGCTTTGGGTGCGAGATAATACAAGTCATCCTCCCCCCGCTGGACGTAGGGCCTTCTTTGCCCGAACCAGGATAAACCTTGTGTCCATCTTGCATCACGTCTGAGAGAGGGAGCACGCAATACACAAATTTACTCGTTGGTGGTCTTGAATCCCGGGTCATAACACCGACAGTTGGCGCGCCAGGTAGGGGGATTCGCGTGTCGATCAACTCCGGACTACTCTCTCAGATGGATTCTACCATCCCACCGTTCCCGTTCACCACCGTCATCTGGTTCGGCAGTCTAGGGTTCGTTTCCACGGACCAGGGCGACTTCATAGTCTTTCCCTCCGCCCGTGGCCTAGACGTCAGCAGCTCCGCCGCGCCGGAGCCAGCAAGGATCAGATGACGGTCCCTCCGCTTGCGTCTCTGGCCTGCGATCAGGAGGAGGCGCGAGCGGCTCCGACGCGCTCGCCGTCGTGCGAGCTCTGGGGCGCCGGATGCCGTTCCCCCGGTCCCAGCTGGCGACACGGCCCCTTCTCCTAGGGGTCCGCTTGACCCACGCTTGTGGGCCGAGGGCGGGCGTCTCCCCAAGCGGGACTTCGGCTCTGCCACGTCGTCGTCCTCGGAGGCTCCAGTGGCCTCTCCGACACCCTCAATCCCGTCACCACCGCGTGACCCGTTCCCATACGGGCTCCGCAACAGTGCCGGAACATCGAACAGCTACGTCGCTTCTATCCCTGAGGCCCCAGGGCCTTGTACATTTTCGCATTTATGTACAAATTCTCGAATTAATAAAATGTTCTCGAAACACATTTCACGTTCGTTTGTAGCTCGAAGGTAGCCTCGACTTTGCCCGGACAAAGTCGGGCTCCCCTCGGGGGCTGACAGGAGGGCACCCCCCTCCTAAGTCCCCGAAAAACCCGAACGTTTTTTCGAAACTCGACTCTCCCTCTCGATCTTCGCCTCGAGTACGCTTCATAACTAAGTAAAGGCGCCTCGAACTCCCTAAGGGTCGAGGGTGACGTCGAGCCAGGGACCCACCTACGCCCCAGGGCTACAGTATCCCCGCTCGCCACCCCCCCTTTCCAGGGATACGAGCGTGCGTCGAATACTTAGTTCACATGCGTCGACTTAGGCAAAGAAAAGCAGAGAGAGCCCGAGATGTAGAAATAACGAGACGAACCCGTTTATAGCACTAAGGTAGCCTCAACTTTGCCTCAGCAAAGTCGAGCCTCCCTCGGGGGCTAACAGGGGGGGCACCCCCTCCTAAGTCCCCGAAAAACTCGATTTTTTGAAACTCGACTCTCCCTCTCGTTCTTTCCCTCGGGTACGCTTCATAACTAAGCAAAGGCGCCTCGAACTCCCTAAGGGTCGAGGGTGTCGTCGAGCCAGGGACACACCTACGCCCCAGGGCTACGATATCCCCGCTCGCCACCCCCCTTCCAGGGATACGAGCGTGCGTCGAACACTTAGTTCACAAGCGTCGACTTAGACAAAGAAAAGCAGAGAGAGCTCGAAAAAACAAAAATAATTATGTGCATCTCGATCAAAATGCATTATACACAAAAAGCCCTCGGGGGCTTGGCATTGTATCAGTACAAAAGCCTAACTATTAAATGGACCTTCTTGTCCAGATATGGCTCGCAGGCCCGGGACCACCCGTCGACACCTCCCGAGGGCTGCTCGTCCACCGAGGGGATCACTTCGGGCTCGAAGAGTCTCGCCAGCAGACCTCCAAGCACCTCTGCGTGATCCATCAACTCCTGGCACTTCGCGTCGTTCTCTTCCTCGGTCAGCTTTGGGTCGGTGGCGAACCCGTCGACAACGAGGTTGAGGTCCACGTCGTAGAGTGAGTTGACGACCGCGAGGGCCCGCTTCACGCCCACATGCAGGGCGGCTCGGACGCCCACATGGAGTAGAAGCGGCGCAGCAGGGAGTCCCCTCGAGTATCCCCCTCGACCTTCGGCTCTGGTCTGACTGAGAGGTCGTCGCAGAAGGTGTTAATTGCGGCCGCAAGCATCGCGTTGAGATTTGCCTTAGTGCCGAGGAGGCCCTGAAGATTGTTCAGGTCCTTGTGGGCGCGGGCGTTCTCCTTCGCGAGCTCTGCCGAAACAAGCAAGCAACAGTCAAAACCCAAAAAAGCAGAAAGAGGGTCGAGGCAGGACAGATTCTGCAACACCCTCGAAGCACTCACCTTGGGCCTGCACGTCCAAGGTGGAGTAGGCCTGCTCAGTCTCCTCGAGCTGGCGGCGGACACCGACAAGGTCGGAGGACTGATCCATGACCTTGGCCTCGAGGCCCTCGATGGTTCTGCCTGCGTCATCGAGGGCCCTCCGCTGGTTCATCGCCACCACGCCCAAGGAGGTCGCGCGGGTCCGAGCCTTCTCCTCCGAGGTGGCCAGAGCGTCGCGCTCGCGGGAGATGGCGTCGAGGTCTCCCTAGAGCCCTTGAATGCTTTCCGTCGCCTGGGCCAGCTCCTCCCTCAGCCGGGCGGCCTCCTCCTCGGCCTTGCGCTTGGCCTCGAGGGCAGCATCCCGCTCCTGCCCGACAGTGACGGAGGACTGAAGGGCGAGGTCGACTTTCGCTTGCGCCGTCGACAAGGCCGTCCAGGCTTCCTTCTGGATGGCCTCGTAGCCGGCCTTCGCGTGGGCGACCTTCAATTCGGCATCCTTCTGGACAGACGCCATCTCAGCCTTCGCGCGGGCAACCTCATCCCCCGCCCTATCCAGCGAGGCACGGAGGGTCGAGAGTTGTCCCTGTACCCGAAGAATGTACTGGGACTTCTCGTAAGACCTCACCCGCAGCGACTGACTAAGATAAAAACGAAGACCGTCAACAATCGGCAACCAGGCAAGTCGAATACAATCTAAGGTAGAACAAAACCTACCTCCATTCCCTCGCGTATGTCCGCGGCGGCGACCTCCGCAGCGCGACGTACCGAACGCTCAAACAAGGCCCGGTACTCCTCGACGTGTTCCCACCGTTGGAGCTCGGCCTGGTCGTCGAGCATGAGGAAAAGCCGCTCGGGGTCTCGAGGGTCCACCAGCTCGAGAACCTCCTGGCCCCACGCCACGCTGCGGGCGGCGATCCTCTCCTCGACCGTCCCCGTGATGCCCTCGCGCAGATCACCCCCCCCCTCGATAAGCGGAAAGGGGTGAGGCTTCTTCCGCCTATCCTCTCCCGTCCTTGGGCCACCTCGCGAGGACGTCGACGGCCCCGCCAAGCCATCGCCACCAGGGGATGAAGACCCCGGCCAGTAGAATGGCCCTGCGCGATGAAGGACTCAAAAAAGTAAATACCTAGCAAGGCAAACCCACTACGTCCCGAGTGAGTCAAAGTATGGCTTACCTCGGGACATCGGCCCCCCAACCTCGAGGGGAGGCCGAGCCACCTCCGGCTCCGCCCGAGGAGCCGCAACGATGGGCATTTCCGCCGGGTCCACCAGCTCGGCCACCATCTCGTCCACCTGGGCGGGGGTGGACTCCATCAACATCCCGCCCTGCGCCGGCGCGGGCGTTCCCTCGGCGCGTTCGACCGGACCCCCCGCCTCGAGCTCCGGTGTCGTCGAGGGGCCCTCGGGCGCGGCGGCAGTCGTGCCCTCGCGCTCGAGCCGGAGTCGAGCCTCCAGCGCAACCAGGCCCTCGAGCCAACGCCCCGGCGTTGGGTGAGCCGGGGCCTCCCCCTCGTTCGCAGGGGCCTGGGCCCGACCACCTCCACCTCCTTGGCCGCGACCCGCCGTCGACAAAGGCCCCGCGCCCCCCGGGCGCCGGGTGCGACTTCTTCCGACGGCTGCGCGGGCGCCACAGCCGTCGCTTCGGCGGCCACCGCCGGCGGGTTCGCCTCCTCCGTCGTCTGAGCAGACGCCGAGGCCCCCTGCGCCTTCCCCCGCGCCATCGCCTCCTGGGCCGTGGCCGCCCATGCCGCCTCGGGGGTAAGCGTCGAAGGGGGCGGGGCGGCAGGACCGACCTCGGCGTCTGCTTGGACCGCAGCCCCCGTCTTCAGCTTCTTGGCAGGGGCGAGGGGCGCGGCTCCTTGCGGGCGCTTCAACCTGAAAAAGAAACATGCGTGCAACGATAGGCACGGATCATTATCGAAAAAAAGGAAATGCAGACAACGTCCATGAAAGCGACTTACCCCCTCGGAGCCCGGCACTTTCGGCGCTATGACCGTCGGGCTGGTCGAGCCCTTGAGCACCACCGCCCGGGGGGCGGGGGTCGAGGCGGCTCTCGGCACCGTCTCCCGGATAGGGGCCAGCGGCGCCACCGCCGTCTCTTTACCGGTCCCCCACCTACGCCGACGGGCCCGGCGCCCGTGCGCTCGACGCAGCAGGCGTCGGGGGCTTGCTCGATCGAGCCGCCGACGGCGATGCCACCTTCGTCCCCTTGCCGGTCCCCGCCTGCGCCGACGGGCCCGGCGCCCGTGCGCTCGACGCGGCGGGCGTCGGGGGCTCGCTCGATCGACCCCCCAACGAGGCTCGCGACGTCTGCGAGCGCGTCTGCCGTAGCACGACTTCCTGAGAAGCCACGGGCGCTCCGCCCGTGGCCCAGCTTCGACGGAAGGGGCCGACCTCGAGGTCGACCCCTCCCCCCACCAGTTACGATGGCCGCCTGCTCCGGCGCCGTCTCCTCCCCCTCCAAATCGCTCCAGTTCGTCACCTCCCTCTTCCTCATCGTCCTCGTCCTCCTCTTCCGAGGGCGACAGCTCCTCCTCGAGGCCCTCCCGCCTCTGGCGGGCCCGCCGCTGATTCCTCGGGTCCCTCTCTGGCGAGGACTCTAACCGGAGGAAAGGACCTTACCAGCTCAAAGAAGCCCTCGTCCGGCTTCATGGGGATCTTCGCGACATTCTTAGGGTCGAACGACCCCGCGAAGAAGCGGCGGACGCGGCTGACCACCCTGTCCGGGCCAGTTCTTCTTCGACGAAGCGACAGCCCGAGAGATCGACCCCCGGACCCATCTCGTCGATGCGGAGGGGTCGAGCCATCAATGGCACTACCCGCCATCGGTGGAACGCCGACGCGACAATCTCCGCCGTAAGCCCCTTCTCCTTCAGACGCCTGAGTGCGTCCAGTAAGCCGTTGAGGCGGCTCTGCTTGTCCGTCGGGACGCCATATCCCCAGCGGTCGGGCTCGGCGTCGAGTGTCCTCCCGGTGTACGCCGGGAGCAGATCGTCGTCGTTCCTCAGGTAGAACCACCGGAGTGCCATCCAGAGTGGCTCGAGGACGGCTTCGCCGGAAGCCAACATTTCACCCGCTTGACGGAGATGCTGCAGCACCCGGCTCTGACCCTCCGGCGGTACCAGTGGTGACCGAGGCGTGGAAGATGCTGGCCTTGAAGATATGGAGCCACAGCTCCCAGTGGGGCTCGATCCCCAGGTAGCCTTCGCACACCACGGCGAAGACCGCCGCCTGGCTGACGCCGTTGGGAGTGAGGTGCTGGAGCTCCACGCCGTAGTAGTAGAGGAGCGCTCGCGCAGAAAGCGGCTGGGTGGGGCACCCATCCCGCCCGGTGGAAGATCTCGAACGACACCACATACCCCTCCGACGGGTTTGGGCTCGGCGTGGTCCCGCGGCGGAAGCATCCACTCCGGCCTCTCCCCCGTGGTAATGGGCCGGAGAAGACCACTCTCCACCAATCCCGTCAATGCGAGTGACGGACCAAGGAGGGGGGCCAGTCATCGGCGCTGACGAGCTCGAAATTGTCCATAGGGATGTTGGTTTGCTCGGACTTAGGGGCGGACGGTACATTCCCTATCTTTCTCTTTCTCTCTCTCGCTCGCGTAGAGTTCCGGCTCGCAAGATCCCTAAGGCAGAGGCGGAGAGAAGAAGGCAAGGAAGACGAAGGCAAGAAGGCTAGGAAGGCAAGTGCGCGGAAAGAGCACCCGACTCCTCACCTTCGCTACTTATACCGGAGGGGCCAACGGACGGATCCGGCAACAGGAAAGAGAATCTCCGCATTTAATTCGCCTGTACTCCCCTCCTCGATTCCTCCAGGATAAGGCGTCCCATCCCATCATTGGGCTTCGTGCCGCACTCCGCCCTGCAACCGCCACTGTTGCGCCGAACGGACACGCCTAAAAAGGCGCGCGGCCGGAAACGTCGTCTTCGAGGGTAAGGAATCTTGAGGCAGCGAGAGCTGGCCCTCGAAAGAAGGTTCGACAGCTACCCTCGAGTACCCGAGGCCAGAAGTGACCTCGGTTAGGACCTCGGTCCACCCCCAAAATCTCGAGGGACAAAGGCCCGGCCTACGAACAGGCTCGATAGCCCCCCTCGAGTACCTGAGGCCTGACGGGGCCTCGGTCGTCAACTGCAGTTCGTTCCACGCCTCGAAGGGGTAAAGGCTGGCCCGTCTGGGGTTCGACAGCCTCCCTCGAGAGCTCCGGCACAGGTATGTCCCCAAGTTCAATACAACAACCACCTGCTTTTCCCCCTGGCGGTCCACAAGGCAGGACTCCTCCTCCTGAGGATAGCGTCGGATGACGAAAACCATCCGTCAAATCTTGAGGAGCGAAGGCTGGCCCTTACATAGGGTTCGACAGCCGCCCTCGAGTACCTGAGGTCAGGAAGGACCCATGGTTAACGGACTTTGGTCCACCCCCAAATCTTGAGGGAGCGAAGGCTGGCTCCACGAACGGAGTTCGACAGCCGCCCTCGAGTACACGAGTCAGGGATGTCCCGTAGCTCGAGAACGAACTCTCGAGGCTCCCTGGGACATATCCGAGGCATACCTAGGAACACCTAAGGATCCCTATGCTGGGAGGCATCGAGCCACCAACTCCTATCGAATGGGTTGGCACCTTGGTGATCCACATGGTCATGCTTAGCGAGCCGTACGGCTTGCTTAACAATGAGAACGCCTCCGGGCCACTAGTCGACCCCTGTCGAAGGGGGTACGAGTTCTCACTCGGATTTTTACCCGTACAGGGCAGCATTTCTAATGGACTCATGCCCGAGAACAGCTCACCGAGGACTTCGCGCTCGTCCTAACAGGATAGCACGATGCTCTTCACCCCACAATCCGAACGAAAGGATCCGTGGGAAGGACGCTATGAGGTAGTGAAGGCCTAGCCATTCGATGGCTCGAGGGCCTGACTATGCACGGCACCCCTCGACGAAAGAGGGTCGAAAAACTCGTAACCTGGCAGACAGAGTCGACCTCTCGGGCGGGGCGCTCTGACTCCAGTTGTGCTCGAGGGAGCGAAGGCTGGCCCTCGGTAGGGTTCGACAGCCGCCCTCGAACACTTCTCTTTTCAGGGAAAGGAATGGAATCGACCCCTCGACAGGGTGCCACGTCTCCAGGTATCCTTAAAATACCCCTCTATACAACGTACTTTAGCCCCCAGAGGAGTTCTAAATCACTCCTCTAGGCCTCGGGGGCTACCCCCAGCGCGGTGCGCTCGCGCGCACCCCGCGGAGAATCGGACTTCTCACTAACCCTGCAGGCCAAGGACAAAACCTCCGGGCAATCCTTACTCCCTCCGAGAAACGCGTATCATAGTCCCCAGAGGAGTTCTAAATCACTCCTCTGGGCCTCGGGGCTACTGTCGGGTACGAAGGTAAGGGTACCCTAAACCCTTCGATAAGTTAATGCTAAACATAGCAACCATTTTTAAGGCAGGGACCAGCCCACTACTCGGTAAGACGCGGCCCATCACTCGAGGGCCCCCTCTACACCAGCTGCGGCGTATAAGCCATGGGCCGGCCCACCTCGACGAAAAATGACGGACCGAGGGGGCGAGCGAATGACCCCCCGGCTCCACCTCGACGACGGACCGAGGGGGCGAGCGAACGACCCCCCGGCTCCACCTCGACAAACGAGGGACGGACGAGGGGTCAAACGATCGACTCCCCGACCTCTACCCCGACCCCGACCTCTACCTCAACCTCTACCTCGACCAGGGTCGAGCGAACGGCCCCCGAACGAGGGGCTCAATTAACCAACTGCTCCCGGCATGGTTAAAGTGAACCCACCTAACGACATGGGCGCCCGCGTCCGCTGTCAAAACCGCCCAACTCCCCGTCAAGTCCCCGATTCCTGTCAACTGTGCCGCTACTGTTGCCACTACGCGAGTACGGACTCCAACAGTAACCCCTCGGAAAGTGAACAGTGCGACCCTCGACGACGATTTCGGGAACGCGACAGAGCCACGCGGGGTCGACCCCTCCCTTGACTGGGGGCTCGACCCCTCTCTCTCCAACAACTCCAGTACGGAAGTCGTCCCGTCCGCCCCGTCCCGCTTCAGCTGTGGGATTCGTGCCCGCCTGCGGACACTGCACTGCGACGACTTCTACTGCCCGCCACGACTGGGGACGCCAGAAGGACGGGTAGGCCATGCCGCCATAGTGCTCAACGTCTCTCCGCCAACACTGTGCCACGGAATACGCTCCCCATACTGCCACTAGTTAGGGCCTGTACCCTCGGAACCTGCCCTTGGTCTATAAAAGGGACGCCGAGGTAGAGAAAAGGGATCCGACTTTGGGACTCAAGGACCCACTTTCGCTCCAGGAGTCGGACGATCGGATCACCCCTCAGACTCCAGCTCTGACCTCCACACTCCACACAAAACCCCGCCACTCGATCGACCCCTCGGTGGCAAACCCCGTGTAACACAGCTTGTACCCCCCCTGTACGAGCACGCTTTGGGTGCGAGATAATACAAGTCATCCTCCCCCCGCTGGACGTAGGCCTTCTTTGCCCGAACCAGGATAAACCTTGTGTCCATCTTGCATCACGTCTGAGAGAGGGACACGCGATATACAAATTTACTCGTTGGTGGTCTTGACCCCCGGGTCATAACACCGACAATAGAGATGAGGAAGGGCTCTTAATGAGCACCAGACGTGGTTGGCCGAAGGCACCGAGCGTGTCCGGTGGCATACCCTAACTTAGTTTGTTGTTGACGGCCTTAAGTACCAATTTTAACCATCAACTAAACAAGGAAAATGATCTAAATGAAACCACTAGCTAGAATTAGGGTTTATACTAACAGAATTCCACTAGTTTTGGTGAATGTCTGTTTCTACAGGGGTTATTAGAAATACCAAGGAAAGGCCCACATGTCATGTTTACATAGAGATAATTATCAACCGCACAATTTTCTATACTTTAGAGGGTTCCAGAAGACACCAGAACGAACGGGAGCGAAACGGCCGGAGTCAGGCGCCCGCCCTACTATTCTGGCCAATCAGGGCCAACTTTGCGGATCATGCTCCACCGCCTTTGAGGATCAATCTAAACCCTTCGCCTAAGGTTGGTTTGATCCGACGGCCGGCGTTCATTTGAAAAGGCTATATAAGCAAGACCCCTGACCCCCCTGAAAAGGCTATATCGAGTTAGAGTAGTAAGTGGTAGTGTAGACATGGTGTATGTTGGTATTTCTTATGACTATTGGATAGATCCGCAAGAGCACAAATTATACCGATGTAGCACTTCACCGGGAGTATTCCATGTATCGTATTTTCCTCAGGGAATGATAGTGATCTAACTAGGATTAAAGATATGTCCTATGATGAATCAAGGGAGACTATGATAACTGGGTTGAGAGGTTCTATGTAGCAAAGATATCTAACAAGGCAAAGCTGGTTATACTGGCTTTATCAGCCCTTCTCTTGCAGGAGGCGATGGGATAGATCAGAAAGAGGGCAAAACTCTAACCGAACCGCGCCATCATGTTGTATTGAGGCCTTACCTTTTAAGAACTTATCTGACACACGTGGTGGAAATACAAAGACTAGATAGAGCTATCACCTTCTACTAGCATCCACAAACAATCCGCGCGATAAGCGGTTTACAAAGGCAAGATCTAGTCTAGACACCACGTCTACACTATTCTTACTACTTTAACCCTACGTTAAGGCTAAAGCACTCTACTTAAAGTAAAGCGATGAACAAGTGTGAAAAGGTGTATAACAGCTAAACCAGATTTAGAATATTAATTGCTATAAAGAACTCGGATGTATCACTTACAAGTGCTGAACTTACAAGAGGATGGCATCCGCTGAGGTAGAGCTCCGAAGAAGATTCCCGACAGATCCAGGGCTTTCTCCAGAAGACATCCCTCACTCTCCTCCAACTAGCATAGCACTACTACTAAGGAGTAGTTTCTCCAATGAGGCATGAGTGAGAGTGAGGGACTAGGGGTCTATTTATAGCTAGAGGTGGAGTAGGGGCTACTCCGGTGCCACGTCAGCGATCCGCGCCACCTCCATCAGCCACCGTAGGATGAAACTGTCATTGTAACCGTCTTAAATCAACAGAGGAGATCAAGTGGATGCATGGCGGCATGCAGGAAATCGGTGGGGAGCTGGAACCACCATATGGTGATTCGGCCGAACCCTATGGCAGGTGGGCCCTGCCACTTTTCTTCTAGAAGCTGACCCCACTGGTCAGGGGGCCTGTGGGTGGTCTCTGGCCCCACCTAGGCATTCGGCCGAATGCCTTTTGTGGCCAAATGGGCTCATCTTTCGCAGGTGGCTTCTAGACGTAATGCCCATCATGATGGTGTATGCCTTGTGCACATTTGCCATACTTGGAAATATGTCATGTTGGGCCTATGGATCCTTGTGCAGTGAATCTGGACCATTGAGAGGTGAATATACTTGGATCCAAGGGTAGAGAGTATTCTTGAGGGTGTTACATGGATCATGGGGGCTAAGGAGGCCAAGTGGGTCCATAGGGTGGTCGGCTGACCCCCTAAGTGGGCCCACTGGCTCCCAAAAGACCCCATTTATAATTACCTGCTTCAAATAGTCATGGGACATGTGGAACTAGTTATTGGGTAAATTATGTTCATGTTATTCTTGTTTTCCTTTGAATATGAGGATGTTGACGGTGTTTTGATGGTGATAAAATAGCTTGTAATTACCGTCAACAAGATCCCCCATACTTACCTCTTTTCTCGTCCTCGAGTAAAGGTTAAAAGATAACAAGACTATGTTATTCAAATTATAAAATAAACATAAAGATTCATTCAAGACATTTTGTCATACCAATGGGATATGTGGTATTGGCTAATATATATCCTTGAGAAGTTGAGAAATGGAACAGCTCTGAAGGCAAATTCATCTTTCCCAAATCATATTTTAGTACTTGGAGTTTTTGATAAATTTTTCAAAAGAAAGCACATAAGTCAACTTACTCCTCTTATAGTACTCTAAGTCACTCAAAGTGTATGTTTCCTCACCAAGGCATAAAGAGGTTGCCTTCTTTGTATCTCCCTATTTCTAAATGGCTTATGTGGAGCCTAGGTAGGGATAAACAATGTAGCATACTTACCTTGCATATATTGTAAAGTCAAACTCCGGATCCAAGGAGAGAAATGTCATACTCTTAGATCAAGATGTGCAAGTGTGTGGAAACATGGCAAAATATCAAAACTCCTTTATATGATCTCTCTTTCCTAACTTATTATTTTGAGACATAGCTATCTTTATTTTTCTATTAGCTTTGATATGCTCATCATCATTTTTTTCTATGAGCTTTGATATGCTCATCAAATTTTTTTCTATATATTATTATTATTTTTTTCATAATTTTGCATAGTCTATGTCTCATTTACTAGCACATACTAGAGAGAGGATTTTCTATTAGATCATGGAGCATGAACTATGTGGAAAATGTAAGGCATGTTTCTGCGTACTTCCAGTGTAGAAGCAGCATGTATATGTGGCGTGTACGTGATCTTGATCTTGGGAGCATGATAAGTCTCTCAACAAGGGTCACAAAACTTGACCAAACTCAACACAAAGTAAGCAGCTTATGTAGAAATCTTAAATCATGAAAGAGCATGTATGGTTTTGGTAGGAATTTTCTCACTATAGAGGAGTAGTGATATTATGGTTTTATGACGTTTTCAAAAGTTAATATCCAAGAACCTTAAATAGAAAGGGTATGAATCATGAACCAAGAACTATATCACATTAATCAACAACTTAGTCAATATGGTTCCCTATCAAGATATTTCCCACTAGCATAAGCAAAAGCAAGAATTCGTCTTTATGACACTTTTACCCTTTAAATGTCATAGATCATGTCACTTTTCAAAAATTTAATTTTGGATGCGATCTTCTTGTTTTATTCAATATTAAAAGGAATTTAAACTAAGTGAAAAGTTTCATGAAGGAATTGTTTTTATTTTTTTATTTTTGAAGGGAAAGTGAATAAATAAATGAAAAAGTACAGAGAAAAGGGGAGAGACATGGCAAACTAGTCAGATTTGAAGTTTGAATTTGAAGGGTGCTGACTTGTGGGTCCAGGCCCTAGAAGTGCATTCGGCCGAATGCCTTTGGAGCCGTTTGGCCATGGGGATCTCTGCATTTGAATTTCTTACCTCTGAATGTTGATGTGCTCCAAACTTCCTGAATTTTTGCCAAAAATATGATTCGGCCGAATAAAAAAGGTGGTTGTTTTGGTCCTATTTTTTTCTGGTACGTGTCATGGAAGTGTTCAGCATGGTTCAGTGATCCTTGTGATGTTTGGACAAGTTGGAGTTTCGACCGAACTCCCCCATACTTGTTTCAGAGCCTGCTGAATTCAGTGACAGAGCAGACATCAAATGCAGGGGTTCTGCTGGGGTAAGATACTAGCAGAACCAAGAGTTTCATTTGTCATTGATAGCTTTAGTCACGTGTTCATTGATTCAAGAGTGACAAACTATCATGCCTAAGTATCTTGTTGCTATAAAGGGCTAAGGTGATCCAAGGGAGAAGATGGAAAGAGAAGGTCCTTAGCATAATGGATGACAAGCATCACTTCATGCTCTCTTCTATTAGGGTCATGAGGAAGGTTGTGCCGATGGCTCTAGAGGATTACTAAGGAGAAAGAGAGGCAAGGAGATCCTCTCTCTCAATGGCCGAGGATAAGCGTTTGAACTTTGCATTAGAGATAATGCGAAGATCATTAAAGCTATCTTCAAGATCAAGATGCGTCATTCTCTCCTTAGAAACTCTTTCTTCTAAGTTGGTACTACATTCTTTGTCAACAACACGTAGAAATTTTTCCATTTCGCTCTTCTTCTTGGTGGAACCATGGTGAGGTCAAGCAAGGTGAGAAGGGAAGCAAGGGGAGATGGAATTTCTACTGGTGGTGAAGAAGAACAAAGTGACATGAGGAAGAAGGAGAGGGAGAGGTTTAGAAGAGAGAATTCAACGTGCTTCGCCTCTATTTTTACTTGGATTGTGTCGGAAACAGGATAGGAATGTCGGTCCAGCGCTCAGGAGCAATGGGCATGGTTGAAGAGCCAAAACCACGTTCGAGACCGAACGCTTTTTGAAAGATTTTGAACGAAGGAGCCAGGTTTCGAACTTGATCAGGTCAGGTGAGTCAGCTCGTGAAGTTTCGGGCTGATTGGGCCAAACATAGGTTCAGCCAAACCACTTAAGTGGCCAAATGGGCCATCCTTTCACGAGGGGGAAGTCAAGGGTCAGGTGAGTCATCTCGTGAAGTTTCGGGTTGTTTGGCCCAAACACAGGTTCGGCCGAACCACTAAAGTGGCCAAATGGGCCGACCTTTCACGAGGGGGAAGTCAAGGGTCATTTCTAAGGTCTTTTTCGAAATTTGAACAAAAAAAGTTAAAACATGTAGATTTTAGTTTTAATTTGGATTAAGAACAAAATCTATCATATCAATTTATTGCTCAGGAATTTCATGCTCATAGAAAACTTTAAGACGTTGACCATTTTCCTTTATAGGTGTTGCAGTCGTAATCTCGAAGCGTGACGATTCCTTGCGTCATGACATTGGTGATGACGAATGGTCTTTCTTCTGTGAATCGTTGCGTTGTACTCAGACCCTTTTTCTCCATTCATTGCTTCTCTCCTGCAAAGGATTAGTGGACAACATATACCCAAGGAATTCACATATGATTCGAAGCAGGGGCATTATTGTCATAGAAACAGAGGACATCTTTTATGCTATAGAAAAGTTGATTTCAGCATTTTAGCACAGAAAGAGATGTCCCATCATTGTTCACCAATTTTTTAAAAGTTAAGCAAGGTTGAGGCAAAGATCTGCAAGATTATTTCATTACTACCTCAACCCTTGATTTGTCTCTATGAAAGATCTCATGACTTAACCACCAAAATTTTGAAGTTATCATGCATTGGTTAGTCCAAGAGCACAACCAAATTCCATACAAGTTTACTTTTGGTACATTAATCAAACTTGACACCATGTCTAATTTGATTAAGGAAAACTATTTAACATAAGCACCACGCTTAAATTAAAGAGCTTATAGGAGTATGTACACTACTCCCAAACCAAAGCATACTCAAAATAGAACTAGGAAGTATGAAGGCATAAAGAGATTCACTTAAAAGAGACAAGAGCATGGATGGTGAACCAGATAGCATTTGCATTTTTTTATAATTTTTATTATTTATATGACTAGCAAGATGAGCAAGGTATAAAGAGAAAGAAAGGTGGAGACATCCAAACAAAATTAAGAATGAAGCATGTCATGAATTTCTTAGAGAAATCCACTCCCCCATACTTGGATTTTGCAACATTTTACAATGTGAAAATCCAAGTCTAGGATGTGAAATTTTCTTTTAAATGTGCTTCATTATTGAAGGATGTTTGGTTAGACATACCTTGTGTTTTGTCTCCATCATTCTTTTTGTTCAAACCTGAAATGGTTAGTGACAAAAATACCCGAAGGAATAATTTCACAAATATTCCCTTAATCTCTTTTTACAAAGTCATTTTATTCAGTTTAGAATTTTGGGAAACTAGAAATATATATTTTTTATTTTTGTTTTATATATATATATTTTAGCAAACTTTAATGGAAAATAAGAAGACTTGGGTTATCTCCCAAAAGTGCTTAATTTTAAGACACAAGCTTGTCTTTGGGAAACCTTCAAGTTGTAACTTATGTTGGTGAAGCGGTTTCCCCTTCAACTCCAACATTTTCAAACCTATCCTTAAGACTAAAACCACTACGAGATTTGCAAAATTTATGGTAGACAAACACATCTACAACCATCCTTGCAAAGATTTTTGAAACAAGAAGAATGAAGGGGTTGTAGATCATGTGTGTAGTCATGGTCGAGGGAAGGATTGATTTGGGAGATTTCTCATTTGAGCATGGATTTGATTGGAAGATCAGAGTATAACTTCCATGCTCATTGACATCATTCTCCCTTTCAAAGAATGGGTGAGCACTTTCTTTCTCATGACATTTCAAGTCATTCTCAAGGCTTGAATGAGTCATGGCTGTTGGCGAGATTGACATTAGCTCACCCCGTGGATCAAGAACTGGTTTAGATTCTAACGCTTTGATGAGAGGTCGGGAAGACCAAATGGGTAGATAATCTTCACCTATTCTATTATCAAGCTTCTCATTTCCTGTTGTGTTCTCCAAGATTCTCATGATTGGCCTTCCGATAAAAGTGAGATGAAAGGAAAGTCCAGGAAGGTCAAAGATGTGGAAATCTAGGAAGATCTTGAGATCATCAACCACCACAAGAACATCATGAAGGACTCCTAAACAATCAAGGATTTGACCATTAGGGAGTCTAAGGTGTTTTTGTGATTGGGATAGATGATTCTTTGATGATGTTGGAACATGGAAATGAGGAATGATGTTGATCCCAAGGCTAGGATCGTAGCAAATTTCACTATCAATGCCCAACACTTGACAGGATATTATCCTCACATCTGTGGGCATTTTAGTTACTTGCTTTGAGGATTTGGCCTCATCCAACCATTCTTGACTTATAACAGTAGACAAAGGCTCTAACCGTTGATTATGCTCCTCTTGGTCAGATTTATGGCCCTCATGGCTTCCATGCCTCGAGTGTCTTAATGAATTCCCGAAGTCATTAAGTGGGTCATCATAAGACTTGAATGAAGGAACACATGGGGAATCATTAGGATCAAGGATGGGTTCATAAGATAAGTCAGATGTGGGCATAGAGAAGGAGAGGATAGATTTGAATTCTAAACACTTTAGTTCTTCTTCTATAAGCTCACTCGACATTTCTTCATCAAATATCCCAAGCTTTTCCTCATGTGCCATGTGGGAAGTCGAGGCACAAGATGATGTTGCTGCGGGAGGTTTCCGAAGAGATTCCTTCACGAGAGGTCTAGAAAGATGTTTCTTAGAAGGTCTCTTTTGGATACGATAATTGTGGGCATTCCCAAAACCAGCAAGATCATATGAAAGGTTAGCCTCGAACTCAAAGGAATGGTTTAGATGTTGAATTTCTTCTTCCTTCGAGATTTGTGGTATTTGTGGTTCAAGATCGATGGCAGAATCTTTGGATGGGAGTGGTGGTGATTCGGGTATCGAGACTTCTTTTCTAGGGAATGGTTTTTCTCCTTCTATGGGTCCTTCATTATAAACGTTAATGTAGGGGGTGTTTTCAAGAATCTTCATGAGAAGACTCTTCCCTTCACTAACGGGTAAACACAGAAAGGCTCCCCTAGAAGTCATGTCAAGAATTTGTGCAGAATTTTTGCTAAGACCGCCATAAAAATGTTGTAACAATATTGGCTCGGTTATAGCAAGATCAGGGCCAGATGATACTAGATCTAAGAGACGGGCCCATGCCATACCAAGAGGCTCTTTCTTCTTTTGTGAGAAAGTGATGACCTCTTTTCGAAGACAAACAACTCGAGGGGTGGGAAAGAAAGCTAGGTAGAATTTGGATTGTAACTTTTCCCACTCTCTGTTTGCATCATCTACGTGGCGAAAATACCATTGTTTGGCTATTCCCATCAAAGAGAATGGGAATAACTTCCACTTAAGGGTACCTCGCCTCATCCCATGGATAAGGACACATGAACACAATTGTTCGAAGTCACGTAGATGAGTGTAGGGATTTTCGTCTTTGTCCCGAGAAAAAGGTTTGTTCTGAACCATCCTTATGAGGCTTGGGCGGAGCTCATAATGAATGTCTAATATAGTCTAAGATGAACAAGGTGGCTCCAACCTAGCGCCCGTTGGAGCACCATACTCGAAGAGAGGTGTTTGATCCATAAGTCACATGTGGAAAGAAGGTTTAAATGAAACAAGGATAATAGGACCAAATGGTACTAGTTAAAAGCTACCGTTCCCCGGCAACGGCACCAGAAATGCTTGTTGGTATTTCTTATGACTATTGGATAAATCCGCAAGAGCACAGATTATACCGATGTAGCACTTCACCGAGAGTATTCCAGGTATTGTATTTTCCTCAGGGAACGATAGTGATTGTCGGTGTTATGATCCGGGGGTCAAGACCACCGGCTAGTAAATTTGTATATTGCGTGCTCCCTCTCCCAGACGTGATGCAAGAAGAACACAAGATTTATCCTGGTTCGGGCATAGAAGGCCCTACGTCCAGCGGGGAGGATGGATTGTATTATCTCGCACCGGAGTGCTCGTACATGGGGGGGTACAAGCAGGTTTACACGGGGTGCTCAGGATGAGCTGAGGCCTAGGCTAGCAAGGCTATCCTAGGTGGTCGGTTGATTGCTTGAGAGGTCGATCAAGCAATCGGGTGTGTCGTGTATGAGGGTCAGAGATGATGTCTGATACGAATGTCTGAGTTGATGCGAATGAGAGTCTCTTTTCGTGTGTCTCTGAAATCCCCCTTTCTTCTATCCTGGCGTCCCCTTTTATAGATCAAGGGGAGGTACGGGAGTACAGAATCCTAAATTGTAGCGGCATGGGAGGCGTGTCCGTGGCACCATGCTGGCGAAGGGACGTCGATCGCTGTAGCGGCGTGGCCTTCTCGTCCTTCCAGTGCTTCGGGTATGGTGATGGCGGACTGGACGTTGTGGCACGTCACGACGCAGCAGGGTTGACCTTCTGTAGACTGGTGCGAGTCCCACAGCGGAGGCGGGACGGAGCGGATAGGACGGGTCCCATGCCAGAGTGGTTGGAGACGATGGTCGAGCCCCCTGGTCGAGGGGGGGTCAAGGCCGGCGTGACCCTGTTGTATCCCTGCGATGTGGCTACAGCGGCAGCATAGTTGACGGAGGTCCAGGGCATGGGTGGTGAGTCGATGGATTTGACCGCGGTAGTGGGCGCCCATGGCGTTAGGCGGGGGCAGGTAGGCGCATCGGATCCCCTTTAACCCATACCTGGAGCAGGTAAATCGGTCGAGCTTCCTTCTCAGGGGTTGTTCGTTCGACCCCCTGTCTGTCATTCGAGGGGTCGAGGCGGAGGCGGAGGCGGAGGCAGAGGGGTCGTTCGTTCGACCCCTGTCTGTAAGTTGAGGCAGGGGCGGGGGGTCGTTCGTTCGACCCCTGTCCGTCAGTCGGGGCATAGGCAGGGGCAGAGGGGTCGTTCGTTCGACCCCTGTCCGTCAGTCGGGGCAGAGGCGGGGGGTCGTTCGTTCGACCCCAGTCCGTCTGTTTTTTCCAGTAATGGGCCGGCCCACGACTTGTTGCTATCGCCAGTGAGGGAGGCCTTTGCGTGATGGGCCTTTCTCCATTGACTTGAACGGCTGATCGGATCCTGTCTTAAAAATGGTTGCTATGTTGAGCGTTAGTTTATCGCAGGTTTCGGGTACCCTTACCTTTGTACCCGACAGTAGCCCCCGAGCCTTTATGCGGATAAGGAAAATCCGCATAGAGGTTGTTGCTGATGATCTGCAGGGTTAGTACGAGGTCTGATTCTCCGCGGGGTGCGCTCGCGCGCACCCCGCGAGGGTAGCCCCCAAGGCCCCAGAGGAGTGGTTAATAATTCCTCTGGGGCTTTGATGTATGTTCTATCGAGGGGAGTTAGGATTACCTGGAGTCCTAGCACCCTATCGAGTGGTCGATTATGTTTGCCAGGCTACGAGAGTTTCGCCTCCTTGGGAAAGGGGTGCTCGAGGGTGGCCGTCGAAACCCTTCCTAGGGCCAGCCTTTGCTCCCTCGAGGGTTAAACTAGAGTCATAGTGCCCTATCGAAGGGTCAACTCTGTCTGCTAGGCTACGAGTGTTTTCGACCCTCTTTCGTCGAGGGGTGCCGTGCGTAGTCTAGCCTTCGAGCCTCGTGTGGCTGGGCTTTCACTACCTCCTAGCATCCTTCCCACGGGTCCTTGCGCTCGGATTGTGGGGCGAAGAGCATCGTGCTATCCTTGCTAGGACGAGCCTCGACGTCCTCTGTGGGCCTTCGTAAGGACGAGCCTCGAAGTCCTCTGCGAGCTGGTAATGGGTATAAATTCAACTAAAATCCAAGTGAGAACTCGTGCCCCCTTCAACGGGGGTCGATAGAAGCCCTGAGGCGTTCTCATTTAAGCAATTCCGCGTGGATTACCTAGGTGCCAACTCTGTTCGATGAGAGTCGGCGGCCTGATGCCTCCCGTCGAAGGGATCTTTGGGTATTCCGTGGTTATGCCTTGGATATGTCCCGGGGGGCTCGAGAGTTCGTTCTCGAGCTACGGGCATGCACCGGCCCCCCTGGGTCATCCCTGACTCGCGTTCTCGAGGGCGGCTGTGAACCTCGTTCGTGGGGCCAGCCTTCGCCCCCTCGAGATTTGGGGGTGGACCGGAGTCCGTAACCCTAGGTCCTCTCTGACCTCAGGTACTCGAGGGCGGCTGTTGAACCCTATACAAGGGCCAGCCTTCGCTCCCTCGAGATTTTGACGGACGGGTCAACGTCCGTTGCTTACCTCCAAAGGTGACGTCCTATCCTGTGGAATACAAGGGAGTGGGTAGGTAGGTATATTAAATGCGGGGACATACCTATCTTTTTGTTGGGTCCGCTTCGTGGGGGTCGCACCGGCCCCTCCCGGATCATTCCTGATTCGAGTACTTGAGGGTGGCAGTCGAACCCCGTTCGAGGGCCAGCTTCTGTTCCCTCGAGATTCGGGGGTGGACCTGAGTCCATAACCCTGGGTCTTCTCTGACCTCAGGTACTCGAGGTGGCTGTCGAACCCCGTTCGAGGGCCAGCCTCCGTTCCCTCGAGATTCGGGGGTGGACCTGAGTCCATAACCCTGGGTCTTCTCTGACCTCAGGTACTCGAGGGCTGTCGAACCCCGTTCGAGGGCCAGCCTTCGTTCCCTCAAGATTTGGGGTTGGACCGGAGTCCATAACCCTGGGTCTCCTCTGACCTCAGGTACTCGAGGGTGGCTGTCGAACCCCGTTCGAGGGCCAGCCTTCGTTCCCTCGAGATTTGGGGGTGGAACCTTGGGTCTTCTCTAACCTCAGGTACTCGAGGGTGGCTGTCGAACCCCGTTCGAGGGCCAGCCTTCGTTCCCTCGAGATTTTCGTCGGACGGGTCAACGTCCGTTGCTTACCTCCGAAGATAATGCCCATTGTTGCCGTAGGCACGTCTTTTTAGGAGACATCCGTTCAACTTCGGCCGTGGCAGGCATAGGGTGCAGCGAGGCGTGCGGCGCGGAGCCCGATGACGCGGCGGGTGCAGCTTATCTTATGGAATATGAAGAGGCGGTAGGTGAGTGCACTAAATGTGGAAACTTACTTGCCTTTTTGTCGGATCCGCCCGTTGGCCTTCCGGTTATAAATACTAGGGGTGGGGGTCTGGCTTCCGCACGTTTGCCATTGCCTTCCCTGTCTCCTTCCTCTCGCCGTTTCCTTCGTCGCCCACCGAGCCGGATCTCTGCGTGCGCGAGAGAGGAGAGGAGAGATCGGAAACATACCTTCCACCCCTGGTCCGAGCGCATCCGCTTCCGTGCTCCTATGGCCACCTACAGCTTACGCGGCCCTGACGCCTGGCCTCCGTTGTCGGCGACCGTGGCGCACCTGGGGACTTGGTGGAGAGCGGCCTTCTCCGACCCATCACCTCCATGGACCGGCCGAGTGGATGGCGCCGCCGAGGGAGGACGCTGAGCCCAACCCGCCGGAGGGTTATGTGGTTAGCTTCGAAGCTTTCCACCGGGCGGGGTTGGGATCCCCCCAACCGTCTTCTGCGCGGGATCCTCCACTACTACGGCGTGGAGCTCCAACACCTCTCCCCCAACAACATTTGCCACGCGGCGGTATTTACTGCCGTGTGCGAAGGTTACCTGGGGCTGGAGCCACATTGGGAGCTGTGGCTCCATCTGTTCGAGGCGAGCCTGTTCCATGCCTCGGCCAGGAGCGGCAGCCGCAGGATGGTCAGGGCAGGCTGCTGCAGCATCTCCCTCAAGAGGGCGGACAGCTGGATCTCGGCGAAGCTCACATCGAGCCACTCCGGATGGCACTCCGGGTGGTTCTACCTGAGGAACGACGACGGTCTGTTCCCTGCTTACACTGGGAGGATGATCGACTTGAGGCCCGACCACTGGAGGTACGACGTCGTTCAGAAGAAGAAGAAGCTCCTCGACCACCTGCTCGGCGCGATCTCCTGCTTGAAGAAGGCGGGTCTTACGGCGGCCATCGTGGCGTCGGCCTTCCACCAGCGGCGGGTCGTGCCGCTGATGGCTTGCCCGCGAGGCCTCGACGAGATGCGCCTGGATGTAGACCTCACAGGGTGTCGCCTCGTGGAGGACGAGCTGCCCCTCGAGAGGGTGGTTCGCCGAGTACGCGCTTCCTTCGCCGGCGCGTTCGAGGTGGGGGGCGTCGCTTGCGTCCCCATGATGCCAAATCAAGGCCATGTCCAACTGGTAGGACACTTCTTCCTCTGTCAATGTCTTCTTGTCTGTCTTGTTCGTCTCCTTTGCCTGTGTTCTAACTGCCTAGCGTTCCCTCAGGGGAACGTCGTCTTCCTGAAGTCGCTGCCACCGGTGAAGGAGGAGCAAGGCGACTCCCAGGTGAGACGCCTTCAGGCCGAGCAGGACAAGAAGGCCAAGGACAAGGCCAAGAAGGACAAGGGCAAGAAGGCCCAAGAGAGGGAGGAGCGTGAACGACGCCGAGCACGGCAGAGGCAGGCCAACCTCCCCGAGGGGGAGTCCCCCTCGGAGGAGGATGAGGATGAGGGGTCGAGCGGCGACGAGGTTGTTAGCGATATGGCTTGCGGCGCAGGGTTGTGACCGTTATGCTGATCCTAACAGAAATTGTCCTTGTGCAGGAAGAGGAGCCGGAGCAGGAGGAGGAGGCCGAGCCGCAGCGAGGGCTCGAGGAAGAACGAGCGGTGCCCAAGCAGCAGAGGGCGACTGCCGGTAGCGGAGGAAGTGGGGGTTGACGTCGAGGTCGGCCCCAACTGCTGGAGCCGAGTTGCGGGGTGAGCGCCCCGCAGCTCTTCAAGCTTAAGCGTCGCGGCGGACGCGTAGCCATTCGTCGCGGTCCCCTTCGAGGGGTCGGTCGAGCACGCCTCCGGCACCCACTCGGTCGAGCGCTCGGGCATCAAGCCCGTCGACCCAGGAGGAGACTAAGGCAGTGGCGGCGAGGACGCCATTGGCCCATGCCGCGGCCAATGTTGGCGGGAGAAGTGGCTCCGAACGTGCCTCGCAGAAGCCCCCGAGCGGCTCGAGGTCCATTGGTCGGAACCCCACGACTCCGCTGGGGTAAGTTGCTTTCCTGCTGACCCCGAGTATTTTTCATTGGTTATGACTTCTGCTTACCATCGTGTGTGAGTTCCTTTTTCAGGGTGAAGTGCTCGTTGGAGGGCGCAACCTTCACTGCGGCCAAGAGGTTGAAGGCGGAGGCCGCGGCCAAGATGATCGTCGGGACCAGTCCTGCCACCCTGTCCCCTTCGACCCTCACCCCAGAGGCGGCGTGGGCGGCGAAGGCGCGGGAGGCGATGGGGCGAGGGCAGGCGCAGGCCGCCGCGGAGCTAACTCGAGCGGGGGAAGAGACAGGTCGGCCCGCTGCATCGGCGGGGTCCGCCGGAGTGGCGGTCGAGGCCGTGCTCACCCACCCATGGGAGGGGGGCATTCGCAGCCTCGGAAGGTCGGAGCCGGCGTCGACGATGGCCGTGACAGAGGGGGTCGAGCCCAAGCCACCATAAAAGTGGAGGTGATTTACTTGACCACCGCTGGCGAGGGAGAGACGCCAGAGCGCCCGGCGCCGAGGCGGTGGCCCGAGAACCTCGCGTCGTGGGAGGCGCGTCTGCGGGCCGAGCACGAGGGTGCGGTTGCCGCCACGGCGGAGGTGCCTCCGTCGGCGGGGACCCTCATCGAGGGGGCTTCGGAGCCGCTCCCCGAGCCTGCCCAGGATAGAGGACGGGCCGAGGAGCCCGAGGCGACACCCGCGGCGGGAATGGCGGAGATGACGGTGGAGGCCATCGATGAAGAGGTGGCCGAGATGGTGGTGGAGCTTGTGGACCCGATGGAGATGGCCGCAGCGATGGCCCTTCGTCGGAACCGGAGGGGGCCGTTGCGGCACTACGAGAAGCGGCGCGCCGGACGTGATAATGTCCGAGGCGTCAGCTTAGCCTCGTCTCGAGGTCGGGCAATCGTCGTCTCGAGGTAATCCGTCCTCTAACTTAGTCGACACGCAGTGAGCCTGCGGCATTGGGTGCTGATCGTTTGCTTTCTTCACCGCGCAGGGTTGTTCTCCTGGCAGAGACTTCTTCCGCTAGGGGCGATGAATCGGAGGGGCCGGCGGCGGCCCCGCAAGGTGACCTCGAGGCCAGGAGAGCCCAGCTCGAGGGGGCGGCTCCCTTCCCTACTCTGGCGGAGCGGGTGGTGCTCCACGGGGGCGGCCCCGAGATGCGCCAGGGCATCATGCGGGAGGTCCAGGAGAGGATCGACCGCAGCAGCAGGTTCTGGGGGCAGGAGCCCCCGAGCTGGCCGACCCCCGAGACCCAGGGTGCACCCTCTTCAAGCTCGACGATCAAGCCGAGCTCGGGGAGTGGGAGCACCTGGAGGAGTTTCGGGCGTGGCTTGCGCACGTGGTGCGCCTGTCGGCGGAGGTTGCTTCCGCGGATCTGCACGGGGGATGGAGGTAAACCTCGTTCTTCCTTTGATCTTGCTTGGGTTAACTGGCTACTCTTTTCTGATGACCTTCCTTTTCATCTCTGTCAGGCGTTGAGGGAGAGGTCGTACGATAAGTCCCAATTCATCCTCCGGGCGCAGGAGCAGCTTCCTACCCTCCGCGCTTCGCTGGAGAAGGTGGAGGCCGAGGTGGCGGCCGTGCTGGAGGAGGCCAAGGCCCCCCAGGAGGGCCTCTCGGGCGCGGTCGAGGGCCGAGGCCGCCCTCAAGGAGGTCGCCGAGGTCGGGCACAGCGGAACGCTGCCCAGGAGGCCCGGCGCAAGGCTGAGGAGGAGTCCACCTAGTTGAGGGAGGAGCTGACTCTAGCGGCGGAATGTGTCC
The DNA here is from genome assembly GCA_022036555.1 of Microstegium vimineum. Lineage (NCBI taxonomy): Eukaryota > Viridiplantae > Streptophyta > Magnoliopsida > Poales > Poaceae > Microstegium > Microstegium vimineum. Next base: position 8,053,442 of record CM039131.1, read on the forward strand.
GGGAACTCCAGGGGGACGTTGACGCCATTCCCATGAATGCGGCGTGCTGGGTGTCGCAGAGGAGAAGGCCCGAGCCCAGATCGCCACTCTAGGGAGGTGGCAGCTAGCCAGAAGAGGCCCTCGATGGTACTGGCAAGATCATCGAGGACCTCCGGGCTAAAAATGGCGACCAAGCTGCGGAGCTTGTCGACGTCCCCCGTCAACTTCAGAGGGCCGAGCAGGGCTACGTCACCATGGAGGCACATGCCAAAGGTGAGTTTTTGGAAGTGTTACTGAGCTTGCCTGGTCTTGACCCTTCCCCTGCTTTTTGGTTTTGACTGAGTCATGTGCTCGTTCTGGCAGAACTCGCAGGGGACAAGGCCCGAGCCCATGAGGATCTGACCAGTCTTTAGGACCTCCTCGGGGCGGAGACGAGCCTAAACGAGAGGCTCGAGGGCGCCATCTCCTCCTTCTGCGATGACATGGGGGTCGAGCCAGAGCCGGCGGTCGAAGGCGACGCGCGAGGAGACTCCCTCCTGCGCCGCTTCTACTCCATGACCCGAGAGGTGACGGACCAAGTCCGTGCTGCTCTGCACATGGGCGTAAAGCGGGCGCTCGCGGTCGTCCGCTCGGGCTACGTCTACGACCCTTTACGTCGTCGCTAGCGGCTTCGTCGTCGACCCGAGGCTGACTGATGAAGAGAACGTGGCGAGATGCCATGAGCTGATCGAGGCCGCAGAGGTGCCCGGAGGCGAGCTGGCAAAGCTCTTCGAGCCTGAAGTGTTCCCTTCGGCGAGTGGGGATGGCGACGAGTAGTCGAGGCCTGTGGGCCAAATCTGGACAGAAGGTCCATGTAATAGATTGGCTTTTGTGACAATATGATGTCGAGCCCCCGAGAGCTTCTTATGTTTAATGCATTTTATTTGAGATGCATCTGAGTGTTTTTATTTCTCGAGCTGTCTCTATTTCTCTTCGCCTGAGTCGTTGCTTATGGACTAAGTATTCGACGCATCGCTCGTATCCCTGGAGGGGGGAGCGAGTGGGGGTACCAAAGCCTGAGGCGTAGGAGAGTCCCCGGCTCAGCGGCCCTCGACCTTAGGGAGTCCGAGGCGTTTTCTACTTAGCCGTGAAGCGTGCTCAGGGCAAAGGTGGAAAGAGAGGTGCTGAGTTTCGAAAAAATGTTCGAGTTTTTAGAGGACTTAGGAGGGGGGGTCCCCCCTTGTTAGCCCCCGAGGGAGGCTTGACTTTGCCGGAGCAGAGTCGAGGCTACCTTAGAGTTATGAACGAACGTGAAATGTATTTCGAGAACATTTTATTCATTCATAATGCGATAAGTGTACATAATGCGGAAAATGTACGAGGCCTCGAGGCCTTAGGGATAGAAACGACGTAGCTGTTCGATGTTCCACGCGTTGGTGAGGGTCTCGCCCTTTTCGTTCTTCAGCTTGTAAGTGCCTGGCTTCAGCACCTCCCGCCACGATGAAGGGTCCTTCCAAGGTGGCGTCAGCTTGTGACGCCCCTTGTTGCTTTGTCGGCGGCGTAGTACGAGGTCGCCGACGTCGAGGTCCTTTTCGTACGTGCTTGTCGTGGTAGCGCCGCAGCGTCTGCGGTACTTTGCTGATTTGAAGAGGGCCACATCCCGGGCTTCCTCGAGCTGGTGGGAAGTCCTCTTGGGCTGCTGCGTTGGCTTGCTCGTTGTAGGATTTTAATCGAGGGGACCCGTATTCGAGGTCAGTGGGGAGGACGGCCTCAGACCCATACACCAAGAAGAACGGGGAGAACCCTGTGGCTCGACCTGGCGTCGTTTTGAGGCCCCATAGGCAGAGGGCACTCATCGACCCATCTCTTTCCGTGTTTGTTAGCCGTTGAAGATCCTTGGCTTGAGGCCCTGTAAAAACCATACCATTGGCGCGCTCGACCTGGCCATTAGTTCGAGGGTGGGCGACTGCAGACCAGTCACCCTAATGTGGTGGTGGTCACAGAAGTCCAGGAACTTTGGCCGGTGAACTGCGGCCGTTGTCGGTGATTATGACGTTGGGACCGAAGCTGTGGAATGATGTCGGTGAAGAATAGCACGGCTTGTCGAGATTTGAATGTTGGCGATGGGTCGGGCCTCGATCCATTTCGAGAACTTGTCCACAGCTACGAGAGGTGGGTGTGGCACCTTTGTTTTCTTCAGGGGGCCGACCATGTTGAGCCCCATACTGCAAAGGCCAAAGTTATGGGTATCATTTGGAGAGCTTGCGCGGCCGGTGTGTCTGCCTGGCGTAGAATTGGCATCCCTTGCAAGATCGAACAAGCTTGGTAGCGTCGGTGACGGCTGTTGGCTAGTAGAAGCCTTGTCGAAAGGGCTTCCTACCACGTTTTGGCGTCGCGTGGTGGACGCAAGCCCCTGAGTGTAGTCCTTCAGTAGTGCCCTCCCCTCCTCGAGGGTGAGGCAACGTTGAAGTATACCGGTAGGGTTGCGTCGGTACAGCTCGCCGCCATCCCCATACAAGACGTAGGTTTTGGCGCATCGAGCTAAACGCGGGCTTCGGTGCGGTCCTCGGGGAGCTTGCCCCGTATTAGATACTCGAGGTAAGGGTGCGCACCAGTCCGTCGAGGGGGTTGGTGTTGGGGCCGTTCCGTCGACCTCCATGACTTCTTCCCCGTTCGAGGGGGGATCGGTCGAGGGGGGTGGATCGACCCCTTGCTCGAGGGCAGGAGCCCCCGAGCCTAGGTCGATGGATGGCTTGTGACGGTCCCTCGAGAAGATGTCGGGAGGGACTGTACCTCTAGTGGACGCGATTTTGGCCAACTCGTCAGCAGCTTCGTTGTATCGGCAGGCGGTGTGGTTGAGCTCGAGGCCGTAGAATTTGTCCTCGAGCCTTCGGACCTCCTTGCAGTAGGCTTCCACTTGGGGTCGTGGCAGCTCGAATCTTTCATCACCTTGGTCGATTACCAACTGCGAGTCCCCCCAAACATCGAGGCGTCGGACCCGGAGCTCGATGGCGATGCGCAGACCGTTGACGGGCCTCGTACTCGGCTGCTTGTTGGAGGTAGGGAAGTGGAGACGGATGACGTAGCGCATGTGGACCCTAGGTGATATGAAGAGCAATCCGGCGCCTGCCCCGTCTTCATGAACGATCCATCGAAGTACATGGTCCAGAGCTCGGTCTGAACTTGCGCCGGGGGTAGCTGGGTGTCAGTCCATTCTGCAATGAAATCTGCCAATACCTGAGACTTGTGGCTTCCGAGGGGCGTAGGAGAGGTTTCCCCCCTGAGCTCGACCGACCCTTGGCGATTCTCCAGACGCCTCCCGATTCGGGATTATCTCCCCGAGGGTAAAGATGAGCCACAGTAACCGGGTGGCCCAGGAAATAGTGCCGGAGCTTGCGCCGGTAAGGACGGGATACAAAAGCTTCTGGATTTGGGGGGTATCTCCTAGTCTCGGAAAGTACCTCGCTCACAAGTAGTAGGCCCCTGAACGGAAGGGATGTCCTTTTTTCCGCCCCCTCGACCACATGGCAGCACTGACTACCTGGGTAGTTCTGCAACATAGAGCAAGAGGGGCCGGTGGGTGGGGCAAAAAAAAGGGGCAGGTGAGCAAGGTTTGAGTTGGAGGGACTCCCCGGCCCGACATCCCCTGTAAGTGTTGGTTTTTTGGGCGGAAAGGGGTATCTTTCCCCCCAGCCCCCGAGAGAAAAGGGGAGGGGGGCAGGCCCCCTGTGACCTTTTCCGCCCTTAAAACCTTAGGGCCCATCCGATGATTTCGGTTACCTTCTCAGGGTTGGCCCGACCCTTTGGGAAACTTGTACCCAGGGCAGCCCGAGGGCCCCCAAGACCACTTTCGGGTTCGGTTTTATGTGGTTTTCCCCGAGGCCCAAAAGGTCTCAAGACCCCGACCAGGTTCCCGATGTTTTTTTTTTTGACCACGATGTCATCGACATAGGCCTCACGGGGGCCCTATGTTTTTTCCCAAAAACATGGAAAAAGCACTTTGATAGTGGCCCCCCACGTTTCGCAACTCGAAGGGCTGTAGTAGCAAAAAAGCCAAAGGGGGGTGAGAAGGAAGTCCAGCGATCGGACCCTTATCTTTTTTTGGTGTAGCCAGAATAGGCACAAGGAAAGGAGTTTTAAACCGCAGGAATCTCTATTTATGATACGTGGAATGGAAAAGGAACCTTGGGGCTGATTTAATTTTAAAATAGTGTAGTCAAAAGCACTCCCAAACCCTTTCCATTCTTTTTTTTGACAAGTACGGGATTTGCTAACCACTGGGATGAGTACCTCCTTGATAACCGGCCCTTTAAAAGCTTTTCGACCTCCTCCCCGTGATTTTGCGCTTCCCTCGTCGAACGGGCCCAAAACCCTTGCTTTCACCCTTTTGGGTCCCCCCCCCGATTTTCCAAGGAGTCTCACGACATCCCTCGGAATGCCTGGCTATCCCAAGGGGCCCCATGCAAATTTCATCACGTTCGCGAGAGAAAGCGACGGCACGTTTCCTATTTTGGGGTCGAGGGGAGGTGACGCAGCGACTCCCATCCCCATGGCCGAGGGAGCGGGAGGTCTTGGTGTCCTCCGCAGGCTTTAAATTGCCGGGGTGTCGCTTGGGGTCGGGGATCTCCTTGGAGAAGTCGTCGAGGGCCCCGGGTGGCGACCTCTTTGACCCCTTGGCGTTTTCCAGCACTCGACGTCGCATCGTAAGCTGTCGTAGGAGGTGCGACGGTGATATCCCTTGGGCCCCGGACTTTAACTTGAGGTAGGTTATTCGGGATCATGAACTTGGCGTTCCCGTCGACCCATGATGGCGGGTAGGTACCGTGGATGCGACCACCTCGAAAGGTCGATCTTTCCTTCCAGAAATTTGGGGGGACCCCAAGCAGACGGGGAGCTTGACCGGCCGATCGGGAGTGCCTTTTTCCCTGGAACGATCCAGTGGGTCCCCCCCCGCTGGGGAGGGATGGTCCTTGGTCCCCCGGAGGCGAGAGTCTCGGCGAGAGACATTAGGTGCTTCCCCCATCCATGATACCTGGGAAAAGGGGGATGTTGAGTATGTTTGGGCACGAAGAGTGGGTAAACCCTCGTTTGGGGGCGGCTCTGGAACGAAGGTATCGGCATGTGTGACCCGTCGAGGTATCAAGGACCCTTTACCCAAACGGAGAAGACCTCTCACGTCACCTTGCGTTGGTGTGCTAGTGGGGCGAGGGTCCCCCCCAAATCATGAAACAGTCAGGATCTCGGGAAGCCCCCGTCTTTTTGCCATCGCCCCTCCTGTGGGGCCTCCTTCTTTTCGTCTTTTTTGAGGCCAAGGGAGCAGAAGTGCTCTTGAGCTGCGACATCCCCGAGGGTGGGTTGGGCGGCCCCCTTGTGATAGGGGCGGGCTCTTTCAGGATTTTGTCGAAGACGCCCCCCCACGAGAGGGGGGCCTCGAGATCTTCCCATCTGTCGCAGCGACAAGGTCAAGGGTTTGCGTTTTCTCGACCCGGAGGGGGTTTTCTTTTCTTGTTGTTTTTTTCTTTTTTGGGCCCACATTCAGCCCCCGGGGTCGTCCGCCTTGGCCTTTTCCCCCTTTCTCGGGGAGCATAGAAGAACACGCCCACGGCTTCCCGCCGGGTGCAAGTTGGCTACGATGTCCCTAACTCATTGGGGGTCTTGGGGGTGTTTTCCCCCCCAGTTCCCACACCCGGTCCCTTTCAGGTCCCCCCGCGACGAACCCGTGATGACGTCGGGTGGAATGTGGGTGAGCTCAGTACATTCTTGGAACCACGGGGAAAATCCGAGGGTTTTTCCCCCCGGGTTCCCGGTTTTTCAGCTGCGGAGGTCCCAGGAGTTTCCCGGCCCCACGTGGGGCCCTTGAAGTTCCCTTCGAAGATCCCACCAGGGCGGGCCCGCCCCGGATCAAGTTGGGGGGAGCCCTCAAGCACCTTGACGGGTCGGAAGGAAGAGCGGGAGTTTCCGAATGAGACGTGGTTGTGGCGGTCCCCCTCGAATGCCACCTGAAATCACCCAAACCAGAGCCCGGGTTGGTTTCGCCCTTGTACGACCAGGCAGTGGGTGGACGGAAACGAACGGCAAAAGGGGGTTTTCCGGGTTTCCTTGCTGAAGAATCTGGCTCGGGGGGTTCCAGGGGTCGCGTTGACCCGCGCTGTCGAAAAACCCCCCCTCGAGGCACTATAACCTCGGGCCCCGCGCACCGTGTCGGCTGTTGTTGCGTTGGTCGATCGCGCATTCGTGGTTTCATCGTGAGGATGCGGTCCGAACGGTTGCCCCTCCGCTCCACCTTGGGCGCCTTGCTTGGGGAAGTACCTCTCGTCTTGTCGAGGGGGGACGTCCCCCCTCGGAAAAGAGCCCCCTACGCCCCGAGGCCGAGCTCTTTGCCTGCTGAACGACCGCGGTTTGGGAAAAACCCCTGATTTCATTCCGATCTTGGCCCAGGGCGCATGGTGCCGGCATATCACGAAGCGCAGGCCCGCCACAAAATTTTTGGGTGGCCCGGGTTTAGAGTGGCGTCTTTGCCCCCCCCTCCTCGACGATCTGCGATGGACTTCCGGCCCGTCACGGGCTCCCGCCCCTGTGGCCGCCCGCGTCGCTGAGGGCAACTCGAGCGCTGGTCACAGACGCTCCTCCTCGAGCTGGGAGCAGTCTTGGGCTTGCCATCTGAGCACCGGGTGGATCGGCTTTGACTGGAAACCGGGGGGGGGGGAGTCTCACGCCGGGGCGTTGCCCCCCCCCCCTTCATCCCTGGCCACGGCCATTTATTCGTCCTGGGGGTCGCCGAACGCGAGGTGGGGGAAACACTCCCGCGGGGATCGTAACCCACGTCGGGGGTTTCCCAGTCGGGGGGCCATGGTAATTGGGGAAAAATCCCCAACATTTCCCCCTCCCCCATTGTCGTACTTCCCCCAGGTTTGACAAACCCAAGGGCAGCCCTTTTGTGACTCCGGGCCTCGCCAATGGAGGGGTGGTGAGAGGTTGATCGTCTATGTACAGGTTCCCTGGGGAGCCGTAACATGCCTGCATCTCCCGGGCCCACAAAAAACAAATAGGTTGACCATTGTAAGCCCAAGGGAAACAGGGTTTTGCGGGGGGGGCGGCCGAGTATGTGGAGAAGCCACCGGACCCCCTGAGAGAGGGTGTGGGAAGCCAAAGTCAGGTCAGCGATTTTCCCGCCCCCCGACCCCAACATGGGTCAAAAGGGTCCCCAAGGGGGGAACTTTCAACCCGCGAGGTCAGGAGACGACATCCCCTCTCGGGGTCCCGCGGTAAGAGTGTGGGGGACGTCGTTCGCGCCTCCCCTGGTCCAGGCGAGGGGCGTGTGCGGGGGGACCGCGTCTGGTCCTCCTTGGCCCCCGGGGTACCGGAGCCCCCTGCTGTCCCCTGCCCACTGGTAGTAGAATCAGTCGGGGCATGGCCCAGGGCATAAACTTGGCTCCCGAATAGATGACGGTGGCGAATGGAAGGATGGGATGTGGAAAAAATTTGGGAGAGTATTTGGAGTTATCCACGAAAAACCCCCCCCTAGGCGCCAACGTGGTGTTTGATCCGGGGGGCAAAACCACCTCTAGTAAATTTGTATATTACTGCCCCTCTCCCCCTACTGAGCAAGAAGAAAAACAAGATTTTTCCCGGTTCAGGGACAGAAGGCCCACGTCCAGGGGGGTATGGATTGTATATCTCGCACCGGAGTGCCTACAGGGGGGTACAAAGGGTTTTCACGGGGGTTCCGGATGAGTGGGGCCCAGGCTAGAGGGCTATCCGGGGTCATTTTATGCTTTAGAGGTCGGGCAGCAATCGGGTTTTTTGGGTATGAGGGTCAAAGGGTGAGTCTATCGAATGTCTGAGCGATGCAATGAGATCTCTTTTGTGTGTCTCTGAAATCCCCCTTTCTTCTATCCCACGTCCCTTTTATAGATCAAGGGGAGGTACGGAGACAAAAACCTAAATTGTAGCAGCTGGGAGGAGTTTTGTGGCCATGCTGGCGAAAGGGACGCGAACGCTGTAGCGGGATGGGCCCTTCCCGTCCTTCCAGTGCTTCGGAGTAGGTGATGGCGGATGACGTTGCGGGACTCACGGGCAGCAGGTTGACCTCTGTAGACTGGTGCGAGTCCCACAGCGGAGGGGGACGGAGCGGAAGGACGGGGCCCTGCCCAAATGGGTTGGGGGGAAAATGGTCGGGCCCCCCGGGTTGAGGGGGGGTCAAGGCTGGCTGACCCTGTTGATCCGTGCCGTGGCCAAAACGGAGCCAGTTCGGAGGCCGGGCAGGGCGGGAGTCGATGGGTTTGACCCCGGGAGGGGCGCCCTTTTTCGTTAGGGGGGCAGGTAGGGCACGGGTCCCCTTTAACCCATACCGGGAGAGGTAAACGGTCGAGCTTCCTTCTAGGGGTCCCTTTTTCGACCCCCTGTGCATCATTCGGGGGGCGAGGCGGGGGGCGGGGGAGGGGTCGTTCTTCAAAACCCCCACTTTAAATCGAGGGGAGGGGCGGGGGGTCGTTGTTCGACCCCCGTTCGCGTCGGGGCAGAGGCGGGGGGGAGGGGTCGTTCTTCGACCCTGTCCGTCAGTCGGGCAGAGGCGGGGGGGGCGTTTTTTTTTTTGGCCCCAGTCCCTCTATTTTCCAGTAAGGGCCGGCCCACACGGTTTCTGTCGCCCTGAGGGGGGGCCTTTGCGGAGGGGCCTTTCTCCATTGACTTGAACGGCTGATGGGATCCTGTCTAAAAATGGTTGCTATGTTGACGTTTTTTTTTCGCGGGTTTTAGGGTCCCCCTTCCCTTTGTACCCGACGTGACTAACTAGGTTTAAAAGTTATGTCCTTTGAGAATCAAGGGGACTGAAAACTGGGTTGAGAGATTCTATTAAAAAGATATCTAAAAGGGCAAAGCTTTATACTGGTTTTTACAGCCTTCTTTTGCTGGGGGCGGGGGGATGATCAAAAAGGGGCAAAACCCCAAACCCGGACCGCGCCTCATGTTTATTGAGGCCTTACCTTTTAAGAATTTATTGACACACATGGGGGAATACGAAGATGATAGAGTTGTCCCCTTTATACCATCCACAAACAATCCGCGCGATAAGCGGTTTCAAAGGCAGATCTAGTTAACACCACGTCTACAATTTTTAACTTTTTTAACCCTACTTAGGCTAAAGCACCCCTTTTTTAAGTAAAGCGATAAACAACGTAAAAAGGTGTAAAATAGCAAAACCCAAATTTTAAAAAATAATTGCTAAAAAAGAACGGATGTATCACTTACAAGTGCTGAACAACAAGGGAGGGCACCGCTGAGGAGAGCTCCGGAGAAGTTTCCCCGAAGATCCGGGGCTTTCTCCAGAAGACATCCCTCACCCCCCCCAATAGCTACACTACTACAAAGGGAGTGTTCCCCAAATGAGGAAAAGGGAGAGTGGGGGCCCCTAGGGGGCTTTTTTATAGCTAGAGGGGGTAGGGGCTACCCCGGGTCCCACGCACGACCCGCGCCACCTCCATCAGCCCCGTAGGAAAACCGTCATTGAAACCCGTCTTAAATAAAGGGGGAGATCAAGGGATACATGGCGGCGCGGAAGTCGGGGGGGACGGGAACCCCCAAAAAGGTTTTGGCCCCAACCCAGGGAGGTGGGGCCCTCCCACTTTTCTTCTAGAAACTGACCCCACGGCAGGGGGCCGGGGGCCTGGCCCCACCAGGCTTTCGGCCGAATGCCTTTTGTGGCAAATGGTCATCTTTCGCAGGTGGTTTCTAAAAAGTAATGCCACATGAGGGTGTATGCCTTGGCACATTTGCCATATTGGAAAATGTCATTTGGGGCCTATGGATCCTTGTGCGTAATTGGACCATTGAGAGGTAATATATTTGGGATCCAAGGGTAGAGATATTCTTGGGGTGTTCATGGATCATGGGGGCTAAGGAGGCCAATTGGTCCATAGGGTGGTGGCGACCCCCAAATGGCCCACTGGCCCCAAAAGCCCCCATTTGTAATTACCGGCATCAAATAGTAGGGACATGTGGAACTAGTTTTTGGGTAAATTATTTCTTTATTCTTGTTTTCCTTTAAATATGAGGATGTTGACGGGTTTTGATGGTTTTAAAAATAGCTTGAATTACCGTCAAAAGTGTCAGAAAGTTTCCCCAATTTTGCGCCCAAATCCTAGGGTAGTTGGGGGTAGTCCTGGGGTGCAGCTTGAAGGCCTTTGTAGTCCACCACTCGGGTTGGTGTTTTCGTAGACTTTTGGCAGCCTCCCCCGACACCTTTTTCCCCAGTCTTTATCGAGAGTCCGGGAAGGTACTGTTGCCCCAAAGAAATAGGTTTTGGGGATTTGATTAGATACCCCCCTTTAAAAATTTAAAAATCTCTCTCCCCATTATCTTATCACCCTTGGATCTCTCACTTCTATTCTAGTACATTCACGTTCCCCGGGAAATAAAACCCCTTTGGGAATACCATGGATGAAAGCTACAATGGTATCCGTGCGTTGGGGATTTACTGTGGGGTTAAAAAAATTACCAACAACCTTTCTGGCGCCTTTCCCGGGGGAAGGGTTTGTGTTTTTTTAAATTTGGGTCATCCATCACCTTTTTTTTTTTTCCTTTTTTTCCATTTTTCTCCCTTACCCTTTCCCTTACCCCAACAAAATATTTTACCCCAAAGGCGTTTTGTTGGGGAGAGTCTACCATCTCCACCCCCCTATTTTTTAGGCTATGACTTCGCCCGTTGATAGCCTATTTTTGGGAGCAATCTTTCTTGCCGGTTTATTTTTAAATAAAGAAAAAATAGAATCATCCAAGTATAGAGGACCCCCAAAACAAGACCAATTTGAGAGTTCCCAATCAAAAGTGGGATTTTGAACCTACATCAGAATCAACCATAGAGATTGGAAGGAGATGCATCTATGAGCATGGAATCTACTCCAACCATATTTTTAAATCCAGCTCATTTGAACATCTCCCATACCCTTTGGTCTATCTATTTTGGTTACCAAAACTGACTCCAACACCCTGCACTTTCTTTTTAAAAAAATTTTAAAAAGGGGTGGTTGTCGATTTTTTTGTTTTCAAAATTTTTGTAGACCCGTTGTGTAAAGTTGATAAGGTTATGTGGGGGAAACCATATCGTAAAAAACCACTTAAAAATGCTTCCCAGAAAGTTTGTGTCCAAAAACAAGCACCTCTAGTTTCCTAACAAAAAGGTTCCCTTTTTGTTCCCTACCCTTGAAATTGGCATAGAAAATTTATATTCCTTCGGGATTTTTTTTCAAAAAACCTTCCAGGTTAGAGCAAAAAATGAAGGAATGAAAAACAAAGGGTATGCCCAAACAACATCATGCAACTTAAATTACTTCATCCAACTTGATTTTGAAAAATTTTCAGCTTGGAGGATAACCCATCGTAAAAACATTTTTTGCCTTTGCTAGATCATCTTATTTTTAAACCTCCTTTTAAAGGCATCCAATACTAAAAAAAATACACTTCTCTTTCTCTTTCCACTTGAAAATTTCCATAATACTTTCACTACCTTTTTTTTCTATAGTATATGTTTGGGGTTTGAAGTATATTTATCACTTTAAATTTTTTTGATGGTGCTTAGTTTAAGGTTTTTGATTTTATTCAAAAGGGTTTTTTTAAAATTAAGAGGGGTGTTTTTTAAAAGTTTCCAAAAATTAAACTAACAGTCTAGGTTGTTTTTTGAACCGATAAACTAGAGTGATTTTGGGATATTTTTTTGGATAACCCTGCGGGAAAAACTTTCAAATCAAATTGGAAGCCCTGAGATGAACCATAAAAAATGAAGAGAGATACATAACTTCAAAAATCTTCACAGAGAGAGGTAGCTAATTCATCATGAACCCATGGAGCAAAAAAGAAAAAATTACAATAACCACCAACCCATGAAAGAGGTGAACAAAACTTCAAACAAGATAAATTAAAATTTCAAGATCGGAAGAAAAAGGATGGAGAGGAGGGGAAACAAAAGAAAAGTCTAATGCATAACCAGTGACAAGGGGAATTTCCCTTTAAGGGACGATGCCATCTTCCCAAAGGGAAAGGTAATAAGCAAACACCAAAAAACCTTTCTTTTATTTTGGTATTCACAAAATACAGATCTAAACATGTTTGACTTTGAAAAAATTACTTGATCCAACCCTTTTATCTCAACATTTATTTCTTTAAAAATTATCCAGTCCACTTCTTTAAAATCATAGCTTAACCTCAAATGTTGCACATACAACCTTAAAATATAATCTCAATCTTATAAAATCTTTATCCATAAAAAGTTTCCATGTGTTAAAGAATATTTTTTGCCATGTGTTTTTTAAATACACATATGCCCCCCCCCTATATCTTACACCCTTCAGGCAAATAAAATACAATCATTTTTTCTCAATTTTTTAGGCAGACAAGAAAAAAAAAACTTTTGGTTCTTTTGGGGTTTTTTCCACAGCAGAGCCCATGCACTTGATCTTTTCCCTTTTTTTTATGAGTAGGACACTCTCACCTGCCATCAAGAGCATGGGGGATGATACCCACCAATAAGATTGGATTAAATTTTGAAGAAGTGGGAATTTACCTTGGGAAGTGTCAACATAAAACTAACTTTTAATCAGACATATGCTACCCAAGGGAGTTTTGAAGAAATTTCTGTAACCTTTGGGGCAAATGCACCATCAAGCTTGCAGATCAAATTGCTACCCCCAAGGAATTCCTTTAAAATGTCAGCAAAAAATTGGACACTCGTTCGACAGTAAAAGCCATCGTCTACACGGGTAGGCCAAATCTATTCCTTCAAGGTGAAAGGGGAGGGTTCACTTTCAGAACATACACTCAAGGCTCTTACTCTCCTAAGAGGGGCCAACATCACAAGGATCCAAACAAGAAAGAAGAACACAACAAAAGAAGGGCAAGGTAAACTCAACAAACCCAAAAGAAAAAAGAAATAATTAGATTATTGTTAGGGGAGTCAATCCTTCTTCCAATCCTGCGAGCTGGGAGTCCAGGTACCCACCCTTGATTCAAGATCAAGGGAAGTACATTTTCAAGATATTTTGCAATTGGATCAAGCAGGACTAGGTCTAAGGTGGTTCCAACATTTATATGCAATAGACCACAAACTGCATATTGCACTACAACTAGCGACCAAACATTCGTTCTGGGGGAATAACAAAAGACATCATGATCAGAGATCACTATGTTCCCCCCAAATTAGGTTCAAGATATGGGAGATGAAGTGAAGTCCCCCTCATTCAAGGAAGATCTTTCCTCAACACCAATAGTGCAATCATCTCCATGAAATCATGAAAGTCCCTTTCCAATTTCCCCGAAGGAGAAAAAAGCCATCAAGGGTGGATGGGCAATACTGGAGAATTAACAAATAAAGATCATTCAAAAATAAAGATAAGGTTTTTCCAGAAAGAAAATGTCCACCAAAAAGGATTTTCACTTGCTACGAGGGGAAAAAAAACAGAACCCCAGACTAAGGGAAAGGGTGAAAGAGGAAAAAGACTTCATCAAAAAAAACCAAAACAAAAAGACAAACATAAAATTCATCAGGATGGACCCCCGTCCTTAAACATTTGAACCAGAAGAGAGTCCCGGGTTTGCGGACCCAAATATTCAAAACCCCAGCCAAAAGGTAAACCGGTAAGTTATCTGAATTTATTTTCCCCGCATTGCTTTTGTTGCACCTTTGCATATTTTACTTCCATAAATATTTTTAGTTATATTTTTCATACATTCTTAGTATAATCCTTGATAAACATTTTTTATAACATATCTAATTATTGACTGCATTGCATTCAAAAAAGAAAACCTTTAAGCCCAAATTTAAAAAGTCTTTAACTATTTCCGTGGAGGGATAAAAAATTATTTTTGCATTAGCATTTTATATAAAAATATTTGAATTCTCAAAGCTGTAATCAAGGGATAAATGTTTACCCTAACGTTAATCTGTTTCCCTGAGCTTTGTTTCTATTTTAGTTAGCAGGATTTGGGGAAAATAGACAGGGTTAGATAAATTCATCTACTTTGGAAATATCACTCATAAACTATCATCTAATCTCAGAAGGAAGTATCTACATTTCTAAAAAAAGAAGCTATTCAACACCAGCTTGGGGGGGAGCACCCCCCTGTATCCCGGGGAAAATACCTTACCCACTTAGGTTTTCTTTTACTTAGAAAATTGTTAATTCAAAAAAAATGTGAGCACATGAAGGTTCACACTTAATCACAAGAGTTACAACTTAATACTTTTTATTTCCCATTTTTTTCCTTTAAATGAGTTTTCCCCCAATTTAAAATATAAAATAGGTGTGTTTATTTTTTTGTTTTAAAAAAATTACTAAAAATAAAAAGAAAACTCTGAAGATAACTCTAGGAAAGAAATAGTTGCCTAAAAGTAATTTCCTTTCAAGTACCGTTTCAGCCTAGAATTCCTCGAGCTTTTGATACAATTTTTGACATAAGATTTTGCCTGAACGTGAAACTGTGGGTTCGAATGCTTGACTAAGATAGGAGTTGATAGGATATATGAAAAGTTGAGCTACGTTTATCTTTTCCTAGCAATACTGGAGTTCTGGGGAATTTATCTTTTTAAAAATTAAAAAAATTACTGATAGCTTGTATGACGAGAGTTGAATTCCACCACAACCATATTACATGCCCATTAAATTTGGCAAAAATTTCACTATATTTTTATGCTTGATTTCATTGAGTTTTGTCAAGCTTTTTTGACCCTTAGAGATTGTCATGCTTTTAAAAACAAGATCATACACTCCATCATAATGCTACTTCTATCTTGGAATACCCAAACCACATATACGCCCCTTCAGACCCCCAGAAAAAGCTCTATCCTCCCTGGGAGAAAAAACCAAAAAAATCCCATTTCCACCTATCCCAAAATCCCCTTTTCCCCAGATTAAATTTTTCCAAAGGTTTTCCTTGTTTTCATCTCCAAAAGTTTTATAGAAAGAGATTGGGTTTCAAAAAAAAAGAAGAAAAGATAAAACATGGACAAGTTCCTATCAAAACAATGGTATTAGATGCCCGCCCTCAAAAAAAAAAAAAAAAAAAAGAAAAAAAAAAAAAAGCAAGCCAAGTTTTCTCAAAAGTTCCCAAATTCCCAAAAAAGGATTTTATATAAATTTTTCAAGGAGCAGAGTAAGATTTGGTTTCCACCTACACCCTCAATATCCCTCACACTATATATTTTCCCCCTTCATCCACCCAAAAATCCTGCTTCTGAATTTCTTCGCCGCCCACTGAGGCTGAAGGATTTGAGATACAGCTGCTGTTCCCCCCATAGCCCGCTCCCTGGCCTGCTTTTGATCCTTTTAGTCGCCTCAACACTTCAATGACTTCCTTTGGTTGACACGGGGGATGACCAGCCGAATAGTAGATTTATAATCGTGTCCCACCGAGCGTGCCAAAAGAGGGTTTACACAAAAAACGTCAACTTGAACACCTTGCTATTACCCAAAGCTCGATGGGGGGCATGCCAGTCGTTTGACCCAAACAATCGACAAGGGTGATAACTATGACAAACTAACGAGAGATAGCATGCGCCCGGATTTCCAAAAGCCTAGAGGGACTCCCAAGCAACTAGAAGGGTTTGACGGAGATCAAGGTGATGCAGCCCCTAAAGCTTGAAAACTCGTTAAAGCTATAACAATGCATAAAAAGGGGAAATTGCGATAAAAATGGATAAAAGTAAAAAATTGGGTTTTTTTTTGTTGGTTGTTATTATTCCAAACCCCCGGGCACATTTTTTGTACCCCGCATGGAGAATTTTACAGAGACACACACTGTCCTTCCCAA